>CM038678.1:152888325-153350407 GCA_021605205.1 Aegilops longissima | reverse complement strand
AAGAAGATCACCCGAAGAATCTGGGCATCTCCTCCTCGGGGCGACGTGTGAGCAAACCTACATACATGTTTATGTTAGTCGCCTTCCTCGCGAACTCTTTCAAAGTTCGTTCAAGCACTTACTAAAAATGCTGCGACGAAGCCGTCGATTCTCCTTCTGGTCGGACAAGCTGAGCACGAACATCCTTTAGTTCCTCACCCGGTTGGGTGTTGGCATCTTGGAGGTTATTTTTCTCTGCCGCACCCTCGTAAGCACGCTCGCCGGACCTTCAAGCTGGCGCAAGAGTTGTTGCTTGTCCGGATCTAGTCAGCGCCATCTGCAATATTATTGTCGATTTACACACACGCTGCACTTCATAAACTATTTATCTTTTGAGGCATATATTACGGAGGGTCTCTGTGGCTCCCCACCCATGGCGGCTAGTCGGCCTCAAGTTGGGCCTTGCATTCTTCAAGCTCACAGGACAGTCGGGTATTCTTTTTGTAAGATCCTGCATAACAAATGATCCTTAAATCAGTTATTCTAACTATTTTAAGTCTTGGGGAGCTCTTGGCATATATAAGCTGTCAAATTTCCTCACCCTTATGTCCTTTACATACTGCTCGTGGCTCTGGCTAGACCATCTTGGCGGCACGCGAGTGCGCATCTCCCGACTTGAAGGCATTCAAGGCCTCTTGGGAGAAACATCGTCACGAAGAACTGTCGGCGGCGCTTTGTGATTCATGGCGCTCTCCACCTCGTAATTGGTGGCGGACAATCTGTCGGCATCCTCTGTCGAAGGAGCATCCGGCGCATGCCTCCTGCTGCCTCGCTTCCACGGACCCGGCTTTGAGCCTGGCCTGGCGGAGGTTCGATTAACAACCTTCGGACTCGATCCGTGGCGCTCTTTTTCTCAAAAGAGCACCGGCGTTAATCGCCTTCCAGGAATCAATCACGGGAATATGGTGACGCCATACCGTTCGGCGGAGTTCGATCCGGACGCACTTCTTTTTCTTTCTTGAGGCCGTCTGCCCCTTGTTGGCTAGCCGCCCTTGAGCTCGGCCTCTCGCCTCGAAGGCACCCTACGAAACACCATCAAATATGTGGTGATTAGAAGTAAAGCATGGGTGGGTCATGGTATCGGACTTGGTCCACGGTTACAGGAGGCCAGAAATAATCCGGGGTAGTCGGCCGTAATGGCAACCAAAGCATTGTCGATGCTACGTTGGTGGAACACCCCGTCGATCAGCTCCACCTTTATATCCGGGTCCTCTTCGGAAGCTAGATCGAGGGACCGTTCTGGATCCTCGGGTTGTGGGGGCGGGCTGTGTATCTTCTCCACGGCCCAGCGCAGTTCCTGCGTAGAAAACATTAAATGAGATATTTAACCACGGGAACATGGATCGGACAGGCCGCAAAGATATTTGCTTACCCAACTTCGAGGATTATTCAAAGAAAACACGCTCAGAAAATCCTCCTCTTCCCCTTTGTACATGGCGGACAAGGTCTTCACCAGTTCGGTGACCGATTCCGGCCCTTTGCGGCCATGGCGGGTGGCATCGTCCTCCCGTTGAAGTCCCATGGGGTGGCCCCTATATTGGGTGGCTGCACTCCCCTCATAATGCAGATTGCCATGACTCCAATCATGGTCAATCCGGCATGAGCCGATAATCTTATTCGGCTCATCAAGTAAAGGACGCGTCGATCATTTTCCCTCCTCGGGGCTCATGAGCGCCAGCTTAGGCGCTTCTTGAGAGGAGGCGTTGCTAAACTCGGAAGGCCGATCCTAACAGGATCCGGTGGCGGGGCGTCCTCCATGTAAAACCATTCGAAGGCCGGTCTTGGACGCCTTCTTCGGGTTCCGGATAGATATCCGGTCCAGCGATGCGCCATAGTTCGGCTCCGCCCACTTGATATATTGACCCCTCATGAGAACGGGGTACTAGGCAGAATAATCTCTTCCACAACGCAAAATGAGCCCCGATACCCAAGAATAGTTCGCAAAGGGCCACGAAGCCCGCGATGTGCAAAATGGAGGCAGGTGTAAGGTGGTGCAACTGGAGGCCGTAGAACTCCAAGGGCCCCCGGAGAAACGGATGGATTGGAAATCCGAGTCCTCTTACTAGATAAGAGAGAAAGCACACCCGCTCTCCTTTAGAGGGATCGGGGACACTCTCCGCTTGCTTTCCGCCCTTGTAGGTGGCAAGCCCGGCTCGAACCGGAACCATGAAGGCCGGGGGAAGAAATCCCTTGGTTTGGAGTATAACTAGCTCGCTATCTTGGGACCGAGCATCTCTCCCAATTTCTAGGCTGAGGGCTGGGAGCGAGAGGAGGAGCCGCGTCGACCGTCCATGATGGAATGGGTTTTTGTCGAGGCGCTCGATGAAAGCTTCATGGAGGGGATGGTGTGACTCAGATCTAGATCTCGTCCCTTTTATAGGCGGCTCATTTGCGCAGCTAGGGGTAAGTGTAAAAATACCACGGCTTTTCGCATTCATTCAAACACGTGGAAGATGGCCATTATTGGGCGTAGAAGCCAAGGAGCGCAGCATTTATCGAAGCGGACACTATTCGACAAGTATATGGAATTTGGAGAAGAACCCGCCTCGCAATGCGAAGAAAATCAACGCCGGACTCATCGCCATTGAAGCCTGGTTAGGGGCTCTTGAGGAGTCCTGGATTAGGGGTGTCCGGATAGCGAACTATCACCGTTGGCGGAATCCTGGACTATGAAGATACAAGATTGAAGACTTCGCCCCGTGTCCGGATGGGACCTTCCTTGGCGTGGAAGGCAAGCTTGGCGATCTGGATATGTAGATCTCCTACCATTGTAACCGACTCGTGTAACCCTAACCCTATCCGGTGTCTATATAAACCGGAGGGTTTTAGTCCGTGGGGACGAACAACAATCATACCATAGGCTAGATTCTAGGGTTTAGCCTCTCGATCTCGTGGTAGATCTACTCTTGTACTACCCATATCATCAATATTAATCAAGCGAGGGTAGGGTATTACCTCCATCGAGAGGGCCCGAACCTGGGTAAAAACATCGTGTCCCTTGTCTCCTGTTACCATCCGCCTAGACGCACAGTTCGGGACCCCCTACCCGAGATCCGCCGGTTTTGACACCGACATCGCCAAACGGGCATCAATCAAGAGGCTGACGACATCGCCAAACGGGCATCCAGGCGGCTACCTCAGGAGCCCGGTGTCTTCGAGGAGCGGCTCTTCAAGCCCTCGGCAACACCATCGCTGTCAAGAACGGTGCAGCCTCGGGAAGAGCTCCTCCAGCCACCTGCCTCGGGAGCCCCGGTCTGTGGCCCGGCCTCGGGAGCGCGTCTACTCCTAACACTGGAGCCTTAGGAGGTGTGCTGGATCACAGAGCTCTGGAGCTACCTGACGCAAGGGACCTTGCCGGAAAAGGAGGAGGAAGCGGAGCGTGTGGCGCGGCAAGCCACGGCGTACTGCATCATGGATGGAGAGCTCTACCGGAAGCGACCAAATGATGTTTCCCTGCGTTGCATCTCCAGGGAGCAAGGGAAGGAGCTGCTGGTAGATATACACGGTGGAGACTGTGGGCATCATTCGTCATAACGGACCCTCGTTGGCAAGGCGTTCCGCAGCGGGTTCTATTGGCCCACTGCACTCAATGATGCCGTGGAACTGGTGAAGGCTTGCGAGGCCTGCCAATTCCATGCCAAGCAGCTCCATCAGCCAGCGGGAGGTCTGCAACCTATACCCCTCTCATGGCCATTCGCAGTCTGGGGACTGGATATCCTGGGCCCGTTTCCTCGGGCGCCAGGGGGCTATCGTTACCTCTACGTCGCCGTGGACAAGTTCACCAAGTGGGCTGAAGTGGAAGCCATCCGCACCATCCCCGCAGGTTCAGCGGTCAAGTTCATCAAGGGCATCATGAGCTGGTTCGGGGTGCCGAACCGCATCATCATCGACAACGGTTCGCAGTTCACCAGTAACCTCTTCAAAACATACTGTGCTAACCTTGGAACGCAGGTATGCTACGCTTCGGTAGCGCACCCACGGAGCAATGGTCAGGTCGAGCGGGCCAACGCAGAGGTCCTGAGGGGCCTCAAAACCAGGACATTCAAGAAGAAGCTGGAGGCCTGCGGCAGAGGCTCGTACGACGAGCTTTAGTCCGTGTGTGGTCCATCCGCACGCATCGCGACCAAGCCGATCGGGCGAGACCCGTTCTTTTCTGGTCTATGGAGCTGAAGCGGTCCTCCTCACGAGGTCGACGCGTGCCCGCACGGGTCACGGCATTCAACGAGGCGCAGCAGGGCGCCATGCGGGATGGACCTCGTGGTTTGGGAGGAGCATCGTCGAGAAGCCGCGCTACGAGCGGCAAGGTACCACCAAGCACTGCGGTGATACCACTGCCGCAACATTCGCCCCAGGACTCTTGAGGAAGGGGGCCTCGTGCTCAGACGGGTTCTCTCCAGGGAGGGACTGCATAAGCTTTCTCCCATATGGGAGGGCCCGTTCAAGGTTGTTCATGTTTCTAGGCCCGGCTCCGTGCGCTTGGAGACTCAGGAGGAGGTGCCCGTCCAGAACGCGTGGAACATCCAGCACCTCTGGAGGTTTTACCCCTAAAAAGGCTCGGTGCCGTGAAGAAGGCGAATGCCTGTGAAGTTTTTGCGTTCTGATAAAGGCCCAGTGCCTGTGAAGAAGGCGAACACCTGTGAAGCTTATCTTTCTGAGAAATGCCCAGTGCCTGTGAAGAAGGCGAACGCCTGTGAAGCTTATCTTTCTGAGAAAGGCCCAGTGCCTGTGAAGAAGGCGAATGCCTGTGAAGCTTATCTTTCTAAGAAAGGCCCAGTGCCTGTGTAGAAGGCGAACGCCTATGAAGCTTATCTTTCTGAGAAAGGCCCGGTGCCTGTGAAGAAGGGCAACGCTTGTGAAGCTCGCTGCCCGTGACACTCTCACGTAATAATGAGTTGGGGCTGTACACGCCCCGGAGTCTCAGGAGCGCCGGCCTCAGGCCCTGGGGCTCCCTCCCACGCCCAGTGGCAGCACTTAGCTCCGCGCTGGTGAGAAGACGTCAAAGACTAGATTAGGTGCCGGACGCGGCTTTTTTCATTTGCTTTCTGCAGTTGACTTGTTCATTCCCATTTGAAGTTTTATTGAAGGTGTTTCCGCCTTTGGCTTGCGACTCTTTGCCTTCTTCGCTCTTCTACCTCGATTTCTCTCGTGCGAGTCTCGCGAGGGAGCAACGCGGGCGCCTCACGAAGTGTTTTTGCCCCATCTTGTTTGAGGCTTCCTAACCGGTTCGCTACGGAGCACCCCTCCAAACTGCGCCCCACGGGCACCGCGACGCGAACACAGGACCTGGGTTGGTCGCCTCCACGACTGAGGCCGGAAACTACCTCTCCTGGCTAATCTTTGCAGGGCATGAAGCGTTCGACAAGACCTCGGCCTCGGGAGGCGAAGACCGCGACAGGTCGCCCCCAAGCTAAGCAATTTCTACGCGCAGGCGTGTGGCACAGAAGCCAAATACAAAAATAGCGGAAAAAGTACGATAATTAAACAGCAACAGTCCAAGCACGCCCCCGCGGGGCCCTACACTACTGTCTCCTTGCGCAGGAAAAGGAAAATAACATGACAGGCACGGCTCGCTTGACACCAACTCGCGGCGGAAGCTCGACCTGCCTCCGGAGCTCAAGCGGACTCCCTCTCGTGCTTCACCGAGGCGTGACGGCGGGCGGACCCGAGGAGGAGCCGCTGTCTGAAGAAGAGTCGCCAAAGCTTGACGAACCCCGAGCGCCGCCGACCCCGCGTGCGCCGTCATCTTCGTCCCGATCGTCGCCGGGGCTAGGCCCACGGCATGGTCGTCGCCCTCGTGGAAGCACCAGCGGCGACGTCTTCCCGAACACCCTCACGTAGAGGGTGGCGTAGCGTCGAACTTGAAGTGCAGGGTGCACCGCGGCTCAGACCTCGGCTGGCAAACGCGTTGCCAGCCGCGAGTCGTACCACGCCTCGGCGGCGGAGACCTCCAGCGAAGCCCTGGAGGCCTGGCTGCAGCAACCGTTCGCATGGAGCCAGAGGCCGCCCGGGGCGCCGGCCAGAAGTTCACCTAAAAGGAAGCGAGGAAGCTGGAGCTAGGTGGTGGTCAGCTCTGCCGACCATATGACAAACTCCGGCAGCACCTCTGCCGAATGGAAGCGCGGCCCTAGGGGTCGGCATGGGCTGTAGCGCGTGCCCCATCAGCGGCACGGCGCCCGTCACCGCGCGGGAGATTGCCTCCGTGGCCGCGAGAAGCCGCTGCGGGAACCATAGGGTGCTTGCTAGGATGGCCTCGACCGCGCTTGGCTGGGAGAGAGTCAGGCTCCACCTGGTGGGCCTTTCCCTTCTCCGCGGCCGAGAACCTCTTCGGCGGAGCCATGGAGAAGAAGGAGAAGCAAGAAGGGATGGACTGGAAGGGCATGCGCTGTTCCGTACTTATAACCGGGGAAGGCCAACCGACGACCTCCACGATCACAGGTAATCATGACCCACTTTGCATGCAGGGACTTGTCAATTCGTGCAGTCGCCGACGCGTCGTGGGGAAGCAGAGACGCCCATGTCCAATCAACCGCCACGCGACGCCCAAGGCCGCAGGCTGTTAGGGCCCGTGACGCTTCGCACTTGCCCCTTTGCTTCCCTGCTAAGCCAAGTCCAGGCGCTCCTTGGGCCCGGGGGCTACTGTCGGCGTTCTGGGAACGGGGGTACCCAGACTTACCTGCCTGCGGCCTGCGGCGTGGCTCAAGGGGTGGCCCAGCATGGCCCATCTTCATCAGCACAAGCTCAAGACCCTCGCGAGGGGCCAAGCCTCGCGGGGCGTAAGACAGGAAGCTTCCTCAGGCACGGCCTTGTCAGGATGGCTCGCGAGGACGCGGAGAGATCACGGCGGGGTGCCTCACGAGGTGCCCATGACGCAAGCCATGACGACCGAGGGTGCGAGGAGGGCGCCAGCCCGCGCAGTGTCCTCATTTCCTCTTTGGTGCAAAGGAGGCAAGCGCAGGCGAGAGCATCAAGCAAAGGCAACCATTTTGGTGCAACAAGACCAAGACCATCACAAGGCAGGAAGGAGGTCATCGTGGAGCCCAAGCCGGCGTCACCGTCAGAGCCTTTGACAAGCGAGGACCAACTTTAGTCAGGATAAGTTTACTAGATGTTCCCCTTTAAAATGGCCAATTGTTGGCGCCCTTCCCGCTCAATATTTGGGAAGAGGCCCAGGGCCTCTGCCTTTAAATAGGACTAGCCTCCCACAAGGTAGAGAGATCCGGAATCCAGAACGGAGCTAGGGGTCAAGCAATCTAGAGAGAGAGAGAGAGAGAGAGAGAGAGAGAGAGAGAGAGAGAGAGGGACCGAACTCCCGCTAGCAGTTCGTCGCACCGGCCAAGAACAGACCCTCGTGAGGCTGTTCTTCCTTGTATTGTTCATCATCAGCCCCTGAGGCAATCCACCACACCACACACTGGAGTAGGGTATTACACCACAATGGTGGCCCGAACCAGTATAAACCTTGTGTCCCTTGTGTTGCTCTTTGTGTAGTTTAGATCCTTGCGAGGCGACGAGGTGCAGGTAGGTAGGGGGTGAGATCTCCGCGTGCACCCCAGAGTTCGAACCTAGAGGGTCTGCCGGAACCCGAAATCCGACAGTCACTGTTCGTGCATGTGCCCCCAATGACTAGCCCAACTCAGTTGTCGCTGTTTAACCCTCGCAGTGATCCAAAGCACATGACACCTAATTTTGCAAGATGACAAGAAACGTTTTTTTAGATTTCTCACCACAACTATAGCCATGTACAACACAGCCTGCATGATATGTAGATGATATCCAATCCAGGCGTGTCTGCTGGAGTCTTGTCACATGCATGGACGAACTGATCTTCTGTGTCTTGCAGGGATCGTCCAGGCACCAACGTAGTACTACAACACTTCTCTAGTACTATCGCTCGTCTCCCTCTTCTATTAAGTCACCGGACTTGCGGGGCCGGGGAGTGTGCCTATGGTCGGTTCTCAATTGGCGTCCCACATGTGTGTGCGAACGCAATATGACGCGCGTTCCATTCGGAGAGCAACGTGCCAGATCGCCCGACCGTCTGGGCTGCGACACGAACGCGACGGGCGTGCTGTATACTCCGTACATGTGTACCACCATTTTCTAGACGCTTTGCTCCATGGCGCGAGCGCAATCCATGGATATAAAATTAGTATACTGTATACTATTTAAAAGTCGAGGGCGGGGCTTTTCCTGCGCGGTAGGCGGTGGGGCAGTTCCGCCTAGTCGTTCGACAGACGCGAGAAGACGAGGGAGTAGGCTGCTGCAAACGTAGGGCTGTGTGATTTGACAGCGAGTTACTGCTGGACAGGTGGGGCCCCGTGATTTGACTTGCCATTATCATTTCAACGGCGGTGCTACGACTGGTGTGAGTCTCCCGATTCCTAACCACCTCCATACAGGTGCCTCTCCCAATGCTCCACCATGTAGTAGAGGCTGGCTCTTGCATGAGAGCCCGCTTATCCACTTTTTCCTTGCCTCTCTTTCCTCCACATATGCAAAAATGCCATGTAAAGCGCACTATTGTACTTACTTGCTCCTACAGGTGCTTAAGCTTGCCACATAGGCATAAAGTCTGATGTGGCAAGTTAATCAAGAAGAGAGAGACTAGTTTGGTGACCCAAGGAAGAAACGGTGCTAAGCGCGTGTACCTAGGTGAAAAGACAATTTTGAGTCTATAGCTAATTAAATGAAGCAAGCTTAGCAACACCATTCCATTGGAAGAGGTCACTCCTTGGCAAATGCAATAAATACTAGTACTCCATGTGTCCCATAATATAAGAATGTTTTTGGCACTACACTAGTGTCAAAAACGTTCTTATATTATGGGACGGAGGGAGTACGAAGAAAGAGATAGAGAGGAGTAAAAAAAATACACTTATAGCCAACCTTATAGCCAACCTTGTTGTAGTATGAGTGACTAAGTGATGACTATGTATGACATGCCAACATCAGATAGCCTAACGCACCGTGTTAAATCTACAAGGGCGCGATCAGCGCGGCGACGCGACGGTCGTGTTAGGCGCGACCATGATACGGGCTGCTGGCAGCCCTTGGATATGAGATCAAACGGTCGCATGCTAAGTTGCTGAAAATTTGCAGAATAACCCTCCAGGATAGGATATTCACCCATAGGTCTAGAATCACGCCATGCAATCGTTCGATCTCAGATCCAAGGGCTCTCGGAAGCCCGTATCATGGGAGAATGGAAAGACACTACCCTGCCGTTCGCACGCTGGCAGTTCGCTCCTACTCGTCCCCGCATGTCCTTTAATACTATGACGGTTTGCTCCTAGTCGTCCCGTCCATTCACATTATGGCAGTTCCACTAATCCTAACCCTCCTCCCAAATCCATGGCGTCCCAAATCTCCCCGATCGGCGGTGAGTACAAGGTCAGAACCATCACCGGCGATGAGTTCGACGTCATCTACACCCGTTCTTCCGCGACGGTGAAAGGATGCCTTTCTCGCTTCAGACGCATGTTTGAAGACTCAGATGATGAGTGGGTCGCTGGGCTAGATGTTGAGTACACCACAGTCCTGGGAAGAGAGAAGGATCTAAAGGACGAAGAGAGGAAGAAGCCCGCCGTGATCCAGGTTTGCGTGCATGACTTATGCTTGGTCTACCACATATGCCATGCCGACGTTGAGTGCCAGGATTTTAAGGACTTCCTCAAGAGCAACCTAGTCAAATTCGTTACCGTAGACTTTGGTAACGACACAAAAGTCCTGCGTCGGATAGGCCTCGTTGTAAGCAACACCTTCGACCTCCAAAAGAATCGGCTGGTGTCCTCTTGTCAGCCTTCAATGCTGACCCTGGCAGGAGCCATGGTTCATCCTTCGTACGGTAAACTGGAGAAACCTCCATACACGTTTCATCGTCATGCATGGCAGCATAATGTACTAGATATAGACCATCCACTACGCTGCAATGGATGGCTACCTTTGTTTCAATATCTACAAGGGTTGGATGAAGAGCAACAGCCAAGTTGGCGGTTCAAGCAAAGAAGTATCGGCCAAGAGGAAGAGGGACAAGGACGAAGTAGAGGGGCGTGGGCGAGGCTCCGAGTAAGGTGGCGTGTCGTTGCTCTGGTGGTTCTAATGCAGGTGTCTCTGGGATAGTTGCAAAGTTTAATTTCAGGTGTGCTTAATTTAATTTGAGGGGTGTGTTGTCTTTGAGCCCCAGCGTAACTATGTTATGTTTCTTCTTGTTACTTTAACTCTTGATGCGTACATACTAGTATTTCTTACATTTCATCTTTTAGTTGGTATAGTACTACCACTCGTTTCTTCACATTATATACATACAATATATATGGCCAACATCATATAGCCAGTAGTTTAGTTGTCAAAGAATTTCAGGGTGCTTAGTTTTGTCAAAGAATTCCAGGGTGCTTAGTTTTATTTGAGGGGTGGGTTGTGCTGGACACCATTATTGTGACTAGCCTTTTTAATAGTACTATATGCATAATTTGGCGACCAGCGCTCTCTATATGTACAAGTTTTGCTCCATGGCGCAATCCATCGATACTACCGTTGTACAAAAGTATGCATTTTTTAAAAGGCTAGAGGGCGGGGCAGTCTAGCTTGGTCGGTTTCATGAGAGGCGAGGGCATTTGTGATTTGACGGCTCATTACTGCTGGAAGGCGGGGCCTTGTGATTTGACTGCTCGATAAATGCGCCGACGACCGATCGAGGAGGAGCAAAGAACCGTCAGGGTATACTCAAGTTTTCCACCGGAGTAGTCTTTGACGGAGGAGCACTGAAACACGGCAGCCCAGTGCCATATGGCGATAAAAATGATCTAATTTGCTAGTCATCTCATTGTTAGCATTGTTCTATTCATTCCTAAAAAACCATTGTACTATTCATGCCTCGCAGAGAACGTGACATGTCTTGGCGAAACACCAAGCAAAAGATGAAACACAGCAGCAAAAGAAGAAGGAAGATTATCACCCCAAATGATCTAATTCGCCATGAGTCGTGAATCGCTTCTTCATCGCCTCCACGACCTCCATCTCCTTGTGTGTCTCCTCCGCCATCTTCTTCATTCTGTCCATGACGCAGGATTTCTCGACGCGACCCTTCATCATCTGTTCCACGGCTGCATTACGTACCTTGACAGCAACCGGGTGCTTGATGCGGAGCTTCGCCAACTCCTCCTTCTGTTCCATGCCAAGGGCCTGCAGCATTTTCATCGAGGAACTACTATTCTCATGCAGCTTCTTCCAGCCGGCGTTATTCTCCTTCAACAGGTCGATCTCGTGGCAGAGCTTCGCCTTGTCCTCCTGAAGTCGCAGGATTTCGCCGGTCGCCTTCTTCTCCGAGGCAATGCTCTTCTTCAAAGAGCATCACCAAGCCGCGGTCAACTCCCCTGCTGATTGAGCTGGCGGGCATGTCGTCGAGGCTCTCCTTCAAGAACTCCATCAAGCCTTGGATGAACTCCTTCGCTTATTGAGGTGCTTATTGAGCTGATCGGGCATGCCGTCGAGGGATAACGACTCCAGCTCCGCCGGCTCGGCATGTTAGCCTCCATGGCTAGGGCGCTCACAGGAGCCATCGCTGCCGTGAGAGATCTTTCGAGGTCTCTGCGTGGCGGCGAGCCCTCTTTTTTTTTTGCAGCCTTGGTTGCCGCTCTCTTATTACGAGTAGTTCTTGACCTAGAGCTCTGCTCACCGCCATGGCAACGATTTTACGAAGAAGAAGCACCTATGAGGAGGAAAGGTAGAGTAATTTTCGGTTAGGTAGTTCCCCTTTTTATAACCTAAGTACTAGCACTAGTACTAATACCTGCATAGTGGGAACACGTTCAGGTTTGGTACGTACTAGTAGGTGTGAGCAGGCTTTCGAATGTGATGGGAACAAGGTAAAGATTAATTGATGGTTTTGGTTTCGAGGCCCGAAACAGCTCCCAATGAATTTAGCGGAACATAAATTTCAAGTACTATACTGCTCAAATGCGTAAATATTATGTTACTGTCAAAAATTGGCACAAATACGAAGGAGACCAATGGAAGTACTACTTAGCAACCCACGATTTAACTACTCGCATCCGCGAAGTGGAGTAATAATGTCTTTCTTCCGCCCTCACGTCCACTCAATTTGCATGCGCTGTATTAATTGACCATCAATGAAGTGAACGACTTTACACGCATCAAATTATCACATGGGGTGGATCTTGGTACAAAATTGCATCCACCCGTGTACCCGCGTGTGCGTGTGAGGGAATGAGTGCGTGTGTGGCGTGCGTGCACATCTTCGCTTCGTGCATGTACCGCCAGTATGGCTCAGGGACGACGAGTACATTCTTCTGGAACCAGCAACACGTCACTATGATCAATCCACGCAAGGAGGTCGCGACAACGCCTCCACATGTGCCACGTGGCTTCATGAACTGTAAGAGAGACACCGTGTAGCGTGCCATTGGTATTCTAATTTACGTGTTTTGCACATACTCGAAGTACTAGTAAGGTACACGTGCATTGCACATATCAGATTTTGCAACCAAATTATGAATAAATACCACACTATAGCATGTAAGCTCTGAGTCATATATGCCTGATGTAGCCCTTCATTTAATTCTTATAGTTCATCTCATTCAAAATCAATTACAGGGTGCTTGGATACGTTTTATTCCCATGACTAAAAGTAGTGAGACTAAAAAATTCTAGCCTCATCCATGCTTGGATCCAAATACTAAGGAGACTAAAATCAAGTTAATGAGCATTTATTATCCTCCAAACCCTCCAATCCAGAACTCGCCCGTGTTAAAGGAGAGGAGTTAAATGAGGAGAGAGAGGACAAATCCACATTTTAGTAGGGGTACCCCTGACTAAAAAAATTTAGTCTCAAGACTAGTTTTAGCCCCTCTTTAGTCAGGGGTGCTTGGAACTTTAGTCTCTTAAAGATACTATTTTTAGTCAGACTAAAATAAGTCCCTTGGATCCAAGCACCCTCTTAGTTTTTATAAAAAAGCTAAGAACGCGGGAATAGGAAAAACATGGGATTATAGTGGAATGTCGTCTTGAATCCTACATGATTGTACGAGTGTTTGATTGTGCATGGAAAAAGCAGAATTCTTTCAAAGAGGTTTGAGTGGATGGGATGTTTCCTATGAAATCTAGTGCAAATGAATCATATGGAAAAATTCCTATGGTTTACAATCCTCTGAATCAAACAACCAAGATAGGAAAAATTCCTAATGATTAGAATCCTCCAAAATTCCTTTGAGAATCCTTTGAATCAAAGAAGCCCTTAATCTATTTTATGATTCATGGAATTGTGCGTTGTAAAGCATAAAGTAAAAACAAATAATGGCAATTCAACTAGAAAAAAGTTTGGGCAGTTATGATACGGAAGATTCTAGAACAAAAGAGAACCACCGTTGTTTTGAGGTTTGTGCATTATGCTTAAGTTCAACCATGGAGTCTGCTAGATTGTACATGTGGCAAAATCCGTGGGGGCTAGAAGATGGTGTGAGGGGCCGAGTGGAGGAGACTATGAAGGAATGCACAAGTGCGAGATCGATATTTAGAGAGAGGCGAACACGTCTTGCTGTTGCCTTGCATGGCGGAGCCATGAAAATAAATGAGCTAGGGGGCCAAGCATTGCTAATCCTTTACGAGGAGGGTCAATTCATGAAATTAAACCTTTTTAGCAACAATTTTCTAATGATCACATTCATATTAGCCTCAATATATAGTGATGTTAGGGGAGGCAGGGCCCTTACTGCCCCCTGTCTTCGCCATTGTGCACGCGTATGAGAGATGAAGCGGAAGGCATGGATGATGAGAGGGGGACGTTGGATATATAATTAATGTGGGTGTATTAGCTATATATGTTAATCCTATATAGAGAGGTATAGATTGATCGATGTGGACGTGGGAAAGAGGGTGAGACCTCACTTGATATATCGATTGATAGGTTTGTGTGGAAAACTATGAAAGACCTAGCTATATACACACATACATAGAGGAACATCGATCGTTGCGCATGCACGCGTGAGAGATAAAGAATGCCCGATATGATGGAGAGGGGGATGTGTGTGGTGTGTGCCTTCATGGGAGACCGACCTGAAGAAAAGATTGCATGCGTCACGATGGATAATGCCGAGTGGTAGTGTGTGTGCATGCATGCACGAGAGAAAGTTAGTGGTACAATTATAAAGAGAAGACTACCGTGTGGGTGTAAAAGAATAGGTGAGGTCATAATCAATGTAAAGTTGAATTCAAATATTTGAATAAGAGATCCTGATGTTTGAAACCCATGCATGATGAATATAACGGAGATCTGCGCGGTGTGGTTTGGAAGCGAGCATGTTGTAATGTATACACATTGAACAAGGTCGACTGATTTGAATTTGAGATACCGATGGCGGACATCATTTGGCCACGTCGCATCCGTGCATGGACACACTATTCTAATTGGAGATGATGGTGACTTCGCATCACATATCTATATCTATACCCCTATATATGTATTATCTTTTATATTTTTTATATTGTGTGCGGGTAACTTTAACTTTGAAAGATGGTCGTTGGATGAAGCGAATCCGAAGGTCCAAAGTTGGCAAATTTGAGCACTATTGGCCGTTGGATATCATCTAGATTCCACCAGATTTCGCCACATGTATAATCTAGAAGACTCCATGGTTGAACTTAAGCATATTGCACAAACATCAAAACACAAGCACTTCTTATTTGTTCTAGAATCTTCTGTATCAGAATTGCCCAAATGTTTTTCTACATGATTTGCCATTATTTGTTTTTACTTTATGTCTTACAACGCACAATTCCATGAATCTTAAAATAGATTAGCTTTCTTATAAAAATTAGATGATTTTGAATGAAATGAACTATAAGAATTAAACGAACATCTACATTATGCATATATGACTCAAAGCTTGCATACTATAATGTGGCATTTATTCATAATTTGGTTGCCAAATCTCATGCGTGCAATGCATGTGTACCTTACTCTAGTCTAAATGGTGTTTCTGTGTGTTGTGCGTGTTGACGTGCAAATTGTCTTTATTTGGGTACACGTTAAGCTTGTTCTTCCGAAATTTCAAGTCGCGCCTTGTTATGCCGAAAATTCAAGCTAGCGTCTCTATCTATCGTCTTCTAAACTCCGCCTCTTCAACCCGCGCCTTGTTAGCCGAAATATTTAAGATATATCTTTGTCTCGTTGTGCTCGACAACTCCCTCCATCTCAACCCGCGCTTGCTATTCGAAATTACAACGCGCGAAAACTCCCACCTCTGTGAAATCCCGACACGCGAAATGCCCGTGGTACCCCGAACCGAAGAACCGCCTCAAATCGGTGGGGGTACTTTCGTAACTTACCCCACATTTCGGACAAGCGCGTCTCTAAGCCATGGTTCCCCACTGCCATCCCATCCGCCCACCCATTCGTACACCGAGGCTGCGAAAACCCGCGACGAAACCCCACACCCTGCTCCGTCCGCCACCCAGCCGGAGCCTCTTCCCCGACGACGTCGTCCACAGCAACACCTCGACGTCCCTCATCCACCGTACCGGATGAGGATCCGTCGTCGATCTCATCGTCCCGCCGGTTCAGCCACCCCGTCCTCCACCTCCAAGGAGCTGCCCCGACGTTCCCCTCGTCTTTCGCGCCACCTCCATTCCCACACCGCCGTCTTCACCTGCACCACCGGAAGAGCATCATCATCACCGTTTCCTCGGATGAAGCTGCGGCCTAATCGGCGCCACCAAAGAGGTTGTACACTAATCGCCGCATTTTCTTCTTGATTCGATCTCACGGTGCTGCCAGCGCTCGGTCCTGAGCCGACACGGCGCGGCTCCATCCACGGCGGCGTCGCCGGCCACTTCCTCCATGCCGTCGCTCCCTCGGCGGCGACGTCCACATCAGTAGGAGCTCCTGCAGCTTTAGCTCTCGCTCGCGCTGCTGCTCTACTCTTGCTCTCGGTCCCCTGCCTGGTCTGCTCTTGCTATTGCCCTTGCTCGCGCTGCTGCTCTCTCTTTTGCTCTTGCTTGCGATGCTGCTCCGATTTAGCTACACTTTAGTCGACTGAATCGACTTTTGGGTCAATCGATTTTCAGGGGTGGGGGGCTCACGGGGTGAAGGAAGAACCAGCCGCAGCGGGAGGGGGGCTCACGGAGAGGTACCCCACTATCTATCTTAGGGTTCGGGATGGGGTGGTGGTGCGGCGGTGGCGGGCGTTAGTGGGCGGTGGCTTGGGATCGCGGAGAAAAAGCTCGGCATGGGGGCCTAGAGGATGGCAGGGCGGCGCGGACCGGCGGTGGGGAGTGTTTTCGGGAGGCGGGCGGCGCCTGCTTCCGTCATGTGGCGGCGGGGCTGCTGTTTGGCGGTGGTGGTGGCGGCTCGGGGTGGAGGTTGAAGATGAACCGCAGGCCCTTGATTTCGTATCCAACGGCTGAAAAATCAACTGACCAGAGATGAAAAAGTCAGTCGACCGACGTGTAGCCTCACCTTGCTAGTGCGTTCAGTTTTGACAGCAAAATTCAGTTTTGACAACAAAATTCAGTTTCGACAGTTAAGTTCAGTTTCGACAGTTAAGTTCAGTTTCGACAGTTAAGTTCAGAGATGAGCGGCGATGTATTTTACATCTAGCACTTTGTGGTTATGAATTTTACGTCATGTATTGGAGATGCTATTAGAATTCCACTCAGGTTAACGTTGTTCGTTATCTCTCTTGTCCTGCTTCAGCCTCGACGTCGTCCAACTCACCGGAGCTGCTCCAACGACGAAACCCTCCATCACAGTGGAGCAGTACCTCGGGCTCCATCTCCAGACGCCTAAGATCTTCTTCCCCTCCTCCGACAGCAAAGTCAGCGGAGCATCCTCACCGCCAACCCAATCACGCTGAGATCGACATGGCTTCGCCAAAGAGGTTGTACACTTGTTGCATCTCTTTTTACTCTACATGTTATATATATTGTCCATCGAGCACTTTCGTAGTAACGGAAATACGATTATTTTATCCTACTATATGACAAGCGGTGAGGTACCGAGCAACTTTGCTATCCGTGATGGACTCTCTTGAACGCCATCATTATTTATCTCTGCTGCGTTTGAGCTGTGCATTTGTCGATGGGCACAGGAGTTGAGCTAGTATGGCGTGGTCCAGGTCCAAAGTAATAGAAGTAGCACAAAAACATTTTTCTAGTGTAGGATTTTCCTTGCTCAAGCCTGCCTACTAGAATCGCCAGTGCTTGAAAGGAAAAGTGAATGAAAAACATAGGAATTGGAAAGTTTCCTATGGAACTAATTTTTATGAATTTGGTGCAAAGGAATGGAGCAAAGGAAAACTGTAGGATTTGTTCCTTTAGTGTCTCCTTGAAAGAAAAACCGTAGGAATTCTAATTTCCACTTCTCCTCCTTTTCATATTCCTATTCATCAAGCACAAGACTAAGAGTAGCATAATAGCATTATAACCGTACATTTTCTTATGGTTTGACTTAATCTCACCATGCTTTTTTGCATCCTGTGATCTTCCAATTGTTGTGAATCAAACACCCAGATTGGCAGAAATCAAGTGTTTTTAAATTCTCTGTTTTGCACGTGCATTCCTATCCTATTCCTGTCTATTTCCTATCCCTGCATTGTTAGAATCCTCAAATTCAAACAAGCCCTTACTCAATTACTTCAGTTACAGATATGTGTCAAAGAAAACCTTGTGTGGTTTGTCCTGCTCTGTGTGGCGCTGTTTCCACCCAGCATCAGCTGCTCCAACGACGGAAGGGTTCACCACAGTGAGGATCCGCTCTCCAGACTGTCTTTCGCCGCCTCGAGATCTTCTTCCCTTGCCGCCGCAGCCACGGTAACTGCATTACGATCATCAACTGAGCAGATGACCTTGAGGACTACACGGGTCCGCAAGAGAGGTCGCACTCTTCCGTGCCTGCTTACATTATGCGTCGCTTAATATGATGACATGCTACATTATCATCGTGTTCACCTATTAGACTCTGAGTCAGGTCCAAACTAATGCTGAAACTTGAGTTTTTAAATGGTTGTGGGGTGCATATTGGGGCAGCAATCAATACTATCTGTCTACTATCTGGTTAATCTTCGGTGTCTACTATGAGTTTCATGTTGGGTGCAAACAAACATTGAAGGAGCCATTATCTGTATTTTTTAACTGAAGCTATTATCTGCTGCTATCATTGGTTTTGGGTCTATCCACAGTTTGCTACCATCACTCTGGATTTGTGCATGCACTCCTTACATAATCTCACTATGTTTTATTCCTATGCATGCCAGTTATTGTACACAATGGAACTAATCATGTAGAGCAAAAGAGACGAGCCTTGCGTGGCAATAAAATTTCATGCAGACGTCGTTCCATGGTGGGCGCAAAGGCAGCCCCCCCTCCACCCATTTTGGATCGTAATCAAGAGGAAGATAACTGTTCTGAGGGGATTCGTAAGGAGAAGACCACTCCTATTTACCCCATGAGGTCTTCGCTCTAACTTGGCATGCTGATGTTGGTAATATCATGCATATGGTGCCTTGCATTGCTTACTGTATACATTAAAGATGTCATCTGCTTAGTTTAGACATGCTTTGTGTCAATGCCATCTGTTTAGTTTCTTTATCGTATATGTGAATCATGCAATGCCATCTTGTCTAGCCAGGCATCATATATGTGAATTTTGCAATGCCACCCTGGTTAGCCAGTCATCTTATATGTGAATTATATCATGCCATCATTTTTTTATCACGTGTTAAATTTGTCAACAATTTTAGTACATTCAATTACTCTTCCTGTGCATCATCCATTCGGCATGGTCATGGAAAAATCTGGAGTGGAAACAAGGTCTTCAGAGCAGACAATGCTATCGGACGAAGCGCATGTCTTGTTGGTTACCGATAGCTCCTCGAGGAGGATTCGAGACAGATGACCACCATATTCCCCGAGGTGCATGCCGTAACTTGGCAGGGTTATGTTGCTCATATCATGCGTATGGTATCTTGCATTGCTATGGCATTTGCTTAGTTTAGACATGCTTTGTGTGAATGCCACTTGTTTAGTGTCTAATTACCATATATGTGAATTATGCAATGCCATCTTGTTGCAAGACATTATATATGTGAATTATGCAATGTTATCTTGTTGCAAGGCATTATGTATGTGAATTATGCAATGCCATGCTGTTTAGGCAAGTGTCATATATGTGAATTATATCATGCCGTCCTTTTTTTGTATTTCTCATTGCTTTTATCGACAATGTTTGTATATTCAACTGCTCTTCCTGTGCATCAGCCATTTGAATTGGTGATGGAGAAATATGGAGTGAAAACAAGGTCTTCAGAGCAGACAATGCTACCTGCTGAAGCAGATATCTTGCTGGTTACAGATAGCTCTTCAGAGGAGGATTCAGAGGCAGATGACCAGTCCTATTATCCCCCTGAGGTGTATGCTCAAACTTGGCAGGGTTATATTACTCATATAATGCATATGTTGTATTGCAATGCTTAGTTTTTACATCATATACACAATATTGAATGCCATCTCCTTAGTTGACACATCATATATGCGATTGCCCTCTGCTCACTTCCTTAGTATATAAATCATATATTTGAATTATGTCATGCCATGATGTTTACATAGATAGCATGTATCTGAATTATGGTATGCCAACCCATTTTCTAAAGACATAATATAGTTATATCATCTCATCATGTTTACATAGTCATCATATTTTAAATTATGTCATTCTATCTGTGAATTATATCATGCCATCATGTTTCCATCGATGGCATGTTTGTGATTTATGGCATGCCAACCACTTTAATAGACACATCGTATAGTTATATCATGTCATCCTGTTTACATAGTCATCATATTTTGAAGTATGTCATTCTATCCTGTTTAGTTAGCCATCATACATGTGAAATTGTGTCATGCTATCCTGTTTAATTAGCCATCATATATGTGAAATTATGTCCTGCTATTCTGTTTGCTTAGACAACATAAATGTGAATTATTTCATGCCCTGTTTTCTTCCCTACCATCCATTGCACTGTCTATCTTACAATGTCTGTACATTCAATTACTTTTCTTGTTTATCAGCCATTTCAATTGGAGGGAGTGATGGCAGATTCTGGGGAGTAAAACACGGTCTTCGAAAAAGATCGCTACACTGTCGATGAAGATAGAACCACGGTTGTACTTGCCCAAGAACCAGCCCCACCACACATAACCCACACTCATGCAGATTGTACCCCTACCCAGTTGGACAGAGAACCAGCTACACCCCTTCTAACCCCAACCCCAGTAGATAAACACCCAGTTCCCGTTGACACAACATCATCTCCACCACAGAGCACCCAAACACGAGCAGTTAGTAAGGCAACTGCAGTGCCCAAATCACGAGGACCACCACTCTGAACCCGAAGTCAACACTTAAAGCAGAAGAAGAATTGTTCTCAGGTCAGGTTCCATAGCTATGGTTCATACTGCTTTGCTCTTGCATCACTGTATTTACTAATACCAACCAATTTCAAATTTGAAGGATGCAATTGAAACTCCAATGGCGCAACATGTATGTTTTAAACCTGTTTCTCCAACGTGTTTGGTTGTTTGTTGTTGTAACTTGCTCTATGTTGATTTTAGTTTCAATTGAATAAACAGTTATGTTCTCATGCCATGCACATTACAAGTGTTGTTATTGTTGTGTAGTTTCCCACACTTATATTCTGTCTATGCTACTTTGTCTTAAATAGATATGATTTGAACTGTATCTATCTTGATTTGGCAACATAAACTAGAATGATATAGACCATACAGTGACCATACTACATAGATATATGTTTGTTTCATGCTGTTATCCTCTCCACCTTACTACTGAACTGGTTTACCAAAATGAGTTTCATATACTACATTGTAAACCTGAGATGTGTTTGTTTGTTTCTCTTTTAGAACACGGATAAAAATATTGGAGAAGAGTACCCTGTTATGCAATGGTAAAGGAAGTAATGCAGATAAGGTTCAAGATAGTGAGACATCCCTGTTGGTCTCCAAGAAAGCTGATAAAAACTATATTGAAGGCACTGAGACAACCCCAAAGTCTTGTCTTGATGTAGTGTCCGAGTTACTGGCTACCACTGCTGGTACCAGCTCTTCGAACTCGTTGCCTAAATCAGTTCGGCTTCTTGAGTCTCAACTTCAAGTTGAAAGACATCGATCATATGTTATGCGACGAAGTCAAGGACCGAGGAAGTCCTGCGAAATTCACATGCATACTTTCGGTGCAACAACAAGTTACTGGAGGACTTAAGCGCCAAACAAGAGAAAGTTAATAAGCTTGCTAAGCATCTTGCCAGCATTATGGGTACCCAAAATATTGTTTCTTGAGCTCTTTTGAAGTGGTTTAAGTTCTGGACTTGTTTTGCTGCGACGTTTATATGCTGTTGTGTTCCCTATATTTGCACTGGTGGCGAACTTTGATGCCCAGTGGATGTAATATGTGTAATAGCCGTGATAGCCTAGTGTAAGTTGCTTGCTTATTTATTTCCTTGTTGTCTTGTTTATTTGTTTGCTTGTAGTCAGTGCAGTTCTTTTTCTGCGGTTTGCTAGTGGTTGCAATAACCTATTTTTTTAAACTGGGCCACAATAAACGCCACAATAGTGACACTGGGCCTACGGGCCGTAGAAACAGTGGGCCTTCTACGGGCCGTAGAAACAGTGGGCCTTCTACGGGCCGTAAAAACAATGGGCCTTCTACGGTCCGTATCATCAATGGGCCTTATACGGGCCGTATGATCGATTGGCCAAACATGGGCCAAACAGACCGCATTATGGCCTTAAACGGGCTAGAGTTGGAATCGCCAGTTCATGGGCCGACCATAACGGGCCATCGTTAATAGGTTGTATTTGATGACGCTATGAAAATGGCCCAACGTATTAACGGACCACAAACGGGCCGACTGTCACCACAGGCTGAATTTGGCCCTAAGCGAAAAATAGCGATGTGGGTCGTAAGTAAGCGAATCTTGAAATGAGCCCAAGAATAAATGGGCTCGAGAAGGCCGAAGATAACATGGGCTGGAAACGGCCCAATGGAATAACGGGCCGTTAATGGGTATAAAGTGATACCCTGTTCTATACGGGCCAGTTTCACCACGGGCCGTTAATGGGTGTAAAGTGATACACTATTCATTACGGGCCAGTTTCACCACGGGCCGTTAATAGGCCAAGAGTTACATAGGGCCTCATATGGGCTGAAAGACGTCATGGGCCATACATGGGCCAGAAGTGAAAACGGGCTGGAATCATATTGGATGGCCCAGATGATGCTACTGGGCCTAATTCGAATAGGGCATAACGGGCCTTGGGTTAGCGGGCTGTAAATGGGCTATATGCGAACAGGCCGTTAACAGGCTTTCCATGGGCCGGCCCGCCACCTTTTGACCAAGTCAAACAGGCCGGCCTTTTCATAGCAATGGGCCTCTGTTGGGCCGTGCCACGTGTCGACGTATCATAGGCGCCTTCTGTCCAATGAGTGGATGACATCTGTCACAGCGGTGAGCCAACACGTGTTTCCTCCAGCCAATGATGATTTTACACGTGGAAAATCCCCATTGGTCGGGGCTGTTAACGGGTTATCGGATCCAAAACCCGACCCGATAGCTTAATGGCGTTCATGTTACGGTGGATGCCACGTGTCGGTCACCCTTGACGAAAGCACTTCTGTGACGCGCGATTTATCGTCATGGAAGTGGACACTTCCGTGATGATAATTTTCGTAATGTCATGGAACACTTCTCGACAAAGACAGGTATGACTATCTTGATTCATCATAAATTTGTCATGGATGTACATGCATGACAAAAACGCGACCTACTGTGACAAACACATATCATCACGGAAGTGTATTTTTTTTGTAGTGTAACGGTTCACCATACGTGCATGCTATGGGAATCAAAAACTTTAACACAAGTATTTCTACCAATCCACAATTACTCACTATCATGACTCTAATATCACCATCTTTATATCTCAAAACAATCATAAGGAATCAAACTTCTCATATTATTCAATGCACTTTATATGAAAGTTTTTATTATATCCCTCTTGGATGCCCATCATATTAGGACTAAATTCATAACCAAAGCAAAATACCATGTTGTTTAGAGAGACTCTCAAAATAATATAAGTGAAGCATGAGAGTTCAATAATTTCTATAAAATAAAGCAACTATCGTGCTCTAAAAAGATATAAGTGAAGCACTAGAGCAAAATTGCCTAACTCAAAAGATATAAGTGAAGCACATAGAGTATTCTAATAAATCACGATTCATGCGTGTCCCTCTCAAAAGGTGTGTATAGCAAGGATGATTGTGGGAAACTAAAAGCAAAAACTCATATTATACAAGACACTCCAAGCAAAACACATGTCATGTGGTGAATAAAAATATAGCCTCAAGTAAATTTACAGATAGACGAAGACGAAAGAGGGGATCCCTTCCAGGGCATCCCCAAGCTTAGGCTCTTGGTTGTCCTTGAATATTACCTTGGGGTGCCTTGGGCATACCCAAGCTTAGGCTCTTGCCAATCCTTATTCCATAGTCCATCAAATCATTACCCAAAACTTGAAAACTGCACAACACAAAACTCAACAGAAAACTCATGAGATCAGTTAGTATAAGAAAATAAATCACCACTTTTGGTACTGTTATGAACTCATTCATTATTTATATTGGTGTAATATCTACTGTATTCCAACTTCTCCATGGTTCATACCCCCGATACTACCCATAGATTCATCAAAATAAGTAAACAACACAAGAAAAACAGAATCTGTCAAAAACAGAACAGTGTGTAGCAATCTGTAAACTTCGTATACCTCTATATCTCCAGGGCAATGATTATGCATATAAGCATCACGTCCGTATAAAGTAGACCGACTCCTGCCCACATCTCCTACTATTACCCCACACATCTACTGCTATCCAGCATGCATCTAGAGTATTAAGTTCAAAAAGAACGGAGTAACGTCTTAAGTAAGATGACATGATGTAGAGGAATTAACTCAAGCAACATGATGAAAACCCCATCTTTTATCTTTGATGGCAAAAATTCAATACGTGTCTCGCTTCCCCTACTTTGTCACTAGGTGAAATAACACAAGATTGAATCCAAAGCTAAGCACCTCTCCCGTTGCAGAAAAAACCAATCTAGTTGGCCAAACCAAACCAATAATTCAAAGAGAAATACAAATATATCAAATCATGCATATAAGAATTCAGAGAAGATTCAAATAATATTCATAGATAAGCTGATCATAAATCCACAATTCATCGGATCTCGACAAACACACCGCAAAAGAAGATTACATCAGATAGATCTCCAAGAACATCGAGGAGAACATGGTATTGAAAATCAAAGAGAGAGAAGAAGCCATCTACCTACTAAGCTATGGACCCGTAGGTGTGAGGTAAAGTACTCACACTTCATCGGAAGGGCTATAGGGTTGATGTAGATGCCCTCCATGATCGAATCCCCCTCCGGCAGGATGCCGGAAAAGGCCCCAAGATGGGATCTCACGAGAACACAAGGTTGCAGTGGAGGAAAAGTATTTTTGTGGCTCCCCCTGATGGTTTTGGAATATATGTGAATATATAGGACGAAGAGGTAGGTCAGGGGACTCCCGAGGGGGCCACAAGGCAGCCCCCCCCCCTAGGGCGCGCCCTCCACCCTTGCCGCCGCCTCGTGGGTCTTCTGGCTTGGACTCCAAGTCTTGTGGGTGTCTTCTAGTCCAAGAAAAATCATCGTAAAGTTTTATTCCATTTGGACTCCGTTTGATATTCCTTTTCCGCGAAACTCAAAAACAAGGAAAAATCAGAAACTAGCACTGGGCTCTAGGTTAATAAGTTTGTCCCAAAAATAATATAAAATAGCATAATTATGCATATAAAACATCCAAAACAGATAATATAAAAGCATGGAACAATCAAAAATTATAGATACGTTGGAGACGTATCATGATGATCATCATTATTAGAGCATTGTCTCAGTGAGGAAAGGATGATGGAGACTATGATTCCCCCACAAGTTGGGATGAGATTCCGAACGAAAAATTAAAATAATAATAATAATAATAATAATAATAATAATAATAATAATAATAATAATAATAATAATAGAGGCCAAAAAGAGTCCAAAAAAGAGAAGAAAATAAGAGAAAAAGAGAGAAGGAGCAATGTTACTATCCTTTTACCACACTTGCTCTTCAAAGTAGCACCATGTTTTTCGTATAGAGAGTCTCCTATGTTGTCTCTTTCATATATACTAGTGGGAATTTTTCATTATAGAACTTTGCTTGTATATTCCGGTGATGGGCTTCCTCAAATGCCTGAGGTCTTCGTGCAAGCAAGTTGGATGCACACCCACTTAGTTTCAAGCCGAGCTTTCATACACTTATAGCTCTTAGTGCATCTGTTGCATGGCAATCCCGACTCCTCACATTGATATATATTGATGGGCATCCCCATGGCATATTTATTAGCCGCGTCGATGTGAGACTTTCTTCCTTTTTGTCTTCTC
Source organism: Aegilops longissima (assembly GCA_021605205.1). Classification (NCBI taxonomy): domain Eukaryota; kingdom Viridiplantae; phylum Streptophyta; class Magnoliopsida; order Poales; family Poaceae; genus Aegilops; species Aegilops longissima. The sequence goes on along the minus strand of CM038678.1, from coordinate 153,324,815 downwards.
CATATTAATCTCTTCCGTATTCTATTCCACCCATAGTGTTATATCCAGGGCTTGCCCTCATGTATTGCAAGGGGTTTGAAAAAGCTGAAGTGAGTTAAAAAGTATGAACCAATTGCTGAGCTTGTCATCAGGGTTGTGCATGATAGTACTTTGTGTTAAGAACATGAAGCATGACAAGGCTATATGATTTTGTAGGGATAACATTCATTAGCATAGATATTTTGAAAGACATGATTGTTTGTCGGGATGGCTAGGTATTGATGTATTTATATCAAATTATAGACTATTGCTATGAACCACTTGTATCCTAATATTCATGCCATGATTAGATTATATGATCAAGATTATGTTAGGTAGCATTCCACATCAAAAATTATATTTTTTTTATCATTTACCTACTCGAGGACGAGATGGAATTAAGCTTGGGGATGCTAATATGTCTCCGTCGTATCTATAATTTTTTTATTGTTTCATGCCAATATTCTACAAATTTTACATACTTTAGGCAACAATTTATATGATTTGCTTGGACTAACATATTGATCCAGTGCCCAGCGCCAGTTCCTGTTTGTTGCATGTTTTTAGTTTCGCGGAAATCCATATCAAACGAAGTCCAAACACGATAAAATTTATGGAGAATTATTTTGGAATATATGTGATTTTTGGGAAGTGGAATCAAACTGAGACGATGTCCAAGGGGCCCACAAGATCAAGGAGCGCTCCCCTTACCCAGTGCACGCCTGGCAAGCTTGTGGCCACCTCAACGGTCGTTTGCAGGTGTCCTTCGGCTGTGAGGAAGCTTATCTCCGAATAAAAATCGTGTTAAAATTTCAGCCCAATCAGAGTTATGGATCTCCGGATATTTAAGAAACGGTGAAAGGCCAGAAAACAGGGTCGCGAAACAGAAGAGAAACAGAGAGATAGATCCAATCTCGGAGGGGCTCCCACCCCTCCACCGCCATGGAGGCCATGGACTAGAGGGGAAAACCTCCTCCCATCCAGGGGGGAGGTCAAGGAAGAAGAAGAAGGAGGGGGCTATCTCCCCCTATCTCCCGGTGGCGCCGGAGTGCCGCCGGGGCAAAGATCATGACGGCGATCTACACCAACAATCTCGCTACCATCAACACCAACTTTCTACCCCTGTATGCAGCATGTAACACCTCTCCCCCCATTTGTAATATCTACTTAAACATGGTGCTCAACTCTATATATTATTATCCAATGATATGTGGTTGTCCTATGATGTTTGAGTAGATTGGCTTTGTCCTATGGGTTGATTGATGATCGTGATTGGTTTGAGCTGTATGTTTTATTTTGGTGCTGTCCTATGGTGCCCTCCGTATCATGCAAGGGTGAGGGATCCCCGTTCTAGGGTGTTGCAATACGTTCATGATTCTCTTATGGTGGGTGACTAGAGTGAGAGAAGCTTACGCCCGAGTAAGGGGGTTGTTGCGTATGGGAGTAAAGAGGACTTGTTACTTGATGCTATGGTTGGGTTTTACCTTAACGATCTTTAGTAGTTGCGGATGCTTGCTAGAGTTCCAATCATAAGTGCATATGATCCAAGTACGGAAAGTATGTTAGCAAATGCCTCTCCCTCATATAAAATTGCAATAATGATTACTAGTCAAGTTATTGATTGCCTAGGGACAAATAACTTTATTGTGTTACAAAAAGCTCTCTACTAAACTAACTTAATTGTTTATTTATCTAAATAGACCCTAACTTTTATTTGCGTGCTCTTTATTATCTTTCAAACCTATCCCTTTACACCTACAAAGTACTTTTAGTTTCATACTTGTTCTAGGAAAAGAGAATGTTAAGTGTGCGTAGAGTTGTATCGGTGGTCGCTAGAAATTTAAGGGAATATAAATCCTACCTTTAGCTCCTCGTTGGGTTCGACACTCTTATTTATCGAAAAAGATACAATTGATCCCCTATACTTGTAGGTTATCATCCTACCCGAGGGGATCTAGAAGCTTAACCTCTAGGACAAAGCGCTTGCGGGCTGCTCCCCGCCGCGCACCTCAGGGCTCCGGGGTCGCCCATGCTAGGGCTCGGGAACAACTACCTTGCTGATTAGCTCCTCACCGGCAGGTTCGGTGTGCCCGAGCATGTGGATTTCTTCAACTTTGAATACACACACGGTGGCCCGCACTTCAACTTCCTTCTCCAAGTTCACGCTCACGCTCAGCTTCAGCATGCACTTGCTTGGGAGTTCGTCCTCTGTTCATCAAATAAATCAACGCACTAGTACCCTTGATGTCATCCCAGTAAACTCACAAAGACTTTCAGATGGGTGAATTGTGTGAGGTAGAGGAGGAAGGTCATGGTCCCTATCGTTGTAGGAGAAGGTATGTGTCATGCATCCCATGTGTGCAGTCGCCGCCACCGCGTCCGTGACCTGTGTCTCCATATCCGCAGCCAGAGTTTGCTTGTCTGGTGAACATCTGCTAGGGGCAGGTGGCCAGTGTGACCAAGTTGCGTCCACTCGCCGCCGGCGAGACCAGGCTGCGATGGCTCGCTCCGATTTCCTTCTTCCGCGATGTGACTTCCTTCTCCAACTTAGATTGCCTTCATTTTTATCTTTCTACTGGGGTGGGCAAGTGGGCAAGTGGATAGACAGCTGAGGCGGGGCTATTTTCGTCCAAACTTCAATGCCAGGGCACACATTGGTACCTACACTGGAAACTATGCACACTATATAGAGAAACCGTGGGAGTATTTAGTACACGAGGTCTGTTCTTGGGTACCTGCTGGGCTTTGGTCTATTCGAACAAAAGTTGGTGATTTCTTGTGACTTGATCACCGAGTGTGGCTTGTATGATATCTCAAATGTTAGGAGCTTAATTGCATGCTTTGCTACTCTTCATGTGGCCCCTTACTGTTTATGATGTGCGAGAGTGGGGCGTGGCTAACCACTGTGATTGGGTTGGCTTGAAAGTATTGTCACAGCTTCCTAACAGCCATCAATACTCCATATGTATTTTTTTGATAATGTGGGTACCGCGTCTTAGATGGTGTTAGGACCTTGCTGATGTAGTATGCTATGTCTTGAGCTTGCGTTGGTTTTCCCAGAAGAGGAGAGGATGATGCAGCAGAGTAGCGTAAGTATTTCCTTCGGTTTTTGAGAACCAAGGTATCAATCTAGTAGGAGACCACACGCAAGTCCCTCGTACCTACACAAAGCAAATAACTCCTCGCAACCAACGCGAATAGGGGTTGTCAATCCCTTCACGGTCACTTACGAGAGTGAGATATGATAGAGATGATAGATAATATTTTTGGTATTTTTGGTATAAAGATGCAAAGTAAAATAAAACGCAAAGTAAAAAAGCAAAGCAATAATAAAGCATAGGAAGATTAATATGATGAAAATAGAACCGGGGGCCATAGATTTCACTAGTGGCTTCTCTCAAGAGCATAATTATTTTATGGTGGGTGAGCAATTCTTGTTGAGCAATTGATGAATTGAGCATAGTTACGAGAATATCTAGGTACGATCATGTATATAGGCATCACGTCCGAGACAAGTAGACCGACTCCTGCTGCATCTACTACTATTACTCCACTCATCGACCGCTATCCAAATGCATCTAGAGTATTAAGTTAATGAAAATAGAGTAACGCCTTAAGCAAGATGACATGATGTAGAGGAATAAATTCATGCAATATGATAAATACCCCATCTTGTTATCCTCGATGGCAACAATACAATCGTGCCTTGCTGCCCTTACTGTCACTGGTAAAGGACACCGCAAGATTGAACCCAAAGCTAAGCACTTCTCCCATTGCAAGAACTACCAATCTAGTTGGCCAAACCAAACGGATAATTCGAAGAGACTTGCAAAGATAACCAATCATACATAAAAGAATTCAGAGAAGATTCAAATATTGCTCATAGATAATATTGATCATAAACCCACAATTCATCGGTCTCAACAAACACACCGCAAAAAGAAGATTACATCGAATAGATCTCCACGAGAGAGGGGGAGAACATTGTATTGAGATCCAAAAAGAGAGAAGAAGCCATCTAGCTACTAACTATGGACCCGAAGGTCTGAAGTAAACTACTCACACTTCATCGGAGAGGCTATGATGATGATGTAGAAGCCCTCCGTGGTGGAATCCCCTTCCGGCGGAGCTCCGAAACAGGCCCCAAGATGGGATCTCGTGGATACAAAAAGTTGCGGCGATGGAATTAGGTTTTTGGCTCCGTATCTGATATGTTGGGGGTACGTAGGTATATATAGGAGGAAGGAGTACGCTGGTGGAGCTTGGGGGGGCCCACAAGGCAGGGGGCGCGCCCTAGGGGGGCGCCCTCCACCCTCGTGGCCGCCTCCCTCCTTTCTTGACCAAAGGTCCAAGTCTCCTGGATCTTATCTGATGAGAAAATCACATTCCCGAAGATTTCATTCCGTTTGGACTCCGTTTGATATTTCGTTCCTTCAAAATACTGAAATAGGCAAAAAACAGCAATTCTGGGCTGGGCCTCCGGTTAATAGGTTAGTCCCAAAAGTAATATAAAAGTGGAAAATAAAGCCCAATATAGTCCAAAACAATAGATAATATAGCATGGAGCAATAAAAAATTATAGATACGTTGGAGACGTATCAGGCATCCCCAAGCTTAATTCCTGCTCGTCCTCGAGTAGGTAAATGATAAAAAGAGAATTTTTGATGAGGAGTGCTACTTGGCATAATTCAAATATAATTCTTCTTAATTACGGTATGAATATTCAGATCCGAAAGATTCAAGACAAAAGTTCATATTGACATAAAAATAATAATACTTCAAGCATACTAACAAAGTAATCATGTCTTCTCAAAGTAACATGGCCAAAGAAAGTTATCCCTACAAAATCATATAGTCTGGCTATGCTCTGTCTTCACCACACAAAGTATTTAAATCATGCACAACCCCGATGACAAGCCAAGAAATTGTTTCATACTTTTGACATTTTCAAAACATTTTCAATCTTCACGCAATACATGAGCGTGAGCCATGGATATAGCACTATATGTCGAATAGAATGGTGGTTGTGGAGAAGACAAAAAGAGGGAAGATAGTCTCACATCAACTAGGCATATCAATAGGCTATGGGGATGCCCATCAATAGATATCAATGTGAGTGAGTAGGGATTGCCATGCAACGGATGCACTAGAGCTATAAGCATATGAAAGCTCAACAAAAGAAACTAAGTGGGTGTGCATCCAACTCGCTTGCTCATGAAGACATAGGGCAATTTGAGGAAGCCCATCATTGGAATATACAAGCCAAGTTCTATAATGAAAAATTCCCACTAGTATATGAAAGTGACAAAACGAGAGACTCTCTATTATGAAGATCATGCTGCTACTTTGAAGCACAAGTGTGGTAAAAGGATAGTAACATTGTCCCTTCTCTCTTTTTCCCTCTTTTTTTATTTGGGCCTTTTCTCCCTTTTTTATGGCGTCTTTTCTTTTTTTCGTCCGGAGTCTCATCCCAACTTATGGGGGAATCATAGTCTCCATCATCCTTTCCTCACTTGGGACAATGCTCTAAAATTGATGATCATCACACTTTTATTTTTCTTACAACTCAATGATTACAACTCGATACTTAGAACATAATATGATTCTATATGAATGCCTCCGGTGGTGTACCGGGATATGCAATGATTCATAAATGACATGTATGAAAGAATTATGAACGGTGGCTTTGCCACAAATACGATGTCAACGAAATGATCGTGCTAAGCAATATGACAATGATGGAGCATGTCATAATAAACGGAACGGTGGAAAGTTGCATGGCAATATATCTCGGAATGGCTATGGAAATGCCATGATAGGTAGGTATGGTGGCTGTTTTGAGGAAGGTTTTATTGTGGGTGTATGATACCGGCGAAAAGTGCGCGGTATTAGAAAGGCTAGCAATGGAGGAAGGGTGAGAAAAATGCGTATAATCCATGGACTCAACATTAGTCATAAAGAACTCATATACTTATTGCAAAAATATACAAGTCATCAAAGCAAAGTATTACGTGCATGCTCCTAAGGGGATAGATTGGTAGGAAAAGACCATCGCTCGTCCCCGACCGCCACTCATAAGGAAGACAATCAATAAATAAATCATGCTCTGACTTCATCACATAACGGTTCACCATACGTGCATGCTACGGGAATCACAAACTTTAACACAAATGTAAGTGCATCTAGTGCCACCCCTTGTTGGTTTTGGAGTATTGACGACAAATGTGGTTGAGGGACTAATGGGTTTGTGAGAATTGCAGGATAACGCAGGTAGTGTCCCTCATTGATTCGGTTTACCTACCGGAGATGACCCTTAAAAATGTATGAAGACATTGAAGACAATGGTGGTATGTGAAGATATTCACATTGAAGAATATGACATAAGAAGACATTGAGTGAAGACTATGGAGCGCTTGAAGACGTGTTGTTTCGTTGTTTCCTTTTCTTCTTTGTTGAGTCGTAGGAACCACCGTCTTTGTTAAGTGGGGTCCAAGTGATCATAGTCGAAATGATCAAGTGATGCTCAACCCAAATCCTATGTCTTGAGCGAAGACAATGAGAGCAAAACTTATCGAGTTGGATGAGTCAGCTTTGCTTGTCGCCCAAGTAAAGTTGCCGTGGGTGTTTGAAATCGACCGTTGGAACACGTGTCGGTTCCTTAGTGACCAGGGTCATTTCGGACATATCAGGTCGGGTTGCCTAGTGGCTATAAATAGCCCACCCCTACACCATAAATTGGTGGCTGCTCGGAGTTAGTGCACGGCTTTTGTCGTTTGAGAGCAACCCACCTCGAAGCCTTTGAGAGAGAGAAACCTTGCGAGGACAAATCCTAAACACCCGAGCCAAAGAGTGTTAGGCATCACTGAAGTTTTCCTGTCATGTGACTGAAGACTTATTACACTTGAGGACTGTGAATCCTCCGATCGGTTAGGCGTCGCATTCGAGCATCCAAGAGTCATTGTGGATTGCCGTGAGCGTCGTCTGTGAAGGTTGGAAGTCTACCTTGAAGACTTACCAGAGTGATTGGGCAAGGACTGTGTGTCCTTAGCTCAAGGGGAATAAGGTGAAGACGCGTCTTGAGTTGAATCTCAGCCTCCCTAACCAGATGTACAGTTGTCACAAAGAATCGAACTGGTCCAACAAATCTGTGTCTTCAACTAGTGACCGGTTCTATCCTTCCTCCTTTACCCTAAGTTTGTCTTCGTGAAGTCATTGCTTATATGTCTTATCTGTTTGACTTCACCGATTGACTTCTATTGTTGTTTGGCTTCATACTATCTTCCATCCCGATCCTTACTACATAGCTGCTATTAGTCTTGTCCATTCACATTATTGCATACATGACTATGGCTTGCTTGTTGTAGTTATCTTCCGCTGCATATCAACTAGGTCATTTCATTGTTTGTCTTGAAACATCCGTGTTTTGAAGACTTTCATAAAATCGCCTATTCACCCCCTCTAGTCGATAACTAGCACTTTCAATTGGTATCGAGCGAGGTACTCCTTGTTACGTGTGATTCGTTTTAACCACCGGAGTTTTAGCTATGTCATTGCGCAGGATAATCAAAGGCTCCGCTGCTTGCCCGTGTTCGATGGAACCGACTATCCCTCTTCGGAAGAATAAGATGCGCATGCATCTTGAAGCCATTGGTGTCGACCTCTGGTATGTCGTCAAGAACGGCGTTCCTAAATCTGGTGAAGGGGTCACCCCTACTGATGTCAAGAAGTTCATTCAACTGGACTCAACTGCAAAGAACATCATTTGTGGTCATCGACCAAAGGGCGTATGGCCGTGTAAGTGCTCTGAAGCGTCGAAGCTAGTCCAGGACTGGCTATCCAAGGTCAACGAAGCGTCTCAACCCAGAGAGATCAAAGGATCAGTGTTCTTCGCAACCTCTTCAATCGCTTCAAGAGAAACGACAATGAAAATTTCCAGCTCACGTTTGATCGCCTCACTGACATCACAAATGAGCTTCATGCCCTCGGCGCCACTGAGATCACCAAGCATGAAATCGTCAAAACACTACTGAGATCACTTGACAGCTCTTTTGAAACCCTTGCCCTCATGATACAAGAACGTCCTGACTTCAAGACACTCGATTAAATCGATATACTTGAGAGGCTCAACACACATGAGTTCCAGCTATCCGAGAAAAGTGATATCTATGGTCCCAACTATGGCGAACTTCGTGCCTTGAAGGCAAAAGTTGTTTCCTCATCGAAGAAGAATCATTGCGGTTACGATGATCCTCAAGATATTGGAAAGGAACTTGCTATGCTTGTGAAGAAGTTCCATAAGTTCACTAGGAAGAAAGGCTTCAGAAAGTCTTCACGATCCAGCTCAAGAGATGATGAAGCTTCCACTCATGACTACAAGAAGAGAACTGTCACAAGTGCAAGAAAAGCTGGACACTATATCTCCGAGTGTCCACAAGTGGGACAATGAGAAGAAGAAGAAGAAGAGCAAGGAATATGATTCTGATGACAAGAAAAAGAAGAAATCTTCAAAGTCTTCTTCCAAGTCTTCATCAAAGTCTTCATCGCATAAGAAGAGCTCATATGGCAAGGCTCGTGCTTTTGTTGGCAAGGAAATGGATTCAGAGGAGGAGTCTGCTTCTGAGGAGGTGGAAGTGGAGTCTGAAGAGGAGTCCGACCCGTGCATTGCAAGTCTGGCCTTAGCCACAGCCTATGTTGCCAAGTCCATCTTCAAAACTGAAGACAATGACTTCCACACCAACGCTGAAGCTGATGACAAGGACGACCCTGCTCCCACCTACTACTTCATGGCACGCGGTGCCAAGGTAAAATCACGTGATGCTTACTTTCAAACATCAAGTGAAGATGACTCTGATTGTGAATCCAAACCCAGCTACAAAACACTTGCTAAAATTGCAACTGGACAACAAAGAGCTATGGAACATACTCGAAAATTGTTAGACAAAAGCGACAACCTGTTGGACGCGGAAATGACACGTTCACAGTCCTTAGTTGAAGACATTAAAAATCTTCATGCTAGGTACCAAGAACTTGAAAGTCGTCATGAATCGCTCTCAACTTCTCATGAAAAGCTCTCCTATGATTATCTTCAAAGGAAGCAAGAGCTTAAGAAATTGAGAGCGGCTAATGAAGATCTTCAAAAAGAGAATGACTCACTTCGCGCTCAACAGATCAGTTCCGCTCAGGATGGATTTGAACCACCATGTCTAAAATGTCTTGAGCGTGATATCGCTACCTCTGTTGCTGAATGTTCAACTGCTGCTACTGTTGCATTGTCTTCAACTACTAATGTGGTAACTAACCCTCTGAGGAGGATACCACTTGCTATTGCCGATGAAAATGCTAGGTTGAAGACATTGCTTGAAACAGGATGTATAAAAGTCCGAAAGGGCATCGGACACTTTATGATGTTCTCAAAAGCATATCTGAACCGAAACCCTAGGAAAGAGGGTGTTGGGTTCGAGAGGAAAATGAATGTTGATGGTTCCTCTTGGAAGCTTTGAGCGGTATCCCAAAACCACATGGGTTCTTTGCAAAGGGACCTTCAGTGGATCCATCCACCTTATCTGGCTTTACCTGTGCTAACCCTATTATCATTGATGAATCCTTCGATGCAAACTATAAGCTGTTCAAGAATCAGAATGGTGAAGTGTTTGCCAGGTATATTGGTACTATCTGCAGGAATGGACCGCCTATGAAGAAGATCTGGGTTCCCAAAAGCTGTCTTAAGAATCTTCCAATGAATGTCGTCATGACACCACACAGGAAGAAGACAAACCCAGCACCAAAGGCGTCATATGGTCCAAAGGCTTCATACAGACGGAGGACTCACAGAGTCACCCTAACGCTAATGTTTTGCAGGGAAACCGTACTCAAATTTATGAGTATGAGCGTGTGTCTTCAAACCGCTATGTTCATAGAACTAAGAATTTTTCTGCTTATTCATATGAGTATCATTTATCTCCTGCAAGGCTATTTGCTAGGGCTCCAAAGCCGAAATTCTCAGATGCTGCACTTAGACTCATTGCTTCTAAGCCACCCCTGAAGATGTGGGTGGTTAAGAAGAATTAACTCTCTTTTGCAGGAAAGGGTGTCCAGCCGAAAATCAAAGGCGTCTAATGCTATTGCTGGGGACCTAAAACATCTTGTAGGGCACAAGATCAAATGCCCAAATGGTCTCACTATGTATTTTGTTCCTGAATCGTTTGCCATTCATCCTATCAGTCCTAATCTTGATTTAAGCTTCAATAATCCACTTGCCCGTCAAATGTTTATGCTTCACAATGCTCTTGGTGAAGCCTATCCCCTAACGCATTTAGGGTATGACACCTCATGCTTCGAATGGATTATGGACAAGTGGATGCACTAATCATATGACTGGTGATCAAGTCTTCTCATGGACTCAACCTTCGTCCATCGACAAGAGTCACATCACATTTGGTTGACACTTTGGTAAAAGCAAGGTATTGGGTCTAGGTAGAGTTGCAATATCAAAGGATCAACACATGGACAAAGTGATGCTTGTTGAGTCCCTTGGTTTCAACTTAATGTCATCTCAATGCTTTGTGACTTGAACATGATTGTGATATTCAGAAAATATCGTTGCCTTGTACTAATGGAATCGACAAGTCTCTAGTCTTTGAAGGGTATAGGAAAGATGATCTATACATGGTAGATTTCTCAAAGAGGTCCACAACTTGCCGTATGTCTTCTTGCAAAAGCTTCAGAATGCTGGCTCTGGCATCGGAGGCTGGGGCATGCTGGAATGAGGAACTTACACACACTCGCCAAGAAGAAGCATGTCATAGGCATCAAAGGTGTCAAGTTCAAGAAGGATCATTTGTGTGGTGCCTGCGAAGCTGGAAAGATGACTAGGGCAAAGCACCACTCGAAGACAATCATGACGACATCTCAACCCTTCGAGCTGCTACACATGGATTTGTTTGGCCCTACCCATTACTCTACCCTCACAACAACTTCCTGTCTCTATGGCTTCGTCATTGTTGATGACTACTCAAGATACACATGGGTGCACATAATTCTCTACAAGACTGAAGTGCAAGATGTATTTAGACGCTTCGCCAATCAAGCAATGAACAATTATGGCGTCAAGATCAAGCATATCAGAAGTGATAACGGCACTGAATTCAAGAACACCGGACTTGATCTTTATCTGGATACCATGGGAATCACTCATGAGTTCTCTGCTCCATACACACCTCAACAAAATGGCATCGTGGAGCGCAAGAACAGAACCCTCATTGAGATGGCTCGAACAATGCTCGACGAGTACAAGACACCAAGAAAGTTCTGGCCTGAAGCCATTGATACAGCCTGTCACGTCATCAACCGTGTTTATATCCATAAGCTTCTGAACAAAACATCCTATGAGCTCCTTACTAGCAAGAAGCCAAATGTCAGTTACTTCAGAGTATTTGGGGCTAAGTGCTAGATCAAGGATCCTCATCACAAGTCAAAATTTGAACCCAAAGCTCACGAAGGCTTCATGCTCGGTTACGGAAAGGACTCACACTCTTACAGAGTCTTCAATCTCTATCTCTACAAAATCGTCGAAACTGTAGATGTGCGATTTGATGAAACCAATGGTTCACAAAGAGAGTTCCTGCCAAGCACACTAGATGAAGCTCCGCCCAGCGAATCTATCAAGCTGATGGGAACTGGTGAAATCATGCCAAATGAAGCACAGCCTGAAGAGGAACTCACCATTTCTACACCTAACCATCCTGAAGACAATGCTCATCCTGAAGACAATCCTCCCAATGATGAGAATGATCAGCATGAGCAAAGTCTTCGTCCAGTCCATCCTCGAGTTGCAAATGAAGTACATATTGAGAAGATAATCGATAGCATCAACGCACCTGGTCCGCTTACTCGCTCAAGAGCAACACAGCTAGCAAATTTCTGTGGGCACTTTTCTTTTGTATCAATATCAGAACCCAAGAAAGTTGCTGAAGCTTTTATGGAACCAGGATGGATTCAAGCTATGCAAGAAGAACTTCAACAGTTCAAGCTGAATAATGTTTGGGAATTTGTCAAGCCTCCTGACCCTTGCAAGCATAACATTATTGGCACCAAATGGATATATCGAAACAAGCAAGATGAGCATGGTCAAGTCGTCAGAAACAAAGCACGGCTTGTGGCTCAAGGATATACTCAAGTTGAAGGAATTGACTTCGATGAAACATTTGCTCCTGTAGCTAGGATTGAAGCTATTTGCATACTACTAGCCTATGCTAACCACAACAACATCTTGCTCTATCAAATGGATGTGAAGAGTGCATTTCTCAACGACAAGATTGAAGAAGAAGTATATGTCGCTCAACCACCTGGCTTTGAAGATCCAAAACATCCTGATATGGTGTACAAGCTAAATAAAGCACTGTATGGCCTCAAACAAGCTCCTCGCGCCTGGTATGATACAATCAAAGACTTCCTGAAGAGCAAAGGCTTCAAACCTGGATTCCTTGATCCCACACTCTTCACGAAGACATATGATGGTGAACTGTTTGTATGCCAAATATATGTGGATGACATTATCTTGGCCGCACCAACCGAAGTACAAGGATGAATTTGGATACATGATGCAAGAGCAATATCGATGTCCATGATGGGAGAGCTCAAGTTCTTCCTTGGTCTTCAAATTCAATCGACAAAGGAATGACATCTTTATATCTCAAGAAAAATACCTCCAAGATTGTCTGAAGAAGTTTGGAATGCAAGAGTGCAAAGGATACACGACGCCTATGCCAGCCAAACACCACCTGGGTCCCGACGACAATGGTAAAGAGTTCGATCAAAAGGTATATCGCTCCATGATTGGTTCCTTACTTTACCTATGTGCATCTAGGCCAAATATTATGCTTAGTGTTTGCATGTGTGCTCGATTCCAAGCGACACCAAAGGAATCGCATCACTTAGCTGTGAAGCGAATCCTTCGATATTTGGCTCACACCCCAACACTCGGATTATGGTATCCAAAGGGCTCAAAATTTGATTTAGTTGGATTTTCGGATGCTGATATGCTGGTGACAAAGTGGATCGCAAGTCTACAGCAGGCACATGTCACTTTCTGGGACGATCACTCGTCTGTTGCTCTTCAAAGAAGCAGAACTGTGTGTCACTCTCAACTGCAGAATCTGAATACATCACTGCTGGATCCTGCTGTGCTCAGCTTCTATGGATGAAGCAAACTCTCAAGGACTATGGCATCAATCTGACACAAGTACCTCTCTTTTGCGACAACGAAAGTGCCATCAAAATTGCCAACAATCCAGTCCAGCACTCGAAGACAAAGCACATTGAAATTCGTCATCATTTTCTCAGGGATCATGTCATGAAGAAAGATATTGACATCATTCACGTCAACACTGAAGAGCAACTGGCAGATATCTTCACAAAGCCCTTGGATGAGAAAAGGTTTTGCAAATTATGGTGTGAGCTAAATATTTTGGAATCCTCAAATGTCCTTTGATCAAGCACACATCCTAACACATTTGCATGTTGATGACTTAGATGTGCAACACACGAAGTAACGTATATCTTCAATCAATGAAGACTTACATTCTGAGTGTGAATACATTAAAGTGGAATTTGACTTCAGAGCGCCACGATAATTGTGCGCCGTGTCTGGGTCTAATACTTCCTATACGGTGGGTAACGCCACCACCAAATTTCTTTGTTTGAAATGTTTCACTCATGGCGTTATTTCTTGAAGCTATTCGCATTTGATTTGACTTCAACTTCAACCTATTTTCATGATTTTCTTCACTATGATGATTTTGTTGCTGTCTGATATAGATATATATTTCTGTCCTCTACAGCATTCATTTATAGCTATGTCTTCAAGTTGAATCTTTCGAACTAAGTGAATGTGATCGGACCCTAATCTCTCTATGCTTTCTATCTCAAACTCTATCTGTCCAAATCATATGCATTCTATTGAAACTGTCGAATCTCTTCTCTGTGTCCTTGTCAGCAGAAGACACAGAGACAAACTTTAAGTCTGTTTTAAATAATTCATCACTACTGTCGAACTCCGGAGAAGCCGGAACGACCATCCGACAAACCTGGCGAGCGTGGGAACATGGGATAATTCACAGTATGTTGCATGCGTGCCACGTGCCCCTCAGATGTGAACCGCCAGGGGCACCTGAGTAATTGTGCTGCGCCGCACACCTCGTTATAAATACCTGTCCCTTGCGGTAAAGAAACTCTTCTTCCACCTCTCCACCTCGTCAAAACCCTAGCGCCAACGCTAGTTCTCGACGAAGCCGGCGACGAAGCGCTTAGCTGCCGCGACTTCTCCGACGCCGTCCTCACGCCGGCCGCGAACATCTTCATCTCCGCCGTCGCCGTAGGTGTCCTCCGTCGCCAAGTTAGGGCACGGTGGACTGAACTGCTCGGCCTCCTTTCCTTCCGTCTAGCAGTTCTTCGAAGCGGTAAATATATCTAACTTTTACCATCTTTTTGATCTTCAAGATTCATCCTACTTGCCAAAAATGGTTTCTGCCCATACAAAGTTAGATCTATTATGTCTGCATCTCGTACTGCTAAGTACATTCGCATAAGCTTCATAACTAGTTAGATTCCTCACTTGTACTTATTCACGGATTCGTACAAATCTGGAACCAACTCTCAGCGTATAAGTGAATGTCTTCGCATCATGAGGTCAATGTCTTCAAATCGATTTATCTTCAAAATCTTCTGAGAATGCATATGACCTCTTCCCCTTCCCTCGCATCTCTAATGCTGTCACAGGTACATGTCCGTGGGAGAATCCCTTGGTTCTCATAGTCTGCATTCGTTTGCAAAATTCTTACAGCATCAAACCAACTCACCTGAAGCCAGTTCCTGTCTGTCAAGCAAACCCAAGCCGTTGACGCCTTTGAACGTGAAGCCATTCAGTTTGAAGCTCATGGCTACAGATAAATCAGTCAGGAAGGGCGGCAGACAGCGTCGTGAGGGAACCTCAAAATATCTGCCTAATGACCTCGCAGAGCTGTACAAGACAGATCCTGAAGAGACTTATACTCAGCGCAAGACACGAATCCAATGGATTAGATGCTATTGGGCTGAACAGTGGTTCAAGTATAATTTCGTCACACAAGAATATGCCGAGAAGAATGCCATCAGAAGCCCTTGGGGTGATATTCTGTTTCGAGGTCTCCCTCCCAAGAGCATGGCTAAAGCTATTGAACAAGGTTTCTATCCTTGCATGGTCCGTGGACCTCAGCCTGAAAATGCCGACCCGACGTCTTTGCTCTGGTGTCGCGATGACAATCTCTTCAAGCGCAACTTCCAGCATGCAAAGGCTTCTGCAAAGGAAAACAAGAAGTCATTGGGTTTAGACTTCAACCCTGGTCCCTCTGCTCCCCATGCTGACGGCTCACGTGATGCAGAACCCAATGTCATCGGTCCGTTTTCAAACCTTGAAGGCCTTATCACTTATATTTTGGTTCAAGGTGCCAAAGTGGATCACTCAGATGACAATGATGACCCTGACGAAGCCCCAGCTCCTGCTCCTGCTCCAAAGCCGCAGAAGCTTAAGAAAGTCAGGGCTCCAAAGTCAGCTGCTCCTCCAAAAGCTTCTCGTGTGAAGCCACTGGCCACTTCACCTCCTGAAGCCAGTGCACAGTCTGAGGATCAATCCCGTATCTCCAAGAAGACGGACAAGAAAAAGAAAAGTGTCAAGAATACTGAACTGACACTGACTCCTGCTGCCATTCTGCGTGAAGAGCACATTGATCATCAAGTGATGGCGATCTTGCGGGCGATGCTCTTGAGCAGCTTACCAAAGCAAGGAAGAAGCGAAATCTTCAACAACTTGCCTCTCTTTGATGTGGCAATCATCCATCACTTCATTGATGAGTGGTTTGACACACCAAACATCAGCTTTGAAGATCTGCAACTTCCAATTGGCCTCGGCGTCTCTTTCAGCGGTGCCATTGCTTCGAGCTAGCTCTAGCTCAATGGATTGATGAATGTAAGCACAAAATCGACTATGAGAAGGCTCGGTTCAAGAAGCATATGGCTGCACTCGATGTGCAAGACGTCAAAAACTTCAAGGTCATGCTGCACGACCTCAAAGAGAACGTTGTCAAGAAGCGAAAGAAGCCGAGAGGTTCTCGTGAGCGCATGAAGGCTCGGGCGACAAGTGTGTGCTTGCCTACAATGAGGCTGAGAAGCGCAAGGCACTTGGACGTCCCGCATCGACCCGGGATGGCTGCAAAGAAGAAGAAGTCTTCACTGACCAAGCTGCACCTTCAAGGCAGGAAGAGCCCGCATAGTCTTCCCAAGCAGCATGGTGCTCGAAGCCAAAGGTACGGTCAACGCTTCGAATGAAAAAGACGAGGGCTGCCGAGGCTGAAGCCAGAAAAAGGAAAAATCCTGACGCCCTGATGCTGCTCCCTCCAAGAAGAAGCTAAAGACCAAGAAGAATCGGGCTGCTCCCACAGAGCCCTTGATTGTTGAACCCATTTCTGTGGTTCGTCCCGCGTCGGCAACCGAAGAACTTCGCATAACTGTTCATGAGCCTGCTTCCACAGAGGCTCCTGAAGCTGAAGATATTCCAGTAGCTGATCCCCTCACTGCTGAAGACATTGGTCACCATGACAATGTTGAAGATGATGAAGTTCTTCCTCAGATTGAATATAATGTGGTATCATCGCCTGTTCGTACGAACAGCGACCTCATCAGCATTGGTCGTCCTCTGACGCCAATTGCTCAGGATGCTTCATGGGCTGATCGCCCGCAACAACAAGACTTCCCCAGTACTCCCCAACAACAAGTCACTCCCCAACAGAAACACCAAGATGAAGAGGAAGACTTTGAGGCCCAGGCAACCCCATCTTCAAAGGCGTCGCCAGCATTTCGCAGGCTTCGCAAAGGTCAAAGGCCTCAAGTGCCTCTTCCGAGCGTTAAAGAAGGAGAAGTGCACCACCAACCTGTTGCACGTCAAGTGTTTTCAGAAGCCACTCCAACTATGAACGTCTCTGTGTCTGAAGCTAAAGCTGCTGAAGACAATCCGGCTGCATCAGCCGATGACACCCAAGAAGAAGAAGAACGTGTCCATACACCCCCTGTAAGTGAAGAAGTTATTCCAGATATCAACCTGCCAGTGCCCGACCCTCCAGCTCCTCAAGTGGAGGTTGAAAACAATGAGGCTGCCACCTCCAACGCCAATGATGCCAATGACGTGGTCATGGCTGAAGCCAATGTGGAGCCTGTCCCAACTGCTCCTTAAGCCAATGAAGGGACTGTGCCTGAAGCCAATGAGGCAACCGCTCCCGAAGCATCTGCTGTGCAGCCTGAAGCCTCAGCTGCTGCCACTGCTTCAGTTCCGCCACCAAGGCCCTACACAATCGAGCAGGCATACAACTATGGCGAGCTAGTCACAGTAAGATGGCCCATTCTGGTCCCTCCGCCTCATGCCACTAGTCCTCAATTTGACTATCATATTGCGCATAGGCCTCCGGTCCAGAAGCCTAAGCCAAGATTGCCACGGTTTCCAGGCACTGCCACCTCAACTGGTTCTTTCAATGCAAATGGCTTCAAAGCCCACAATACTTTCTTTGACAGTGCAAAGAACCCCTACACAAGGCCAGGGATCTCATCTGACCGGTTCTGGAGCTATCAGCAAAGAAGCTATTACTCATGTGTTATGTATGATCAAGGTCGCATCTTCCCTCATATGCGCCTCGACACTAAAGCCATTACCGGACTGCCGTGCTTAGAAGAAGCACTTGATTGCTTTCATGATGCAGGTCTACTTGGCTTCGTAACAGACAAAGAGCACTGGAATGAAGAATTAGTGCTTCAATTCTATGCTTCACTCCACATCCGCGGCTACAACAGAGATACGAAGACATGCGTTCTCGAGTGGATGACTGGAAATGTCCATCATGAAGCCAAAGCTGTTGACATCATTGAGATCACTGGACTACCCACTCCCGGAGAGTTGTTTGAACCTGGATGTTAACTCCACCGCGATGCCTTGGAAAGCATATTTCAGAAGCCAGAACCCGACATGAGTCAGATGCTGAGCATGATGAAGCCACTGCCACATGACGCTGAATACCCTCAACACTTCTTTGTTGATGACCTTGAGTATCTGCCTCGTACCATATATCACATCATACGGCAAACTCTATGGCCAATAAAAGGGCATTCATCATCTGCAAAGTTTGAAGGAGCAATGAAGACATTGGTCTTCTACATACTCAATGGCATCAGCTTCAACACGCAAGATTTCTTCATCAGGCAATTGGCTGCGTCTGGATCCGATCTGTTTGGTCTGAAGTTCTACGCTCCATGGGTCATGCGCCTCATTGAGATGCACTCAGCTATCAACTATCAACCCTCTGCTCGCAATCATCTGATCTTTCTACCAGAGGTTGATATGTCTGTGGAAGCCATATACCCTAAGCCTGCCAAAACGCCACTAAGTCTTCAGAACGCAGATCACCACAGCTTCTCTCAACCTATGGAAGGCGTCCAAGCGGTATCTCGTGTCTATCCCCTGGTTGGGAACACATGTCTGCCTCATCGTGCACGGACTGAAGCCATTGAGAGCACAATTGGCCAAAGGCCTCGGAAGCGCTCTCGAGTCCTCAATGATCGAGAACTTCTTGTGGCGCTGCATCAAAAGCAAGATAAGCATCACTCCTGGCTCAAGCGTCAAATGCAAAGCCTCCTGGTGGACGTCAATCGCATTCGCAACCTTGCCACCAAGAATGCTTTTGTCACTCACGAGACTTGTCGGCGATCATGGAAGAGTTTGACCCTGCTCAGTGCTGAAGCTGATCTTCAAGACGATGGCTTCACTGAACGTTTCAAGTTTGACTCCACTCCTCCACGGAATGCAGTCCTGCGACGAACTCCGTCTCTTGAAGACTCTGACTATTCTTCCTCCGCGGCAACTGTCAATGCAGAGTGATCGATGATGAAGCCGATGCTACTTCACCGCCCCCTACTTCTGCACGAATCGACACTGCGCCCAGCTCGTCTGCACCGCCAACCAACAACGACAACCCTGTTGCATCATCTTCTTCAGAAGAGGACGAGTAGATGCTCTATGTCTTCAAACCTTTTTGGTCCTTACTGACAAAAGGGGGAGAAGCGTATGAGTTTGATAGTCTTCAAACGGGTTCATAAGGGAGGTTGCATTATATTTTGCCTAGTGTTTACAACACTCGTTTTTGAAACATTTGGTTCTTTGAGTTGTAACACTTAAACTCGATGGTCGTCTGCTACTTATTTGCTTTACTCTGGTGCGATGATAAATTCCGCATGTGCGACGATAACTTCCGCACTTAGATCATTCTGTAGACATCCATTTTTCATTATGCATGTCATTCTCTTAGCTATACCATTTCATGCATGATGGATTATCTTCATAAGTTGAAGAGGATCTCCAAAAGTACAACCTGCCATGTGCATTTGCATTCCAAAAGCAAACTACTTATATGCACATCTTCAGGGGGAGCCTTTGCCACTTATGAAGACAATTCCCTATCCTTTACAATTTCACATATTTTATCCCCGTTGAAAACTTCAACCAGTTTGTCATCAATCACCAAAAATGGGGAGATTGTAAGTGCATCTAGTGCCACCCCTAGTTGGTTTTGGAGTATTGACGACAAATATGGTTGAGGGACTAATGCGTTTGTGAGAATTGCAGGATAACGCAGGTAGTGTCCCTCATTGATTCGGTTTACCTACCGGAGACGACCCCTAAAAATGTATGAAGACATTGAAGACAATGGTGGTATGTGAAGATATTCACATTGAAGACTATGACATAAGAAGACATTGAGTGAAGACTATGGAGCGCGAAGACTATGTTGTTTCGTTGTTTCCTTTTCTTCTTTCTTGAGTCGTAGGAACCACCGTACTATTAAGTGGGGTCCAAGTGATCATAGTCAGAATGAGTGAAGTGATGCTCAACCCAAATCCTATGTCTTCAAGCGAAGACAATGAGAGCAAAACTTATCCAGAGCTGGATGAGTCAGCTTTGCTTGTAGCCCAAGTAAAGTTGTCGTGGGTGTTTGAAATCTGACCGTTGGAACACGTGTCAGTTCCTTAGTGACCCAGGGTCATTAGGGACATATCAGGTCGGGTTGCCTAGTGGCTATAAATAGCCCACCCCCTACACCATAAATTGGTGGCTGCTCAGAGTTAGTGCACGGCTTTTGTCGTTTGAGAGCAACCCACCTCGAAGCCTTTGAGAGAGATAAATCCTTGCGAGGACAAAGCCCTAAACACCCAGAGCCAAAGAGTGTTAGGCATCACTGAAGTTTTCCTGTCTGTGTGTGTAACATCCCAAAATTCTAAATTTTGTAAATGTTATAATAAATAGATAGATTTGTTTGTTTGTTTGAATTGTTGTGTGATTGATTGAGTGAAATTTGAATCTTTTTGAAAGTTAAATGAGAGGGAATAAAAGGACTTTCCCAAACTTTCATTTTTGCTTTCTGATCTCCGTGAATTCAAATATTTTTTCATCACAAAACCCTGGAGAGAGGATAATATGACTTCTTCCATTTAAATGAAAAAGGGGTGTTGAAAATATTTGAATTTCATTTGGAAATATTTTCTAATTCATAAACTTCATGCAACTCAGTGATTTTCACGAGCGAGGATAAAATGACTTCTTTAAAACATATGAAATATGAGTTGGGAGTTCTAAAAGAATTAAATTCAAAGTTCTTTTGAATTTATTTCCAATTTGGAGTTATTTGAGTTTTATTCAAATTATTTTTCTCCAAAAACAAAATATATGGAAAATAGGGTAACATGATTCCCTACATCAGAAAATTAGAGAGAAATTAATTTGAAGTCATTTTGGTATTTTAAAAATGATTTTATTGGATTTTATTGGACCGGTAGCACAGTGTGAATTATTAAAATTTGTGTGTATTTTATTTGAAGCTAAAATAGTGTTCATGTTGTAGAAAATCTTTTCTGAAAATTTTGATATATTATATGCCTATATAAAATTTTATTTATTTTTGTTTTGTGGTCTCTGTCAAAAAAAAAAATTACTCGCCCTTGAACCAAGGGCCAAGGCCCAAGGCCAAGCCAGCGGCCGGCCGGCCAAGGCCAACGCCCACGCGCGCACAGGGAGCCAGGAGGGAGCCGCTCCTTTCCTTTTTCCTTTTCCTTTCCTAGTAGGACTCTTTTCCTACTTGCGTTTATTCCGATTTGTTTCTAGATCTTTTCCCTTTTGTTTCCTAATCCTAGTCTATTTCTTGTCCCCTACCCCAAGCAAAACCCTCCCCTCCCCACTATAAATACCCAAGCACCCCCCCTCCAACACATCAAACCAACACCTCTCCTCTCCTCTCCTCTCCTCTCCAGCAAGAGCAGCAGCAGCACCACCACCGCCGCCAAGTGCCGCCACACCTCGACCTCTCCTGAGGTTTATATGATCTCCTCTCCACCGTCCCGTGATCTCCTTTCCTCTAGGATCAACCGCAACATCGGATCCGATCTTCTTCCCCAACTCCGACGACTATTCGGTGAGATCCACGAAATCCTGTAATTCATTTTTTCAGAAAATAGCAATCTTAGAAAATTCATATCTTTTAGAGTTTTTAGTATTTTTGAGTGATTCCAATTGCTATGTGTCACAAATTTGCGGAAGTTTCTGTTAGTTTCTCTGGATTTCAAATTTGAGTAGTTTAAATTTGAATTTGTTAAATTTTGTTCAGATTAGTATTTTGGCCATAACTTGAGTTTAAAAATAGGTTTTTAATTAATTCTTTTTGCTCCTGGTCACTTGTGATATTTTTTAGCTGTAGGATTTAGTTTGGTAATTTTGGAGTATTTTAAATTAGATTTTTAGTAAAAATAGTACTGTTTTGCTTATATAGTTGTTTTGGTTATGTAATTATTGTTTTTAATTATTTTTAGTTCATTCCTTTTGTAGATTTTCACTTGTTATATGTTTATGTTTAGCTACAGTAGATAAATTTTTGTAGTTATTTATTAGTGTTTAGCTACTGTTTTTTTGTAATTGCTTGTTTAGTTCATAGTGATAGTGGATAAAGATAGTTTTATTAGTTTTAAAAGTAATTCTTTTCCACTTCAAGTTATATTGTTTTTTCTGTTATTTGTGAACACATTAGTTGTTATATTTATTTAGTATAGTTTATTAATGTTTTAATAAATGATTTGCTATTATAGTTGTCTTAGTGTTTTGCTAGTTGCTATATTTGTTCTAGTATTCACTAGATGGTTATAGTAGTTTTATATTAGTTCTTTTTGTTAGTTAGTAAATTAGTAATTTATTTTATGTTATTTTATTAGATTTATATTTCCTTTGCTGTAAAAAAAATATTAGAATAATTTAGTAATGTTATGTTAAGATTTGTGTGAGTTGGTCACCACTAGTTTTCCTTGAATTTTTCTTTCGAAGTTTTTCCTTTGGTTTTCGACTTGGTTTTATTGTTGCTTTTATTTTGATTGAGTATTGTTATGATTGATAGAATTGATTGCTAGGATGATTGCTTATATGATTGTCTGTGTAATATAGATTTTCAAAGGAGTGACGAATAGTTCTACCAAGTCTTTATTCTGAGAGCGTTATTATCTTCATCAAGTAATACCAGGCAAGTTCACTTTGACCATGTTTTTCATACCTATGTGTTCTATTGCATCTAGTGTCATCTTCGCAACAATCCCTCCAGTAAGTGATATTGAATCCTTGTAGTTGAGTAGTATGCATGAGGTAGGAACCCATCACCCTGTTACCAGCCCGGGACGTTATTTATTTTAATGCTACGCTATAGTAGACGGGGTTGGTATGAGTGCTCGGAGTGGTGTGAGAATGGAGGATCTACGTCAATGACGACAACTCCATGATGGAATCTGCAAGGACTGCATCTTCAAGGCCTCAAGACTTCAAGACTCGAGACAAGAATTCAATACACACTCTTGGGTGAAGTACGGTTGACGGGCACCTGGAGAAACCAGTGGTTGGCGAGATGCATGGAGAAGCGCCATGACATCTTGGAAAGCTTCACCCAGACTCAAAGAGATGAAAGAATACTTCATGCCCGGAAGCTTACCTGCAACCGCAAGTCACTATGGGCTCGCTTGGTTGACCTTAGTGGTGAATCTGGCTGGGGCGGTGCTAGCAGATGTAGAACTACGGTAGGATTGGATGAGCACCGACGGTGGTCGGTGGAACTCTTCGAAGACCATGTTTGATCGTCTTGTTCTCAAACACCTGAAGTGCGAGAACGTAAAAAGAGGGATCGAATCTTGCGGGTAAAGTGTACAAACCTCTGCAGAGGGTTTAAAACCTAATCGATTAGCCGTGTCCCCGGTTACGGACAATTTGAGCATCTGGACTTGGATTTATCTCGGAACTCTCAACACCGGATTGATAACTTAATTGTGGGCAACTTATGATGATTTTGGGCTATGAGACATCGGTTGGCGGAACCATGTCATCATAGAAAACTCCATAGTACAGACTTCATTTATTCCTTTGATGTAGGGAAAATAAAACCAGCTTTTACGCAAACAAAACTCAGACCACGAGCCACAAAGCCATATTGCATATAGTATAGTTTTATCATCTGTTTTCTCATGTTGTGATCTTGCTGGTACATTCAATGTAATTGACCTACACGGCTGCAACGTCTCATGTTGCAGATATTTTACTTCGACGAGTAAGAGTACGT
Organism: Aegilops longissima; assembly: GCA_021605205.1. Taxonomy (NCBI): domain Eukaryota; kingdom Viridiplantae; phylum Streptophyta; class Magnoliopsida; order Poales; family Poaceae; genus Aegilops; species Aegilops longissima. The sequence continues at coordinate 153,301,089 of CM038678.1, read as the reverse complement.
GCAGGGTTACGGTCTACACTCAACTTGCCGATGGCGTTGATGGGACTCCACACCGACTATTTGTTTCACTGTGACTTATGAGGTATATATATCAGTTTTACGTTAATTATACATGTGATTGCACTTTGATATATACATTGATGTCTTGTGTGTGCCAGCATCTGATCTAGGGATGGCACAAGAACACGTAGGCTTGACCGTCGAGGTCGGGTCGCTCTGAACATGGTATCGAGCACATGTTGACTGTAGGACGTGACCCTAGAAATCGGAAGGCCCCTTGGACAGGATATATCAAAAACTTTATTTTCAAAAAGACTCTTACTTCTCATCTTTTCTGATTTTATCAAATAGACCCTCTCACCTCAAATAGTTAGAATATACCCCTTATCCTTTGATCACCCGGAGGATCAACTGAAGACGCTCCAAGAAGGATTTGATATCGGAGAACTGATGACCCCTTCAGAGTAAAGAGGATTTCACCATGTATTAGAAGCTACAACAGTTGAAGACTCGAAGACTTGAAGGATCTGAAGAATTATTTGACCTTTAGAAGACCAAACCCCTGTTACATACTTACGTTGGATGCGACGATTTGTGAGCTGTCATTTGTTTGATGTTTTCCGACAGCCACAAAGTAAAACTTGTTTCTTCAAAAACTATTGTTTGTATTGTGTGTATATCCCTCCCCACCTCTCTCATATCTCATACCAAAACTTTTGGACCCCATAGATGATGAATGAAGTTGGACTGATATTCTCTGGATCAAGACTCACCGGAGGCGAGCTATGGATTCGAACATGGAGAATCACTTGGGAGCAATTTGGTTTCAAGGAAGAATGAAGTATCTTACGCTCTTGATTACTTTGAAGGAAGTGCTGCAACCTGGTGGAAAATGCATCAAGCCATACAAGGATTTAATGGAGCAAGAACTTGGGAGGAATTCAAGAAGACCCTGTTGAGATCATGTCTTATCCGGAAGCACCATGATACACCAAGAAATAAACCTTGTGCCTGCAAGATTTGCGGAGAAATAGGACACACCAGGAGGAACACAAGGATGGATGCCCTCATTGTGAGGAGAAACACCCAGTGAGGAATGCCCAACTAGTCGTGTGACTTGTTTCTTGTGTGAAGGAACCACCCACTACCCGACTCAACATCACATTTACCCCATGGTGCAACAAACTATTCAGGAGCAGGAAGAAGGAATGAAAGAAGCCCTACGAGAAGTTATGAAAGAACCTGTGATGAAGGAATGTGTTGAAGACCCTGATGGGGAAGGCCTCAACAGAATTTACTCCAACGCTTGCTATTCATGTGGAGAAGAAGGACATTTTCCCAAGATTGTACCAAGGAAAGAGAAGAATATTTCAGAGATTTCCGACAGCGAAGTGAAGTTTGACCCTCGGAAATAGAAGCTCTGATCATTACAGAGAAATCCAGAAGAGAAAAGAAGGCAACCCCGAACAACACAATTTTCGCAGAGAAGGACCTGAGTCATATCACTTGTTACAGGTGCAAGGATTTAGGTCATTACGCTAGTAAATGTCCAGAAAAGAAGCCAAGAATCCAAGGAGCCTATATAATCACAAAGAAGCCCCGAGACATGTCGGAAGTCTTTTGTTTTCACTGCAAGGAAGCAGGACATTATGCTACTAAATGTCCCAACAAGATGAAAGCTGGAGTTGAGTAGTTGGAATTTTGATATTGGAAACAAGAGTAATAGAAAGCAATTTCATTTTTATGAGTACAATAAGTTGAGTTTTGTAATGGGTGCTCAGAGTTTGTAATGGATTCATGAAATCAATAAAGTTAAGGTGACATGTTTTCATATGTTTAATTGTAGGAGTTGTTACTCTGTGAACAAAGATTTTGACCATTTTCGAGGATATGAGAAATATGGTCTATGGATGGATTTGTGAATTTCATTTTAGGGTGGTAGTACCTGTGAAGAAGACTAGACTAATGGATAAGAAAATATATATTCCACGGACTGTAGTTCAAGGAAAAAAAAGTTGGAGTTTTGCTTTTGATATGATGGTATGAAGAAACAGAGTACTCTTGGATTTAAAGGATGTGTAATATGGAACAAGAGAGTTACCCCAAGGATGAGTTAAAGCTGCACTAGTGTTGAAGTGGGCCATAACCCACAGGCCCAAGAATTAATAAGGATCAAGTACCCACTGGTGAAAGAAATTTTGGGAATAGACTACGATTTGATCAACCGACGATTCTATAGGAGTTTACGCAAAACCTGAGAGTTGTCAAGGAACGATAGATGTTTGTTTGGCCTGCAGAATCAATGGATTTTCCGAACTTGGTTCGTCGACAAGAGAAATTCTGCAATGCTTGTGAGGATGACCGAGTGTTAGAATGCGAGATTCGCTAAACCATGTACGAGGTAATGATTTGGGTGCGGGATGGATTGATCACCATACCGACTTACTCGTATTATTCGCTTTGCTATATGGGATGGTAAAATCTGAGTGACTTACCTATAGTAGAGAGACGACGATCAAAACCTTGTTTAAACCTTAGAAAGGTATAGGTATTTTTTCCCTTGTACACGACAGTTGTTGCCAACCGTAGGTTATACGGTGTGGTTCAACCTGCACCGTTTCTCATAGGGAAACCATAAATCGTTGACCACCATGAGATACCGATATTTGTTTAGAATTGGCGCCAGACCCATCAGCTATGAAGACCCAGTCTCGGAATAACCTTACCAAGATGAAAGGACAAAAGAATTGAGGAAAAGGTTATGCCACTACCGAAGAGCCCAGAGAAGGAATTATCCTTAATATCTGAGAAGACCGACACTGTCAGTAATAAGGATGGAGTATATGAGTTTTGATGGAACCGTAACCATGCTTCTAAGGGTGGTAGCATCCGAGACCCCGGAGACGATCGATGGATTTTGAGAAGACCCCAAACCCTAACCTATTTCTTTCTAGCCTCTCCGAATCTCGAGGACGAGATTCATTTTAAGGGTGGTAGATTTGTAACATCCCAAAATTCTAAATTTTGGAATGTTATAATAAATAGATAGATTTGTTTGTTTGTTTGAATTGTTGTGTGATTGATTGAGTGAAATTTGAAACTTTTGAAAGTTAAATGAGAGGAATAAAAGGACTTTCCCAAACTTTCATTTTGCTTTCGATCTCCGTGAATTCAAATATTTTTCATCACAAAACCCTGGAGAGAGGATAACATGACTTCTTCCATTTAAATGAAAAGGGTGTTGAAAATATTTGAATTTCATTTGGAAATATTTTCTAATTCATAAACTTCATGCAACTCAGTGATTTTCACGAGCGAGGATAAAATGACTTCTTCAAAACATATGAAATATGAGTTGGGAGTTTTAAAAGAATTAAATTCAAAGTTCTTTTGAATTTATTTCCAATTTGAGTTATTTGAGTTTTATTCAAATTATTTTCTCCAAAACAAAATATATGGAAAATAGGGTAACATGATTCCCTACATCAGAAAATTAGAGAGAAATTAATTTGAAGTCATTTTGGTATTTTAAAATGATTTTATTGGATTTTATTGGACTGGTAGCACTGTGTGAATTATTAAAATTTGTGTGTATTTTATTTGAAGCTAAAATAGTGTTCATGTTGTAGAAAATCTTTTTCTAAAATTTTTGATATATTATATGCCTCTAGAAATTTTTTTATTTATTTTTGTTTAGTGGTCTCTGTCAAAAAAAAAAAAATTCGCTGCGCCCCGCCGGGCCAAGGGCCAAGGCCCAAGGCCAAGCCAGAGGCCGGCCGGCCAAGGCCAACGCCCACGCGCGCACAGGGAGCCAGGAGGGAGCCGCTCCTTTCCTTTTTCCTTTTCCTTTCCTAGTAGGACTCTTTTCCTACTTGCGTTTATTCCGATTTGTTTCTAGATCTTTTCCCTTTTGTTTCCTAATCCTAGTCTATTTCTTGTCCCCTACCCCAAGCAAAACCTCCCTCCCCACTATAAATATCCAAGCACCCCCCCTCCAACACATCAAACCAACACCTCTCCTCTCCTCTCTCCTCCTCTCCAGCAGCAGCAGCAGAGACCACCGCCGCCAAGTGCCGCCACGCCTCGACCTCTCCTGAGGTTTATATGATCTCCTCTCCACCGTCCCGTGATCTCCTTTCCTATAGGATCAACCGCAACATCGGATCCGATCTTCTTCCCCAACTCCGACGACTATTCCGGTGAGATCCACGAAATCCCGTAATTCATTTTTTTCAGAAAATAGCAATCTTAGAAAATTCATATCTTTTAGAGTTTTTAGTATTTTTGAGTGATTCCAATTGCTATGTGTCACAAATTTGCGGAAGTTTCTGTTAGTGTCTCTGGATTTCAAATTTGAGTAGTTTAAATTTGAATTTGATAAATTTTGTTCAGATTAGTATTTTGGCCATAACTTGAGTTTAAAATAGGTTTTAATTAATTCTTTTTGCTCCTGGTCACTTGTGATATTTTTTAGCTGTAGGATTTAGTTTGGTAATTTTGGAGTATTTTAAGTTAGATTTTTAGTAAAAACAGTACTGTTTTGCTTATATAGTTGTTTTGGTTATGTAATTATTGTTTTTAATTATTTTAGTTCATTCCTTTTGTAGATTTTCACTTGTTATATGTTTATGTTTAGCTACAGTAGATAAATTTTTGTAGTTATTTATTAGTGTTTAGCTACTGTTTTTTTTGTAATTGCTTGTTTAGTTCATAGTGATAGTGGATAAAGATAGTTTTATTAGTTTTAAAAGTAATTCTTTTTCCACTTCAAGTTATATTGTTTTTCTGTTATTTGTGAACACATTAGTTGTTATATTTATTTAGTATAGTTTATTAATGTTTTAATAAATGATTTGTTGTTATAGTTGTCTTAGTGTTTTGCTAGTTGCTATATTTGTTCTAGTATTCACTAGATGGTTATAGTAGTTTTATATTAGTTCATTTTGTTAGTTAGTAAATTAGTAATTTATTTTCTGTTATTTTATTAGATTTATATTTCCTTTGCTGTAAAAAAAATATTAGAATAATTTAGTAATGTTATGTTAAGATTTGTGTGAGTTGGTCACCACTAGTTATCCTTGAATTTTTCTTTCGAAGTTTTTCCTTTGGTTTTCGACTTGGTTTTATTGTTGCTTTTATTTTGATTGAGTATTGTTATGATTGATAGAATTGATTGCTAGGATGATTGCTTATATGATTGTCTGTGTAATATAGATTTTCAAAGGAGTGACGAATAGTTCTACCAAGTCTTTATTCTGAGAGCGTTATTATCTTCATCAAGTAATACCAGGCAAGTTCACTTTGACCATGTTTTTCATACCTATGTGTTCTATTGCATCTAGTGTCATCTTCGCAACAATCCCTCCAGTAGTGATATTGAATCCTTGTAGTTGAGTAGTATGCATGAGGTAGGAACCCATCACCTGTTACCAAGCCCGGACGTTATTTATTTTAATGCTACGCTATAGTAGACGGGTTGGTATGAGTGCTCGGAGTGGTGTGAGAATGGAGGATCTACGCCAATGACGACAACTCCATGATGGAATCTGCAAGGACTGCATCTTCAAGGCCTCAAGACTTCAAGACTCGAGACAAGAATTCAATACACACTCTTGGGTGAAGGATTGTTGACGGGCACCTGGAGAAACCAAGGTTGGCCGGATGCATGGAGAAGCGCCATGACATCTTGCGGAAAGCTTCACCCAGACTCAAAGAGACGAAAGAATACTTCATGCCCGAAGATTACCTGCAACCGCAAGTCACTATGGGCTCGGCTTGGTTGACCTTAGTGGTGAATCTGGCTGGGGCGGTGCTAGCAGATGTAGAACTACGGTAGGATTGGATGAGCACCGACACGGTGGTCGTGGAACTCTTCGAAGACCATGTTTGATCGTCTTGTTCTCAAACACCTCAAGTGCGAGAACGTAAAAGAGGGATCGAATCTTGCGGGTAAAGTGTACAAACCTCTGCAGAGGGTTTAAAACCTAATCGATTAGCCGTGTCCCCGGTTACGGACAATTTGAGCATCTGGACTTGGATTTATCTCGGAACTCTCAACACCGGATTGATAACTTAATTGTGGGCAACTTATGATGATTTTGGGCTATGAGACATCGGTTGGCGGAACCATGTCATCATAGAAAACTCCATAGTACAGACTTCATTTATTCCTTTGATGTAGGGAAAATAAAACCAGCTTTTACGCAAACAAAACTCAGACACAGAGCCACAAAGCCATATTGCATATAGTATAGTTTTATCATCTGTTTTCTCATGTTGTGATCTTGCCGGTACATTCAATGTACTGACCTACACGGCTGCAACGTCTCATGTTGTAGATATTTTACTTCCGACGAGTAAGAGTACGGTACAGGGTTACGGTCTACACTCAACCTGCCGATGGCGTTGATGGGACTCCACACCCGACTATTTGTTTCCGCTGTGACTTATGAGGTATATATATCAGTTTTACGTTAATTATACATGTGATTGCACTTTGATATATACATTGATGTACTGTGTGTGCCAAAGATACTGATCCAGAGGATGGCACAAGAACACGAGGCTTGACCGTCTCGAGGTCGGGTCGCTCTGATGTGACTCAAGACTTATTACACTTGAGGACTGTGAATCCTCCACCCGGTTAGGCGTCGCGTTCGAGCATCCAAGAGTCATTGTGGATTGCTGGTGAACGTCGTCTGTGAAGGTTCAGAAGTATACCTTGAAGACTTACCAGAGTGATTGGGCAAGGACTGTGTGTCCTTAGCTCAAGGGGAATAAGGTGAAGACGCGGTCTTCTCGAGTTGAATCTCAGCCTCCCTAACCAGATGTACAGTTGTCACAAAGAATCGAACTGGTCCAACAAATCTGTGTCTTCAACTAGTGACTGGTTCTATCCCTTCCCTCCTTTACCCTAAGTTTGTCTTCGTGAAGTCATTGCTTATATGTCTTATCTGTTTGACTTCACTGATTGACTTCTATTGTTGTTTGGCTTCATACTATCTTCCATCCTGATCCTTACTACATAGCTGCTATTAGTCTTGTCCATTCACCTTATTGCATACATGACTATGGCTTGCTTGTTGTAGTTATCTTCCGCTGCATATCAACTAGGTCATTTCTATTGTTTGTCTTCGAAACATCCGTGTTTTGAAGACTTTCATAAAAATCGCCTATTCACTCCCCCTCTAGTCGATAACCAGCACTTTCAACAAGTATTTCTCAAATTCACAATTACTCAACTAGCATGACTGTAATATTATCACCTTCATATCTCAAAACAATTATCAAGCATCAAACTTTTCTTAGTATTCAACGCACTCAAAAGAAAGTTTTACAAATCTTGAATACCAAGCATATTATTATTTTAAGCGAATTACCATGCTATTTAAGACTCTCAAAATAATCTAAGTGAGGCATGAGAAATCAACAGTTTATTTAAAACAAATCCACCACCGTGCTCTAAAAGATATAAATGAAGTACTAGAGCAAAACTGTAAAGCTCAAAAGATATAAGTGAAGCACATAGAGCGAAACTATAAAGCTCACAAGATATAAGTGAACCACATAGAGTATTCTAACAAATTCCAATTCATGTATGGCTCTCTCAAAAGGTGTGTACAGCAAGGATGATTGTGGTAAACTAACAAGAAAATACGCAAATAATACAAGACGCTCCAAGCAAAACACATATCATGTAGTGAATAAAAATATAGCTCCAAGTAAAGTTACCGATGGAAGTGGACGAAAGAGGGGATGCCTTCCGGGGAATCCCCAAGCTTTGAATTTTTGGTGTCCTTGGACTATCTTGGGGGTTCCATGGGCATCCCCAAGCTTAGGCTCTTTCCACTCCTTGTTCCATAATCCATCACAAAATTTCACCCAAAACTTGAAAACTTCACAACACAAAACTCAACAGAAATCTCGTAAGCTCCGTTAGCGAAAGAAAACAAAATACCCCTTCAAGGTACTGTAATGAACTCATTATTTATTTGTTTTGGTGTTAAACCTACTGTATTCCAACTTCTCTATGGATTATAAACTGTTTTACTAGCCATATATTCATCAAAATAAGCAAACAACACACGAAAAACAGAATCTGTCAAAAACAGAACAGTGTGTAGTAATCTATAACTAACGCAAACTTCTGTAACTCCAAAAATTGAGCACAAATAGGAAGACCTAGGCAATTTGTTTATTGATCAGCAGCAATTTGAATCACTGTTTTATCACGTTCTGGTGATTTTTAACAATTGCTTTTGTGAACAGAAAGTTTCTGGAAATTACAGCAAGGTCAAATAACTATTATCCAAGAAGATCCTATAGGTTTAACTTGGCACAAACACTAATTAAAACATAAAACCACATCTAAACAGAAGGTAGATGGATTATTTATTCCTAAACAGAAACAAACCAAAAAAAATAAAAATAAAATTGGGTTGCCTCCCAGCAAGCGCTATCGTTTAACGCCCCTAGCTAGGCATTGATAATTTTAATGATGCTCACATGAAAGACAAGAATTGAAGCGCAAAGAGAGCATCATAAAACACATGACAAACACATCTAAGTCTAACATACTTCCTATGCATAGGCATATTATAAGCAAACAAATTTTCAAGGCAAGCAAAAACTAGCATATGCAAGGAATAAGAAAGTGACGATAGCAATCTCAACATGAAGAGAGGTAATTTAGTAACATGAAAATTTCTACGACCATATTTTCAAAAAAAATAGCTATCACATAAAATATTTTCAACACGATCCACATGCATGCAAAGTTGACACTCTTCCAAAATAGTGGGATTAACATTAACTAAAGTCATGACCTCTCTAAACCCACTTTTATCAAAAATTTCACAAGATTGAATATTCTCCAAATATGTGGGATCTAAAGTTGACATTCTTCCAAGCCCACTTTCAATATTATTTCAAAAAATATTATCAATCTCATATTCATCATGGGGATTAAATAAATTTTCAGGATCATAAAAAGAATCACCCCAATCATGATCATTGCAACAAGTAGTAGACATAGCAAAACTAGCATCCCCATGCTTAGGGTTTTGCATATTGTTAGCACAATTGACATCAAGAGAATTTATAGTAAAATCATTGAAATCATGCTTTTCATTGAGGGAGCTACCAAGCAAGGGTGCAATAGCAACGATCTCATTTTTAACATAAGGAACTATAGCAAATTCGTCTTCATAAATATTGGCTTCATGGCCACAAGAATAGCAAGCATCATGTTCATCAAGGGATATTTCAACCAAATCATCGGAATCATCATTATCTATAGATTCATGCATATCATTATTTTCTTCCAAAGCAACTGTCATTCTTTCAATAAATTCGTGGACATAGACATTATGAGCAAGGTTTTCATTGCAATATTTAAGTATGTCCGAATTTTCAGATTTGTTGAAAGTAAAATCATACTTTTCAATCAAAGAAGCAGCTTCATGAGCACCCTTAAAAACGACAAATTCTTCAATTTGTTCGATATCGTAGTAACTATAAACACCCCTTGCATAAGAAGATAAGATTTCATTATCATTGAACTCACATAGGTAGGGAAGGTGTTTTTTAGGGTTCTTAGAGCAACAAGTAAAATCACACATTTCACAAAGATTCCAAGCATAGCATAGCAAAATATTTATATGATACCATAAGAGTCTCCCTTTTTCAGACAAACGATGACGCACAAAATGAGCATGCTCATCTAAAGATTTCCCATCAACTAGGCTAGTTGGGGTTTCAGCACGAGAGCATAAGGATCGAAGATGATCCAAGTAGAACACTTTAAGTGGATCCATATCAATAGATTTTTAGCAAGCAAAGATGCAAGCATATAGAAGGCACAAGGAAACACAAACAAAGATACATACGGGAAGAAGGCGAACGAAAAAGAGAGGGCGAGTAAAACGGCAAGGGTGAAGTGGGGGAGAGGAAAACGAGAGGCAAATGGCAAATAATGTAATGCGAGAGATAAGGGATTGTGATGGGTACTTGGTATGTTGACTTTTGCGTAGGCTCCCCGGCAACGGCGCCAGAAATCCTTCTTGCTACGTCTTGAGCTTGCGTTGGTTTTCCCCGAAGAGGAGAGGATGATGCAGCAGAGTAGTGTAAGTATTTCACTCGGTTTTTGAGAACCAAGGTATCAATCCAGTAGGAGACCACGCGCAAGTCCCTCGTACCTACACAAAGCAAATAACTGCTCGCAACCAACGCGAATAGGGGTTTGTCAATCCCTTCACGGTCACTGACGAGAGTGAGATCTGATAGAGATGATAGATAATATTTTTGGTATTTTTGGTATAAAGATGCAAAGTAAAATAAAAGGCAAAGTAAAAAAAGAAAAGCAATAATAAAGCATAGGAAGATTAATATGATGAAAATAGACCTGGGGCCCATAGATTTCACTAGTGGCTTCTCTCAAGAGCATAATTATTTTATGGTGGGTGAACGAATTATTGTTGAGCAATTGACAGAATTGAGCATAGTTATGAGAATATCTAGGTATGATCATGTATATAGGCATCACGTCCGAGACAAGTAGACCGAATCCTGCCTGCATCTACTACTATTACTCCACTCATCGACCGCTATCCAGCATGCGTCTAGAGTATTAAGTTAATGAAAACAGAGTAACGCCTTAAGCAAGATGACATGATGTAGAGGAATAAATTCATGCAATATGATAAATACCCCATCTTGTTATCCTCGATGGCAACAATACAATACGTGCCTTGCTGCCCTTACTGTCACTGGGAAAGGACACCGCAAGATTGAACCCAAAGCTAAGCAATTCTCCCATTGCAAGAACTACCAATCTAGTTGGCCAAACCAAACGGATAATTCGAAGAGACTTGCAAAGATAACCAATCATACATAAAAGAATTTAGAGAAGATTCAAATATTGCTCATAGATAATCTTGATCATAAACCCACAATTCATCGTTCTCAACAAACGCACCGCAAAAAGAAGATTACATCGAATAGATCTCCACGAGAGAGGGGGAGAACATTGTATTGAGATCCAAAAAGAGAGAAGAAGCCATCTAGCTACTAACTATGGACCCGAAGGTCTGAAGTGAACTACGCACACTTCATCGGAGAGGCTATAATGATTGTCGGTGTCAAAACCGGCGGATCTCGGGTAGGGGGTCTCGAACTGTGCGTCTAGGCGGATGGTAATAGGAGACAAGGGACACGATGTTTTTACCCAGGTTCGGGCCCTCTCGATGGAGGTAATACCCTACTCCTGCTTGATTAATATTGATGATATGGGTAGTACAAGAGTAGATCTACCACGAGATCGAGAGGCTAAACCCTAGAAGCTAGCCTATGGTATGATTGTTGTTCGTCCCATCGACTAAAACCCTTCGGTTTATATAGACACCGAATAGGGTTAGGGTTACATAGAGTCGGTTACAATGGTAGGAAATCTACATATCCGTATCACCAAGCTTGCCTTCCACGCCAAGGAAAGTCCTATCCGGACAGGGGACGAAGTCTTCAATCTTGTATCTTCATAGTCCAGAGTCCGCCAAAGATGATAGTTCGCTATCCGGACACCCCTAGTCCAGACTCCTCGGTAGCCCCTGAACCAGGCTTCAATGACGACGAGTCCGGCGCGATATTGTCTTCGGCATTGCAAGGCGGGTTCCTCCTCCGAATACTTCATAGAAGGTTTTGAACACAAGGATAGTGTCCGGCTCTGCAAAACAAGTTCCACATACCACCGTAGAGAGAATAATTTTTTGCACAGATCTGCGGACGTATTCCGCGGCGTGACATCACACCATGGCCAAGCCTTTATTCGAATCATTTTTTTAGAGGCCCACCTCAGCGCGTTTAGCGAGGCAGTTTCCTTGGCACGTCTTATCAAAGCGTAGATCGTGCCCCCTTATTTCGGGATTCTCATCAATACGGACGTGGGTAACCCAACCGTGCCCGTTGGCACGCCTCCTCTACCGAAGGCGAGTCCCAATCGACCACGGGGAGGGCTCTTGGTATTCAATCTCTTTATAATGAGACCAAGGCCCTCTTCTTTTTTCCACCCTCCATCGAATTCGCCTCGCGCTTCGAGTTCTAACACCGAAAGCTTCAGATTTAGGCGCTTCGGACCTTCGACGATATCCGGCTCCGACCAGCTCGGCCGATGGATGTCTTCTTCCGTCATAGAAGAAGATGTGCTAAAGCTGTGAGACGCCAGGTATCTAACCGGCGAGATTTCGCATAGGCTGCCTGCTCCAGGGCAGGTCATTCCCACTCCCGAGCCCGGCGATAGCGTGGTGTTCGTGTCTCACTTCCTTCGGGGTTTAGGCTTCCCGACGGATCCCTTTGTGTGGGGGCTCATGTTTTATTATGGGCTGGATTTTCATGACCTGAATCCGGAGTCCATCCTCCATATCTTGTCATTCATTGTCGTATGTGAAGCCTTCCTCCATATTACCCCTCACTTTGGATTGTGGCTCAAGACCTTCAAGGTGGAGCCGAAGATGATCGAGGGGCAACAAGCAGAGTGCAGAGGGGCGGTCATAAGCAAGTGTGCTGATGCTCCGTGGCCCGAGGGCTCTTTTCAAGAGGAGCTTGGTTTGTGGCAACGGGAGTGGTTTTATATCACCGCTCCCAGGGGCACCAAATGGGTGGCGCCACCCGCCTTCCGCTCAGGTCCACCACAGCGGCTGGCATCATGGGTCAACCGGGGGCTCGACTGGGGGCCGTCCAAGGACGTTCCTCTGTTGCAGGGCTGTATTCGAGACCTCCAAGAAAGAGAGATCAATCTGGTCGTGGCGGTGCAGGTTATGCTGATTCGGCGCCTTCTGCCCTACAAACGTCGCCCCCTCCATTTGTGGGAGTTTAATCCGGAGGGACCACGAGCTCTCCAACATTTTATGGGCGCGATGCCCAAGGAGATGTACAAACTGTTCTTCGAATCACAAGAGAAGTGTCCGGACTTGACCGAGGACGCAGGTCTAAGCTGCAATCACCCAGATACTCAAGTAAGTAACCCTGTAACCGGACAGGCTGTTCATTCATTTATCATATATATGCCCTTTAAGGGAGCCGTTTCTTGAACATGAGTGGATAGCCAAGGCAAAGTTGATAAGGTGTCCGCTCCTCCTAGAGACCACGCCGGATCCCATGCCGACCAAGATGTTGAAGGCCGCGCTTTTAAAGAAGGCGAAGGGGGAGCAGAAGCAACCGCCTCCGCGAAGGAGGCTTTCAAGGAAGAGGGGATCACGGATCCTCCCCTCCAAGGGGAGAAGAGGACCGCTTCCGAAGACCCGGAAGCCAAGGCCTCAAAACGGGGAAAGAAGTCTTTGTCAGAAAGTCCGGCGCCGGGAAATACCCCAGCCGCACTATTTCCCCAAGGGGATCAGCCCTCCAGCGAGCCATAAGTAAAAAGAAGGGGTCCTATGAATAAAGAACATAACTGTATTTATTTCTGAAGATAACCGAAATTGTACCTTGTAGTTCGGATCTCAGACCTTCTCAGCAGAGTTCGCTCTTGGGGATCTTCGTCCGGAGATGATAGAGAGCAAAACGCCCACCTATCGCGCTTTCAGGCGGGCGGCGCGACCCTGAAGTGTCGCCACAGAGAGTTTCCCAAGTCCGGCGGGGCGACGGTCCGCGCCAATCGGGCGTGCGGTCGGAGGAGTCAAGGACCTGCTCGGGCGAAGCGATATCTCAGAAGATCACCGTGCGCTAATGGCTACGGTAATTGAAAGAATTGCATGCGCTGAGAGCGGATTGCATGAAGCCGCCAGAAGTTTACTGACGGGGTTTGAGGTACGAAAAAAATGATGTACCTTCTGACAGTTATGCATATAGAATGCGCCCTGTATAGATAGTAGCCCCTGAGACTTGGTATGCTGTCACAACTGACAGCGTGCCGAGGATCATAATCTCAGTACTAACGTGTCGTCGTTCCTATGTAGGTGGCGGGGCGTCCGGTGGCTAGCCGGACTAATGAATTTGCCGAACTAAAGCGGCAACTTGACGAGGCAGATGCGGACATCGCGCTGGTCAATAAACGGTTTGACGAGTCACAAGGTATGCGACTTCTCCGCGGACACCTGGTAAGGGAGCTTGACGCCCATGCCTTACTACTTGTATGCTTTGATGCAGACGGTGCCGCTGCTGTGGAGAGGCTGCGGGCGAAACTTGCCCGAGCTAAAGAGCAAGCCCGAAACAGTAATGCGGCCGCTTTAAAGGCGGCCGAAGAGCTGAAAGCCAAACGGGCTGCTCACTGCCGAAGCAAAGAGGAAATGGCCGATTTGGTCCTGAAACTGAAGAATACTACCGACCGCTGCGAGGTTCTTGAAAAAGAACGTCAAACGGAACAAGAGGACCTGAAAAAGGCCACCGCCGAATCCAAGGATGCCCGCTCGCTATGAGAGCTGCCAAGGAGGAGCTGAGTCGGGCCGATATTGCGGCCGGAAAACCGCTTTCTCTGCGGAGGAAATATACGGATCCGGTATGCTCGCTTGGACAAGCTGTGGAGTTCGGAGGATGCTTATCTCGACTTAGCGGCGAGCATCATGCGACGCGATTGAGCACTTCCATAGTCCGGAGCGCCCTCTTCCGCTGACCGATCGGTTGGCGAATGGGCCGAGCTGAATCGATTATCCGGACTTGCCATGAAGCATGTCATGACTCATTTGTGGCGAAGCGGACCCCACCAAGAGTTATTTTGGCTTAGTGCAGCAGTTCCTTGGTGCGGTACCGCGTATCAACGCAATGAAGCGGTCGGCGTGTATTGAGGGGGCGTGGATGGCTCTTGCCCGTGTAAAGGCATACTGGGCTGAGATGAAGGCCACCGATATTGCGTCCCCAGATTCGGACGGCAGCCGAGTACCAGTCGAGCGCTATTTTGAGGAAGTTCTTCCGGGCGATCGTTTAATAGAGACGCAGTGCTCGAAGGATGTTATGTTTGAATGACATGTATAATTTTATGAAACAACGTTTCAATTTAATGTAAGAGCTTTTTATACTTGTGCCTTCAAGTAGCAAACTACCTCCTGTGCGGCCGTTGATGTATATATGTATATAACCTGAAAGATGGCAGTCTTTGGCTTCAGCCCCCACGCACATAGTGCGGGGGTGTTTGCAAAGAAGTCGCGCTTTCACACTTAGTCCAACGTCTTGGTCCTATAAAGGAGGTGGTAGCGTAGCAAACTAGGCAACCGGACTATAATGCTTTATCACTTTCACTTAGCCATAGGAGTTCGATGGTGGGGCTACTATATTGCCCCTGGGGGCACCACACTCTCCCGAATTCGGGGTGCGTATGTGCCTGACCAGAAAACGGTCCTTCATTAATGCGGAGGAATTCTAAACATTCCGGTGAGTCATCGAGTGGTTGACCAGTCTCTCGCTATATCATGACAGTCAGTTTTGGCTTTCATCGAGGTGCTCGCCCGCCGAACCAAGGCACAATCGCAGAGTTCTCCGGTGCCGCGTTAGCCGATAGAACGGAACGTAAGGCAGCAAAACACGGAGCCGGGCAAACCCAACATTTGACCAAAGACATGATTCGAGCTGATGTATATAAGGCCTAACTCGAGACGCCGAACACTCCCTAAGGTATTCGGTCTTTACAAAGCGGGCCTAACAATGCCCTTGGTAACAAGCCCCGGTGTCCGTGCACGTGCAAAATTCGACGCGCCGATGCCAAAACGCCACCTCCTCCTCGGTTATAATAAGAGACCGGGGATGAGTAACAACAAGAGACAGTGAAAATGGTTTACGCAGGTCTTAATCTGAAAAGAATCCTTGCAATGGGTCCTGCTGCACGCCTGCGCTGTGTCTCCGTTGTGCAGATCCTCGACGGGTATAGCACGCGCTCATCTCGTAAGAGAGGAACTTAGTTTGAAAAAGATCGCGCTAAAATGTAATTGGAAATAAAATAGAGTATGATTCAAAAGTGAGTAAAATTGAGCTTTATTGTCTCTTGTTGTACGTGCGTGGAGCCCCTTGTAAGGGGGGGGGGGGTACGCGGCTAGTAAGCATCATGTTTATTTATGCCGGACTCGCCTAACCGTGTCCGGGGTCTGAACGACCTGCTTTAGACGCTTTTGGCCAGCAAGTCCGTATTAGTGTGAGGCTGTTAAGGCAGTCTCACATTCTTTCCTTGAGGGACACGTGTAGCTTCCCTTTAATGAAATGATGCCTCGTGGACTGGGCATTTTAAGTTTAAGAGATGCATAATGCGGTATTGCGTTAAAGCGGGCGAAATTTCGCATCCCAGTAGTGCTTGATGGCTACTTTTAAATGGGGCGATGTGGAAGACCAAATTTTCCCGACGAAAGTTGTCGGGTGAGCCGAACATAACTTCCAATAGTAGGGAGCCCGTACAATGGGCATATGTGCCTGGCATTATTCCTTGGAAGGAAGTGTTGCTATGGCTAATCCTGTTTGGGTTTATCCCCATGTTATGGATTGTGTCCCGACATAGCAGGTTTAAATCACCGCCGCTGTCCATTAGGACTTGCGTAAATTGAAGGCCGTCGATTATAGGTTCTAGTATCAAGGCAGTCCATCCTGCTCGGATACTTTCGAGTAGTCCCGATGGTCGAAGGTAATTGGTTTTGAAAACCAGTGTTGGGACTCATTGGGTAGATTGTGCGGCGCGTAATTCAATGGGTGCCGCTCTGTTTTCCCCTTTTGTTACTTGAAGTAAGTTTACTGTTTTGACCTCTTGTGGGAAATTCTTTTGTTTTCCGGGGCTCTGCTTGTGGTGCTTGTCATCATACTCGCCTGGTGTGTCGAGCCCCTTGTGTTCGGCGTTGAGTCTGCCGGGACTGCTTGAAGACCCAACAATCTCTGTGGGTATGGTTTGCAGGCTTCCCGGGAGTACTGTGGATTTGGCATATCTTGTCCAAGATTTTGTTTAAGTTGGATAGCTCATCGATATTGTCCTTAAGGGGAAGTTTTTTATTGTTCTGCCGTGAGCTTTTGAATCCGGCGTTGACTGCCGCGCTCTTTGGACCGTTCCCCTTAATCCGGCGCTAGACCTTGCTGCGTCGTGGTTTCCCATTCCCATCTTGGGTCGCTGGTACTGCATCTTGCTAGCCAGCTATCCTCTCCCGCGCAAAAGCGGGTCATGAGGCTTGTTAGTGCAGCCATTGTTCTTGGCTTTTCCTGGCCAAGGTGTCTGGCGAGCCATTCGCTCTGGACGTTGTGTTTAAAAGCTGCTAAGGCTTCGCGTCCGGACAATCGACTATTTGGTTCTTTTGGTGAGGAACCTGTTCCAGAATTTTCGAGCTGACTCTCCGGGCTGTTGGGTTATGTGACTTAGATCGTCAAGGTCCGGAGGTCGGACATAGGTTCCCCGAAATTGGCTCGAAAAGCATCCTCAAGCTCTTCCCAACTACCAATGGTGTTTTCGGGAGGCTTTTAAGCCAATGTCGGGCTGGCCCTTTGAGCTTGAGGGTAGGTATTCTATGGCGTGAGATCATCTCCTCCGCCATGTGTATGTGGAGGATATAATCCTCAATCCGCACTCGTGGTCTATCGTTCGTCAGATGCCTCTATGTTTACGGGCTTGAATCCCGCTGAAATTCATGATCCAAAGACCTCATCGGTGAAACATAGAGGTGCGCGCGCCCAGATTTGGGTGTGTCGTGATGTTCGGATATTTCACGTGTTGTATTGCTCGCCAGAACTTGTTTCCTTGGCCCATAGATAGATCTAACTGGGCCATCCTTTTGGTGCGAATCCTTATGCGGATCGCGTGCCGGCTTGTGTGCGGCGCCGCTTGCTGCTCTACGTTTGCCATGTGGTCGTCTATCCGACCCGACGGCCTCTTTGTTTTTTTATCGTGGGGGCTCTACGGCCTCCTCATCGAATTCGGGCAGTAGTTTGCGCTTTGGGTAGCTCTTTGCTTGGCGGCTGTCATCATATTTGTCTGCAGTGTTGATTAATTTACTCCATCTCATTCGGAGTGCGTCTTCTGCTGTTCTGAGCCTCTGTTTCTGCTTTTTCAAGCTACGCGCAGTAGCGAGGAGCTCTTTGTGGAGGTTCTTCTGATCCAATGACGTGTCCGGCGTGAGATCGTCCGGACTATTGTCCTTGCCGGGGACGGGTTGTTTGTCCAAGTTGGCCTGTTCGGATGGTTGCTCAATGGCATGTTCGTTGTCGGCCGGCTCACCCTGCTCTATGGCTGGGTCTGTGTGGGCGCTATCTTTCTCGAGGTGGGGTTTTGAGCGGCGCTTACGCCGTCGTTTTGACTGCTTCCCGAGGGAATTTTCTTTCGCAGCGTCTCGTCGTTCCTCGTTATCGCTTCCCTTAGGTGTGTCCACCATATATATATCGTAAGTTGAGGTGGCTATCCGGTGCCCCGTGGGCGCTGGTTCTGGTCGCCTCCGCGCCGTCGCCCATATCGCCGATGTCCTCGAGTCAAGTCGAGCATGTCTGTTAAGTCATCGGCGAGGGCTACAAAGTGGGTGGTGGGTGGGTGTTGAATTTCTTCGTCGTCCGAATCCCAACCTTCCCGACCGTAGTTCGCCAGGCTCCCGACAAAGAGAGAGACTTTAATGAGTTCAGGATATCGCCAAAGGGCGAGTGCTTTGAAAGATGTCCGCGGTGGTGAACTCCATAACGGCGCCCGATCGGATTCGACCGCGAGGGCACGGAGGTTCGGAGTCCGGAAAGGAGTCCGCACTGGAGTCACGAGCTTTGCAAAGGACAGGATGGTGTTCGGCTCAATCGCCGTAAAGATTTCAGCCCCCGAGGCGGTGTCCAACCAACCGTCCTCGATCGGCGAAACCAGCTCCGAATTAAGGGTCGGAGCGGGCGCTGGTGTGGCCTCCAGGGCACTGTTCGGCGGCAGAGCTAGATCGTACCCATCGAGACAGTGCGGCACGCTCGGTTGTGGCTCGAATCCGTCAAAGATCAAGTCTCCGCGGACATCGGCCGTATAGTTCAAGCTTCCAAATCTGACCTGATGGCCAGGGGCGTAGCTTTCTATCTGCTCCAGATGGCCTAGCGAATTGGCCCGCAGCGCAAAGCCGCCGAATACGAAGATCTGTCCGGGGAGAAAAGTCTCACCCTGGACTTAATCGTTGCTGATGATTGAAGGAGCCATCGGGACTATAGGTGACGACACAGAGGAACTCTCAACGAAAGCACCAATGTCGGTGTCAAAACCGGCGGATCTCGGGTAGGGGGTCTCGAACTGTGCGTCTAGGCGGATGGTAAGAGGAGACAAGGGACACGATGTTTTTACCCAGGTTCGGCCCTCTCGATGGAGGTAATACCCTACCCCGCTTGATTAATATTGATGATATGGGTAGTACAAGAGTAGATCTACCACGAGATCAGAGAGGCTAAACCCTAGAAGCTAGCCTATGGTATGATTGTTGTTCGTCCTACGGACTAAAACCCTTCGGTTTATATAGACACCGAATAGGGTTAGGCTTACACAGAGTCGGTTACAATGGTAGGAAATCTACATATCCGTATCGCCAAGCTTGCCTTCCACGCAAAGGAAAGTCCTATCCGGACACGGGACGAAGTCTTCAATCTTGTATCTTCATAGTCCAGGAGTCCGGCCAAAAATGATAGTTCGGCTATCCGGACACCCCCTAGTCCAGGACTCCCTCAATGATGATGTAGAAGCCCTCCATGGTGGAATCCCCTTCCGGCGGAGCTCCGGAACAGGCCCCAAGATGGGATCTCGTGGATACAGAAAGTTTTGGCGGTGGAATTAGGTTTTTGGCTCCGTATCTGATCTGTTGGGGGTACGTAGGTATATATAGGAGGAAGGAGTACGTCGGTGGAGCTTCGGGGGGGGGGGGGGGCACGAGGCAGGGGGCGTGCCCTAGGGGGGGCGCCCTCCACCCTCGTGGCCGCCTCCCTCCTTTCTTGACCAAGGGTCCAAGTCTCCTCGATCTTATCTGATGAGAAAATCACGTTCCCGAAGATTTCATTCCGTTTGGACTCCGTTTGATATTCCGTTTCTTGAAATACTGAAATAGGCAAAAAACAGCACTTACAGGCTGGGCCTCCTGTTAATAGGTTAGTCCCAAAAGTAATATAAAAGTGGAAAATAAAGCCCAATATAGTCCAAAACAATAGATAATATAGCATGGAGCAATCAAAAATTATAGATACATTGGAGACGTATCATAGTATACCTAGTGTAGTACCTGCAGAGCTTTTATAGCCTCCTCTCTCTCCACTGCTATCACCACACTGACCACTTGGGTGGTCACCGATATGTATAATAGCATGGGCTTGGACTGTGCTAGGGAAGCGAGGAGCGGGTTTGACTGTACTAGTCTTTTGAGATTGGCAAAGGCTTCTTTGCTCTAGTAAAACTTGTCCCATTTCATCAAGAGTCGATAAAGTGGAAGAGCCTTCTCCCCAAGCCTAGAGATGAAATGGCTGAGGGTTGCCATGCATCATGCAAGCTTCTAGACTTCTCGAACCGTTTCCGGTGTCTTCTATTTAACTATTGCTTGAAATTTTTCCAGGTTCGCCTCTATCCCCCACTAGGACACTGTGAATCCCAAAAAAATTCATGTGGGGACCGCAAAGACGTATGTTTTGGGGTTTAACTTAAGTTGAAGCTGTGCAGGTTGTCAAATATTTGCTAGAGGTTAGCTAGAAGGATGGACCCCTTGCAAGACTGGACCAAGATGTCATCGAGGTAGGCCTCCATGTTGATCCCAATTTGGTTAAGGAAACACTTCTGCATTGTCCGTTGATACGTTGTTCCAATGATTTTGAGCCCAAAGGCCATTACGATGTAACGAGTGCTGAAATAGATCTTCTCTTGATCTAATTCCTTCATGCATTTCTGGTGATATCCTGAGTATGCATCGAGAAAGCGCAATTGCTCGCAGCCCGCTGTGGAATCAATGATCTGATCAATCCGTGGAAGGGGAAATGGGTCTATGGGACAAGCTTTATTAAGGTCAGTCTAATCAACGCACATGTGCCAGGACATGTTTTTCTTGCATACCATGACTGGGTTAGCTATCTACACTAGATGTACGACCTCTCTAATGAACTCGACGACCAAGAGTAAGGCTATTTCTTCTCTTATGACATGTCGCTTCTCTATGGAAAAGCAGGGTAAGGCCTATTTAACAGATCATGTGTCCTTCCGAACGTTTAGGCAATGCTCTGCTTTTCCCGCCGGTACCCCTAGCATGTCAGCGGTCTTCCAAGCGAATATGTTCCAATTGGCTCAGAGGAATGCTAGGATCTCGCCCTCCTGATCGTCCGAGAGGTCTTCTCCAATTGTCACTCTTTCATTGGCATCCTCCGGGTGCACTGGGATTTTTTTGTGTATTTGGTCGGTTGCAAGACCAAGCCTGGCCTTGGTTATTCCGGGAGCTTCCTCATTGAGGTGTCGATGCTTCACTTCATTTGTTCGAGCTCCAGTAAGGCCGGGGCGGCTTCTGCGAGCTATACGCTCGCGACCTCTGCCTCGAAAGCTCTTTCTGGACTCCCACATGTCATGCTGGTGCCTTTTAATACTAGCATCTTCAGTTGTAGGTATGCATACGATGGTACTGCCATGAATTTCACGTACGTTGGTCGGCCAAAAATTGTGTTGTAGCCGGAGTGGAAAGGGGCGACCTCAAACTAAAGTCGTTCTATCTAAAAGTTATCTTCATCCTGGAAGACAACCTCAAATTCGATCTGTTCTAGGGGACAAATATGGCGATCTGACATGAAACCATGAAAGCCTGCGTCTGACTTCTGTAGGGTGGATAGAGAGATCTCCATCTTGTAGAGAGTGTCAGGGAAGATTATGTTGAGACCACTGCCACCGTCCATCAGGACTCGTGGATGGCGCCATCCTCTCACAATTAGATCTACCACCAGGGCATGCCTACTTGGGTGTGGGATGTTTTCGCTTTGTTCATTAACGTTGAACATCACTGTTTCGTCCGACCATGCAAGGAGCTCGCTGGTCGCTAGCTCCGTTGTATAGATCGCGTGACGCGTGAGCTTTTGGTTCTGGCGTGTTTCTGCCACCGGGAAGATCATGTTTATCGTGCATATGTGGGAGCGTCGATGGGTTGAAGAAGGAACAGCTTTCTCCCTACATGGGGGGCTCGTGCGTATCTCCTTGTGATACGGTTCGAGGCGGGAAAGCCTGCCACGGTTTCTCCTTGTTCATTGAAGACGAATTTGATCATTCCAAAATGCATGTAGTCGATGAACGGCAGGGGCATGAAATCAAAAAGACGCCCCAAGCCATCTATCGCCAGCTCCAAAGAGTGGAAGGTGAAGGTTTGGCCTGGTGTGAACTTGTTGGGCTCATATGCATCTCTGCCCTATATTAGATCTCCGACCAGCATTGCCCGTGCCTGGCACGCCAACCGACGTTGCAAAATACCGTCAGATCTCTTGGTAGGGTTCCTGACGAGATTGGAAGTACAAGGATAGAGCCCGCATGCACAAGTTACCCAGGTTTGGGCCTCCGGAGAGTAATACCCTACATCATGCTTCCTCTTGTCATTCATGGTGATGGGATGCCTCGTTCGAGGGAATACAATGGTATGGACTAAGCTACTAGGAAATTTTGTCTTCTCTAGAATTAGATGTCATTGGTGCTCCCAACCTCCCCTTATATAGGAGGCGAAGGTTAGGGTACACAGGGAGGATATGCGATATAAGCCGCAGCCCTTCATGTCTAGGAGAGCAAGATGCTTGTAAGTTGGTTCACCCCTTCGTTGGGCCCCACAGGCCCTAATCCTGCCTCTGGCTTGGCTCGTCCTAGTGAGCTAGATCAGAGCATAGCCCCGTCAGCACGGGCGCTAGCGCTCCTACCCATGCTTGTATCAGGTTTCGACAAAGAGAATTACCTTTCCAAAGGGAAAGATAACCTCTGGTATGAGCAGCGGTCCTCATACTAGAGGTACTAGGGTTTGATGCCCACATGTGTAGGGTGTCAATTGTAGATCTTTTCAATAACTAAGAGTATTGATCCCACGAGGAGCCAAAGGAAATGGTAAGCGCAAAAATAGCAAGGTTTAACTGCAAGAACTATAAGATGCAACAGTTTGGTGTTTTGTGGGTGTGATTAAGGAATGGAATGTGACCAACAATAAAAAGTAGAGTGCAACAAGTGGCCCAATCCTTCATAATGCAAAGGAAGAGCTAGTTCTGTTGATTATGATTATCAAACGTTCTTGAGGACGACGGGTGTCGGTGTCAAAACCGGCGGATCTCGCGTAGGGGGTCCCGAACTGTGCGTCTAGGCGGATGGTAACAGGATACAAGGGACACGATGTTTACCCAGGTTCGGGCCCTCTTGATGGAGGTAAAACCCTACGTCCTGCTTGATTGATATTGATATTGTGGATGTTTACAAGAGTGGATCTACCACGAGATCAAGGAGGCTAAACCCTAGAAGCTAGCCTATGGTATGATTGTAAGGGTTGTTGTGATTGTTGTCCTACGGACTAAAGCCATCCGGTTTATATAGACACCGGAGAGGGCTAGGGTTACATAGAGTCGGTTACAATGGTAGGAGATCTACATATCCAGATCGCCAAGCTTGCCTTCCACGCCAAGGAAAGTCCCATCCGGACACGGGGAAGTCTTCAATCTTCTGCCTTCATAATCTTGGAGTCCGTCGATGATGACACCGCAAATGATAGTCCGGTGATGATGATAGTCCGCTATCCGGACACCCCTAATCCAGACTCCTCAAGAGCCCCGAACCAGGCTTCAATGACGATAAGTCCAAAGCATGCGTAGTCTTCGGCGTTGCAAGGCGGGTTCTCCTTAAGTTCCATGTACCGCCAAGCGAGGTCCAGCTTCCTCATCAATGTTGCGCGTCTTGGCTTCCACGCCCAATAAGGGCCTTCTTCCACGCTGTCGTGCGAATGTGAAAAGCCAGGTGTCTTTTATGTTTTACCCCTAGTTGTGCGAATGATCCGCCTATAAGGGAGGCAAGAATCCAGATCCAAATCACCATCTTCCTCTCGCAAACACTCATCGGAGCGCTTTCGACCAAGAATCCATTCCACCATGGACCGTCAACGCGCCTCCTCTTCTCGCTCCCCAGCCCTTCGCCAGAGATTGGAGGAGATGCTCTGCTTTCGCACAACGAGCTGGTGAAGCTCCAAATGGGGGATATCTCCTCCGCCTTTATGGTTCCGGTTCGAGCCGGTTCGCCACCTACAAAGGTGGGAAGCTAGCAGAGGTTACCCCTAATCCCAACAAAGGGAGCGGGTATGCTTCGTCCCCTATCTAATAAGGGGCTCGGATTTCTGTACATCCATTCCTCCGCGGGCTCCTGGAGTTCTACGGACTCCAGCTCCATCACCTCACGCCCGCCTCAATCCTGCATATCGCGGGTTTCGTAGCTCTTTGCGAGCTTTTCCTGGGCATCGAGCCCCACGTCACGCTGTGGAAGAGGTTGTTTTGCCTTGTCCCCGCTCTCACGAGGGGTCCATATATCAAGTGGGCGGCGCCAAATATGGCGATCGCTGGACCGGATATCCATCCGAACCCCTAAGAAGGCGCCAAGACCGGCCTTCGAATGGTTTTATATAGAAGACGCCCGCTGTCGGACCCTGTTCGGATCGGCCTCCGGAGTTCAGCAATGCTCCTCTCAAGAAACGCTTTAGTTGGCGCTCCGCGAGCCCCGATCGAGGAAGACAAGAGCGCCCATTATCTGATGGGCCAATAAGGTTATCGCCCATGCCCGGTTGACCATGATCGAGTCATGGCAACATGCATTACGCTGGGGTGCAGCCACTACAATACAGGGCCACCCCATGTGGGATTTCAACGGGAGGATGATGCCACCCGCCATGGCCGCAAGGGTTGGAATCGGCCAAGATCCGGTGACGATCTTGTCCGCCTGTATAAGGGGAGAAGGAGGATTTCCTTCAGAGGAACCCGTTAAATGGGTTTTCCATGAACAATCCCGCCTTGGGTAAGTGAACACTCAGCGTGTCCGCCTGCGCCTTTCAAACTTAAGTTTCTTACATTGTGTTATTCTTTCGACGCAGAACTGCGCCGGACCGTGGAGGAATGCTAAGTCCGCTCCGCAGCCCGAGGATCCAGAGATCCTGGATCCGGACCAAGAGGATCCGGACATAAAGGTGGAGCTAATCGACGGGTGTTCCACCAACTCAGCATGGATAATGCTTTAGTCGCCATCACGGCCGACTACCCCGGACTATACCCGCTCCCAGGTGATCGCGTCAAGCCCCGACACCGCTATTCCTTCCTTGCTTATTTCTGACCACCGTATATGATGGCACTGTGCAGGAGGTGCCTCTGGGGCGAGAAGCCGAGCCCGCAGTGGCTGACCAACAAGGGCCAGTCCGACCGGTAGGCGGAAGAGGAGCGCGCGCGGATCAAGCGCCGCCGCAAAGGTATAGCTCACAATTCCTTATTTTTAGAGCAACGCTCCTAGGAAGCGTTTTGAGTGCTCATGACTTTTATAGGGAAAAAAGCGTCCGCCGGACTGCGGGCATGGAAGTTGTCAATCTAGCCTGTACTAGCCGGGCTCCCGCACCCGGTCAGTTGGGGGAGGCGAGCGCAAGGCGCGAGCCGGACGTTCCTCCGACAGAGGATGCCGAAGACTGTCCGCCACCAAGTCCGAGGTGGAGAGTGCCTGAATCACAAGCGCCACGACAGCATTTCGTGACGCGTGCTTCTCCCGAGGCGTTGAATGCCTTTAACACGGGGACGCGCACCTTCGTGCCGCCAAGATAGTTTTACCAGAGCTACGGAGCAGTATGTAAAAGACATACGGTAAGAGATTTTAACGGTTGTATATGCCAAGAGCCCCGAGACTTAAAGTAGTTATATTAA
Source organism: Aegilops longissima (assembly GCA_021605205.1). Lineage (NCBI taxonomy): Eukaryota > Viridiplantae > Streptophyta > Magnoliopsida > Poales > Poaceae > Aegilops > Aegilops longissima. The sequence goes on along the minus strand of CM038678.1, from coordinate 153,275,283 downwards.
CTGATTTAAGGATCATATGAAATGCAGGATCTTACCGAGAAGAATACCCAACTGTCTCAGAGCTGCAAGAGTGCAAGGCCCAACTTGAGGCCGCATTGTCCGCGCGCAGAGGAAACGAAGGACCTCTCCGGTAACCCATTATTTTAGAAGGATAAGTAGCGTTGGCCTTTGCGCAAGTCTAAAAACGACGCAGCGGGGGCTGCCGACAAGATCCGGACAGTAAGAATTTCTGCGCCAACTAAAGGTCGGCGAGAGGGTGCTGCATAAGGTGCTGCATGAAAGGAACAAGCTCCAGGATGCCCATGCCCAGCTTGGAGAAGAGCTGAAAGGCGCTCGGGCCGAGCTGCCGGGCTCCGTTAAGGAGAATCAGCGGCTTCGCGGCATATATAGTAGTGCTTGAGCGAACTCCTTTGAAAAGAAGAGTTCGGCGAGGAAGTCCATTTGATGTAATATGTCTAGAGGTATTCTCACAGTCGCCTCTGCGGAGGAGATGCCCGTAATAGCGGGTGATCAACTTCCGAATTGTTGCAACCGATCGAACGAGTTCGGCAGGCTATGAGCGGCGCCATCCAGCGTTATGGCCAGCCTTCTCCATACCCGAGGGTCTTGGGAGCTTATGGAGAAGCTACAGGAGGCGGCAGCGCTTCCATTTATGGAAGATTTCGCCTGCCGCCAAGGTGCTGTGGAGGCCCGGGCCATGGTAAAGACGCTGTACAAGAAGGCGGATCCCAATCACATGGTCGAAGTCGGACCAGTGGGGCCCGATGGGAAGGAGATCCCTGTGAGTTTAGTATACGACCAAGTGGAGTTGGCCGCAAAATTTTCCCAACAGGACTGTAAATTAGACAACCTATTGGACGGGATTGAGGAGGAATACAATCAGTCGATTGGACAATGTATTATAAAATGACATAGAAGTGCCTTCTAGCCGGATTGTAGATCGTTTGTCTTTGCCGACCTTTTTGCTTCGACCTCGGGACCCTAGAGTCCGGAGTGTGTCCGAATACCTTCTCGGTTATGAAACAACCGGGTATGCATGGAGACCAGCGCAGGGGTCATCGGTGCTTTATCGCATAAGTGCCCAACTAGTTATGTTATATTACATGGTTAGTAAGAAACATCTTCCAGGAGAATAGTTCCGTTATGGGTTCCTTTCTCATTGGGGTGGTATGCCCTAAAGTGCATGTCCGGCTGCAAGTAAAAAGCAGAAAACATCTGGGGCATATAAAAAGTGGATAAAAATCATCTTTTAAGTCACCGAATCGAATATTCCCTTAAGAACGCTTAGCTTTCGCTTCACCCACCGAGGTACACATCCGCTGACCCGGCAGAATAATCGCAGAGGTGCTCCTTTACCTCCTAGCCGAACAATCGGGAACGAGGGTAAGCACAGAGCCAGCAACCCAGCTTGGCCAAAGCTTAATTCATATCGATGCATATAATGGTGAATAAAAGGTACATGTGGAGGCTTGACATGTGTCTGGGCATAAAGCTCAGATAATTAAGCTTCGTAAAGAAGCCCCTGTATAATGAGTGCGGTAGCACATCAATTGTGCGCGAACGTTGGCGGTAAAGCCCTTTAAGGCTTGGATGAATAGGTTTGAGAAGAAAAAGGTGAACAAAAGGCAGCTGAAATAAATAAATAAAAAATTTGGACGGGGGAAGGGGACGAACTCTTAGTCCGGCGCTAGGCATAGAATCGCCGGAGGCGGGCTGCGTTCCATGGGTTCGGCTCGAGTCGGTTATCCGATGCATTTCAGACGGTACGCCCGCCGTCAAGACTTGATCAATGATGAAGGGCCTTCCCATTTGGGCTTGAGCTTGTCCTTTTTCTTGTCCGGCAGCGAGAACCAGTTCGCCAATGTTGTAAGTCTTGGCCCGTATTTCTCGCTTTGGTATCTTCGAGCCTCGCTGTTGATAGAATGCGAACGAGCCTTGGCGACGCCGCGCTCTTCCTCCAATGTGTCCAAGCTGTCCCGCCGATCCAACTCGGCTTCTCTTTCTTCGTACATGCGCACTCGAGGTGAGTCATGAATGATGTCGCAGGCAAAACTGCTTCGCGCCGTACACCATAAAAATGGTGTGAACCGTGGTACGGTTAGGCGTTGTCCGCAGCCCCCAGAGTACGGAGTCGAGCTCCTCTACCCAAAGGCGTGTCGATTTCGTAAGGGACCGCACTAGTCCGGGTTTGATGCCGCCATTATGAGACCATTTGCTCGCTCCACTTGACCGCTGGTTTGAGGATGATAGACTGAAGCGTAATCGAGCTTGATGCCCATATTTTTGCACCATGATTTAACCTCGCCGGCGGTGAAGTTCGTGCGCTATCGGTGATGATGCTGTGGGGACACCATAATGGTGTACTACCCCGGATATAAAGTCTATCACTGGTCCGGACTCTGCCGTTTTAACTGGCTTGGCCTCTATCCATTTGGTGAATTTATCCACCATGACCAATAGGTACCTTTGCTTGTGGGTTCCCCCTTTAAGTGGTCCAACCATGTCAAGCCCCTGCACATGAACGTCCGTGTAATTCAGTATAGTTTTGAGGGCGTGGGTGGCATATGGCTCGATTAGCAAAGAGCGACAACCGACGATCTTTGACTAAGTCCTGGCATCCGCTTGGGCCGTCGGCCAAGAAAATCCTGTCGGAATGCCTTTCCTACAAGGGCCCGAGCTGCGGCGTGGTGTCCGCCTAGTCCGCATGAATTTCAGCCAGAGGTTTCGCCCTTCCTCTTCGGAGATACACCTTTGAAGGACTCGGTTGTGCTTTTCTTATAAAGTTCTCCTCATAGACCATGTAGGCTTTTGATCGCCGGACGATGCAACGGGCCTCGTTTTGGTCTTCGGGAAGCTCCTGCCTAAGCAAGTAGGCGAGGAATGGTTCTGTCCACAGGCAATTACGACCATTATGTCGTGGGCGGAAGGTGTTATGTCGTCACCGGATCGCGGTTGGTGCGGCTTGTTCCGGATTGTTAGTTCCGACTCCTCTTCCCATAGTACGGATGGCTTGAAGAGCCGCTCGGAAAGATGTTAGGAGGGACAGCGTCGCTTTTTGCGCCAATGCGTGCAAGACGTCGGCCGCTTGGTTATTATCCCGTGACGGATGGAATTCAAGTCCTTCAACCGGCTGACATTTTGAGGACAGCGCTGCGATATGCTGCCATTTTCGGATCTTTGGCGCCAAATCTCCGCTTATTTGGGATATTGCGAGGTTTGAGTCCCCGCGCACCTCTAGGCGTTGAATGCCCATGGAGATTGCCATCCGGAGACCGTGTAAAAGGGCCTCGATTCGCCGCGTTGTTAGAGTCCGTGTACATTATCTCGGCACGATTGGACTGTGTCTCCGGTCGGGACGCCAATACGACGCCAGCCCCATCCGCTAACATTTTAGAGCCGTCGAAGTGCATAATCCAATTGGAGTATGCGCCGATTCTTTAGGGAGTTCGGCCGGTCCATTCAGCGACAAAGTCAGCCAAAACTTGAGACTTGATAGCTCGCGAGGTTTGTAAGATATATCAAATGGTAAGAGCTCAATGGCCCACTTTGCAATCCTGCCCGTCGCGTCATGGTTGTTTATAATGTCGTTAAGTGGTACTTTAGAGGCCATGTTATCGAACACTCTTGAAAGTAGTGTCGGAGCTTCCGGATGCCATGAACACCGCGATGCTATCTTGTGATAGTGCGGTAACGGACTTGCAAGGGGTTAACACAATGGATACGTAGTATACTGGTTTTTGAAGAGGGAATTTATGCCCTTCGCTTCTCGCTCGACGACGAGTACCGCGCTTACAACTTGATGCGTAGCTGCGATGTATAACAACATTGGTTCGCCCGTGTTGGGCGCAGCCAGACCGGATTTGTTGCCAATATGGCCTTTATTTCTTCGAGTCCGGCGGTGGCAGCATCTGTCCACTGGTGTTCGTGCGCTACCGAGGAGGCGATAGAGGGTAATGCCTTTTCTCCTAGACGGGAGATAAAGCGGCTTAGAGCCGCCACGCATCCGTCAATTTTGTATTTGCTTGAGGTCTTTTGGGATATCTAGCTGTGACAGAGCTCGGATCTTGGCTGGGTTTGCTTTAATTCCTCTACGGATACGATGAAGCCCAAGAGCTTTCCACCGGTACGCCAAAACACATTTTTCCGGATTTAGCTTGATGTCATATGCTCGAGGTCGTCGAATGTGAGCCTCAAGTCGCCTACTAGAGTTTCGACGTGTTTGGTTTTGACGACTACGTCGTCCACATATGCCTCTACTGTTTTGCCGATCTGGTAGCCGACATGTCCGAATCATGCGCCGATATGTTGCGCCGCGTTTTTAAGTCCGAAGGGCATCGTGTTGAAGCGAGAATGGTCCATATGGAGTAATGAATGCTGTTGCGGCTTGATCCGCTTCGCCATCTTGATTTGATGATAGCCGGAGTATCGTCCGGAAGCACAATGAATCGTGCCCTGCGGTGGCATCGATGATTTGGTCGATGCGGGGGAGGGGGAAGGGATCCTTTGTGCAGGCCTTGTTTAGGTCTTTGAAATCGACACATAGGCGCCAGGATTTGTCCTTCTTTGGTACCATCACCAAGTTTGCTAGCCAATCCGGGTGCTTGATGTCTCTGATGAATCCGGCTTCCAATAGCTTGGCTAGCTCTTCTCCCATTGCCTGTATTTTGGGTTTGGAAAATCGTCGAAGAGCCTGTTTGACTGGCTTGAGTCCTTTTAGGATGTTTAGGCTGTGTTCTGCCAATCTGCGTGGGATTCCGGGCATATCCGATGGGTGCCAAAGTAAAATGTCCCAATTTTCCGAAGGAATTCTCGCAGGTGTGGCGCCTACATCGGGTTCAATTGTGCCCCGATGGAGGCCGTCTTCGTGGGGTCCGTTGGGTGGACCTGGAATTTGACTATTTCATCCGCTGGTTTAAAAGAGGTGGACTTGGATCTTTTATCAAGTATCACATCGTCCCTGTTCACCGTGGAGCGCATCGCGGTGAGTTCCTCGGCCGCTAGGGCTTTGGATAGTGCCTCGAGGGCTAGTGCGGCTGTCTTGTTTTCGGCGCGGAGTGCTATGTCCGGATCACTAGCGAGTGATAATTCCGTTGGGACCGGCATTTTAAGCTTCATGTACCCATAATGGGGTATAGCTTGAAAAATTGTGAATGCCTCTCGTCCTAATAGAGCATGATATCCGCTGCTGAATGGGGCCACTTGAAACGTGACCTCCTCGGACCTATAATTGTCCGGCGAGCCAAACACTACGTCCAACGTGATTTTTCCTGTGCAGCATGCTTCCCGGCTGGGAATTATTCCTCTAAAGGTTGTGCTGCTTTGCTCAATGCGGTTCCAGTCTATTTCCATTTTTCGGAGGGTTTCCTCATAGATGAGGTTTAGTCCGCTGCCTCCATCCATGAGTACTTTAGTAAGGCGAAAGCCGTCTACTATTGGGCTGAGGACCAATGTGGCTGGTGCCCGGGCAGTTCGGAATTTAGGTTCGTCACTGGCATTGAAAGTAATAGCCGTGTCACTCCATGGATTTATTGTTGCTACTTGGTAGACTTCGGCAAGGTTGCGGAGTTGTCGTTTTCGCATGTTATTGGATGCAAAAGTCTCGAAGACTGTTAACACCGCACCGGTGTTGCTGGGCTGGGATTACGAGCTAGAAGCCTCGCCACTTTTGGCCACCGCCGTAGTATCCAACATGCTCAAGGCTACGAGTTGGAGTGGCGCCCTACAGGCTATGAATTTTGCAGGTCTGCTTAGCCAGCCCTCCAATACGGTTCCGCACTTTTATGGGGTTTTGGTTTTTGGTATTCAGCCCGGTGCTTGATAATGATGCACTCTTTGGTTCCGGACTAGGGATGTATTCGGACCGGATTATCCCAAAATTTACTTTCGGTTTTCCAGCGCCATCGCACAAGACTTTTGTACGATGGTCTCCAAGTCAGCGCGCGTGATGTCGCGGCGACTTATGGCGTTTAGGATTCCTTGTCCGTGCAATTATTGCGTAAGACCGAGATTATGTTTTCCTCTCGGCAGTCCTTTATCCTGTCCATAACCAGAGGAATCGGCCCAAGAGTGATGTATTGTCTCGGCGGGCTCTTGCGAATTAGAGTTAGATCGCATATGTCCAGGCGGGTGGTGGAACCAAGTCCGAACCCTACCCATCTCGGGGCTCAAGGCCGAGAAGTTTCCAATTTTGGAAGCTTGGATTTACGGGCGTTGTCCAACGAGTCCGGTCCGATGCCCGACTTTAAGTTCATGTTTGATCAAAGCCCGTCTCTCCGCGGGAATCCGGCATGAGGGGTTCGGGGATCCGGACATGACTAGTTTTCAATACAGGAGAAGCGTCGCCGCATTGTTCCTCTACCACTGCAACGTGGTGGGTGACCTGGGGAGAGTTAATTTCTCTCAGATCGGGTTTAAGCCCAATATGATCGTAGTCTGTAGCGACTCCCAGGGCGGCGATGCGATCCAAGAGCTCGTTTACGGACGAGAGCTCTATTGGATCCAGCCGCTCGGCGAATTCCGAGCTGACGTGAAGATTGCTTTTGACGACTTGAGAGGTCATAAGAAAACCACCTAGCCGGATAGTTTGGCCGGCGGCCAAGGCTCCTTTGGCGAAGATACCGTCCTTGAAGATGGGAGGAGGCATCCTTTCTATCGGTGACGGCACAGAGGAACTCTCAATGAAAGCACCAATGTCGGTGTCAAAACCGGCGGATCTCGGGTAGGGGGTCCCGAACTGTGCGTCTAGGCGGATGGTAACAGGAGACAAGGGACACGATGTTTACCTGTTTCGGCCCTCTTGATGGAGGTAAAACCCTACGTCCTGCTTGATTGATATTGATATTATGGATGTTTACAAGAGTGGATATACCACGAGATAAAGGAGGCTAAACCCTAGAAGCTAGCCTATGGTATGATTGTAAGGGTTGTTGTGATTGTTGTCCTACGGACTAAAGCCATCCGGTTTATATAGACACCGGAGAGGGCTAGGGTTACATAGAGTCGGTTACAATGGTAGGAGATCTACATATCCGTATTTCCAAGCTTGCCTTCCACGCCAAGGAAAGTCCCATCCGGACACGGGGGGAAGTCTTCAATCTTCTGTCTTCACAATCTTGGAGTCCGGTCGATGATGACAGTCCGGCAAATGATAGTCCGGCTGATGATGATAGTCCGGCTATTCGGACACCCCCTAATCCAGGACTCCCTCAACGGGATAACGACATAGTTTAACAATTTTGACGTATCACTTACATTGATTGTTGTTGATTATTCAATTGTGTAGGGATAGAGTATAACATAATGTGTACCAAAACCACTGAATATACATACTTATGATTGTTCTCTCACTAAGTAACACAAATACCAAGATCTATTAAGGTAAATACCCAACCATAGCTATAATGTCCTCTAGTGTTCCAATTCTTCCCTTATGCGGTAACTCATTAATTGAGGGAATGCTAATATATGTCACTCTGACATCCCATCCTAAAGTTATTATGGAACAATGCTCTCCTCTAGGCCCATATCGGTGAAATGACATGCATTCAACATTAGCATAACACCACTAGAGAATTACAATTTCAACACCTCTAGGGATCAAAAACTATATCATGATTAATCAACAAGCTTTATTACAAATAAATATGACACTTGACAACCAGTATTCTACCATATCCTCAAGAACACACGGGAACTACTCACGACACATCTTGGTGATCAGGCTCAGTATGGTAATGATAATTATAGCAATCTGAAAGTAATGATCTTTCAGCTATAAAACACAAGGCATCAACTACTATTAGAACAAGTATCAACCATAACAAAAGATTGGTAAAAAAGTGATTAGAAGGGAATGGAGATGGTGATGTTGATGATTGAGATGGTGAAGATGTTCCCCTTGATGTGTTGAAGTAGATGATGACGATGGCTTCAAATTCCCCTCCCAGAGGGGCAGATCAGGTCGGAAACAACCCTCCAGAAGAAGAACTAGGTTTCCACCTCATGGCAGTGGCAAAAATTAGTAATAAAAGGTATGGAAGAAACTCCTCGGGGTGGACCGAAAAAGATCTATGATGTCCTTAGGGGCCCCCTGTGGGCCTTAGGCACACCCTATGGTGCCCTATGGTGGGGGCTCCTAGGGTAGGTGCCTAGGCCCCCCAGGGCCCAGCTAGGTGTCTACTTTTGGCTGCTAGTCTTTTCCGGTCTAATACGTTGCGAACTAATTACTTTATTTTATTCTTGGAGGTGGGGCTCCGGCATTCCACCCCGACAACACGTGTATGAATTAATTCTTCAATTCTCCGAATTCCAAGATAAACCAAAATTAAATAGATGCAAAGATGGTTGAAAATGCATGGAAGTAGAATATTTATCCTGTAAATTGTGATGCAAAATGCACGTAGTAGCTCCCCCAAGCTTAGACACTTGCTTGTCCTCAAGCAAAACTTGAACTTGATAAACATGTCCATAGGTTTCACTAGTGAAAGGTCGATAACAAAATAATACGACATGAAGTAATCACAATTTGCAAGAGTAGCTTATACAGGCTAGTACAATAGCACTCGAAATAGAAATACCCGATGTGAAGGTCATGTGTACTTTAATAAGCACTAGTCACATCAAGTTTTGACATTTATGCAAGTTGTTCAACCATACACTGGATCATTTAATGACTTCCTTCATCTTAGATTTCAAGAAAGATCCATGAGAGACACTACAAAAACACATCTATGATGATACGTGTTTGTCATAGTAGGTCACATTTTCTATCACACATGTACATACTTGACGCTCTTATGACATAACAAAGATAGTCATATATATGTTGTCGCATATGCGTACCATGAAAATAACCATGTTTTCATCATTAAAGTGTGCAGTTACATGACATAAAATGTTTCTTTAAGGAAGTGTTTCGTCAAGGGTAACTGACACATGTCAACTACCATAATGAGTTACCCTCAAGCTATCGCGTGTGGGTTTCGCGCACGATACCCATTAACGACGTCGACCAATGAAGATTCTCCATGTGTTGGTTTCTCATTCGCCAACGGAACCACACACCAGCTCTTCATTAGAACAAGTGGCCCCATCTAATGGATGATGTGCACCTATGAAGCAACGACATGTGGTACGGCCCAATAGTGGCCCGTTTAGTTAAAAGCTGGCTGACGGTGTCCTGGACTAGGGGGTACTAACCTAGTCGGCCCATGATCTTTGGATTAGGCTGATGGGCCCTCATTCTTCTCAAGATGGACTCCGAAAGCTGCACGACGGGGTGTGATCAGGACTGCATCTGCTGAAGACTTGTCATCTACTCCAAGACTTCTCCTGCCACCTGCACGCTAAGATACCGACCTTGTAATCCTAGATACCCTACCTAGCGTGTTTGTAAGCCATAGGGTTTAGCCCGTAGAGGGGACATCCACTCAATATCACTCATCTAGCCCTACAGTGAGACCACATCTTACAATCTCGAGGTAGGTTAACTCTGTACTCCATACATCTACATCAATATAAACAAGAGCAGGACGTAGGGTTTTACCTCCATCAAGAGGGCCCGAACCTGGGTAAAACATCGTCTCCCTATTCCTGTTACCATCTGTCCGAGATCCACAGCTCGGGACGCCCTACCCCGAGGTCTGCCGGTTTTCACACTGACGCTAGTACTTTCATTGAGAGTTATGCTATGAGATCGACAGAAGGATCAATGGATCATCTGCAAATCAACTGTGGCAACGGCAACATGAATGTTTACGTCCTCGGACAACTCTTTGTATTCGGCAGCATGATCTTCTGCGTCGACTTGGCCGGCCATCTGGCCTCTATCAAGAACTATGCCCCAGGTCAGATCGTGACCTTTGGAGGCCTGGAGTACACCATGGATTCCCGCGGCAAACACATCCTGTCAGGCTGGACGCCCGGCCGGATGAGGACCTGCCCGGCACCGAAGACTCGACTCTGGAACTGATCTACTTTGAGGACATAGAGCTAGGATCCTTGGTGTCGCTGGAGAGCCCCGATGTAACAGCTCCGGGCGATCTCCCCTCAAACTCCGACCCGGACTCAGGTCTGGCCCTTACCTTTGAAGCCGCATCGGATTTAGAGCCGACCCCGGCACAAGATCTAGAATCACTCTCGGATCCCTCCGCACCAAAAACACGCCGAGCTATATGTTGGGCACACGTCGAGTCAGCCCCGCTTATAGCCACGCCATGAACTCTGAGAACTATCACACCTGAACGAGATGCTTGATCGTATCTAGGGCATGTCTATCTCGTACGGCAGGACTTCGGTCTATGACAAGATCATCCTTAAAGCCGACGATCGGGAAATTTACGACCCACCCACCACCCACCTAGTCACCATGGTCGATGACTTAACTGACGTGCTAGACTACGACGAGGCCACGGACATGGATGAAGACGTTGATGGCCCCATAGAACACACCTCGCCCTTGGTAAACACCGGCAGTGGACTACAGCATCCACCTATGATGTCTATACGGTCGACACTCCTAGATCCCCTCTGAGACGTCGGTGCAGACGCAAAAGGGGCAACAATAGGGAACCCAGCGGCAACAACACCACCGCCGACAACGGCGAGGCAACAGCCGGTGATGCCGATAACCCAAGAGAGGACTTTCAAGCCTCACTAGTACAGAACAATTGTCCAGAAGAAAATCCCGAGCACTTGGATCCCAATGACCTCTTTGAAGGGTTCGACGACAATTACATGCCGGAGTCCGAGGAAGACTTGAGCTTCGGCACCGAGGACTACATCATCCCCGAAGACCCCTTCGAACAAAAGCACTTCCGGTGGCACCTCGTCGCCACCGCATGGAGTATGAAACGCAAGCAACAGCTGCTGCAAGCCAGTACAGATGCGCTGAATGACAAATGGATCGAAGTACTCTCGGCCGAACAAGATCTCGAATACCGACTCCATAGCATGCCCAAATCATATCCTCGCATGTGTTTGTTGCCGGAGTTTGACAATGAACTAGTCGTCGATGCACCTGACCGACCCCTAGAGGTCGGGATAGGCCAGTGCGGGAAAACCTCAATACCCGACCGGCTCCACGCTGCTATGGCAAGGACCCTATAGATTACCTAGACCCTCACGATGTTCGACGTCACAGGACTGATGGCTACGATGCCTGGTTAGACAGGAATGGTCGTGCCCGAGAACAAGCCTACACACGACTCTCTCCCAACCTCCGACGGGATACTACTTGGTTCCGAGGTCCAGCCCACCCGATCTATTTTACAGATAAGGTAATGGAACATCAATTTCCAGAAGGGTTTAAGCCCATGAATATAGTATCATACGATGGCACTACAGACCCAGCGGTATGGATTGAAGATTTCCTTCTCCATATACACATGGCTAACGGAGATGACCTCCATGCCATCATATTTGCCGCTCAAGTTAAAGGGGTTGGCTAGGCATTGGCTTAACAGCCTGGCTCCTCGTTCTATTGGTAGCTGGGAAGCCCTTGAGGATGCCTTTCGGGCAAATTTCCAAGGTACCTACATCCGACCTCCGGACGCCGATGACCTCAGCCGTGTCACCCAGCAGCCAGGCAAATTAGCTCGGAAATTCTGGAACATATTCCTTGCCAAAAATAACCAGATCATAGACTGCTCCAACGCCGAAGCCATCGCCGCGTTCAAAAATAATATCAGAGATGAATGGCTTGCCCGCCAGCTCGGCCAGGATAAGACGAGGACAATGGCAGCCCTTCCTTCACTAATGACCCACTTTTGTGCGGGAGAGGACAGTTAGCTTGCCCGCAGCGCCCACAATGGTGAGGCCGGCACCTCGGAGACACACTACGCCAATGGAAAGCCTCGATGCAATAAAAACCAGTGCGAGCATAAAAACGGCGGAAGCGACATAGAAGATGCCGCAGTTAATGCAGTGTTCACCGGACCTAGATCCAGACAGAAGAGAAAACCCTTTAAAGTGAACAAGGATGGACCAAGCTAGATAGATAAAATCCTAGATCGACCGTGCCAAATTCATGGCACTTAGTACAAACCAGCAACCCACACTAATAGGAACTGTTGGGTCTTCAAACAAGCTGGCAAGGTAGCGATGAGGGTCAAAGTAAAACCCAAACTCGCAGCGAAGACGAGGACGAACCTCGGCAGCCCAACAATGGGGGCCAAATGAAGTTTCCTAATGAGGTAACATAAGTAAACATGATCTATGTTACCCACGTACCTAAAAGGGAGAGGAAGCATGTACTTCGGGACATCTATGCTCTAGAGCTAGCCGCCCCGAAGTTCAACCCTTGGTCGGCTTACCCGATCACATTTGACAAGCATGACCATCCGACCAGCATCAGGCATGGCAGATTGCTGCACTTGTCCTGGATCCAATTGTTGATGGTTTCCATCTGACACGCGCCCTGAACTTAAACTATGAGGACACGGTTGGGAAGATGGGCATCGACTCATCTCGGATCAAACCGAACAGCACCACCTTTAAAGGTGTCATACCCGGCGTTGAGGCTGTCGGATATCGGGTTCCGGCAGACCCTTGAGGATCGAACAATGGGGTGCGCGCGGAGATCCAACCCTCCACCGTCTCGTACCTCGCCGAATCGCAGGGACCTAAACTACTAAACAGAACAGCACAAGAGACACGAGATTTATACTAGTTCGGGCCACCGTTGCGGTGTAATACCCTACTCTAGTTTGTGGCGTGGTGGATTGCCTCTTGGGCTGATGAGGAGCGATCTGAGGGAAGAACAGCCTCGCGAGTGCATTCTTGGTGGGTGTGATGAACTGCTAAGTGGTGTCCGTCGCTCTAGCTTGAGGATCGGGTCTCTGTCCTTCTCTGGATGCCGATCGTCTCCCTTCCTATATCTCGATCCTCTCCCTCCTTGCGATCCCTCCGATCCTCCTACTCCGAGTGTGGCTACTCCTATTTATAGGCGAAGGCCCTGGGCCTCTTCCCAAATATTGGCGGGAAGGCGCCAACAATTAGCCATTTGAAGGGGAACAATGGGTACACTTATCGACTAAAGTTGGTCCTCGCTTTGCCAAAGGCTCTGGTGATGAGCGCTTTGCTTGGGCTCCACGATGACTCCTCGCCACCCGTTGGGGCTGGTCTTGGTCTTGTTGCACGAAGCGGATGCCTTTGCTTGATGCTCTTGCTGCGCTTGCTCCTTTGCACCAAAGGGAAAGGAGGATCTTCTTGGCAGCTGGCGCCCGGCCGGCGCCTCGGTGCGTCATGGCTTGCGTCACGGGCACCTCGCGAGGTACCCTGCCTTGAACTCTCCGCCTCCTCATGAGCCAACTTGGCGAGTCGTGCACGAGAAGCTCTTGGTCGTCCGCCCAGCAATCTGGCCCCTCGCGAGGTCTTGAGCTTATGTTGATGAAGATGGGCCGTCTGGGCCTCCTTTGAGCCACGCCGCAGGCCCGCAGGCGAGCAAGTCAGGGACCCCGTTCCTAGAACGCCGACAGTAGCCCCGGGCCCATGGCGCGCCCGAACAGGCGGCGAGAGGCGAAAGGGCAAGTCTGAAGCGTCGCGGGTCCTAACAGCCTGCGGCCTTGGGTGCAGCGTGGCGGTTGATTGGACGCGTCTTGCGCACTGATTCCCCGCGATGCCTCGGTAACCGCCCGGATTCGACAAGTCCTGCATGCGAGTTGGTCATGATGATCGGTGATCGTGGAGGCCGACGGTTGGCCTTCGCCCGACCATAAATGCGGAATGGCGCGCCCATCCATCTATCATACGCTTCTCCTCCTCCTCGTTACGATACGGTCGCCATGGCTCCGATCCGCCGGTTCTCCGGGAAGAAGGAAAGGCTCCTCAAGAGGATCTGACCTGCTCCCCAAAAAGCGGCTTGCTCTTTGGTGTCGAGGCAAGCGCTCGCCGAGGCGCCCATGCCCTGGTGCGTGCGGCCGCCACCAGGGTTTCCTCTTCCTTATGCGCAAAATTGGTGGCCTCGGAGGAGGTGGCGCAGGCGCCACAGCGGCGCCGCCCGGCGCCCCGCCGGTCCGGAGTGTCGTCTTCCCCTTGGAGTCCACGCCGAGGGCTCCTGCCGGGAGTTTGTGCTTCGCGTCGCCGCGCCTCCTAAGTCTTGGATTCGTCTTAATTCTTTCTTCGCCTCCGTCGTCCGGCAGGGGGAGCCTCTGGGACTCTGGCTGCAGCACGCCGGCTGCGGCACCCTCGCGACCGGGGCAGAGGTCGCAGTAGTTGCCCCGGGCGAGGTCTTCATGACTCAAGGCTGGGGCGAGGTCGCCCGGGTCTGCAGGCCGAGGGGCGCCCTCACGATCCACAGGAGTGCGATGGTGCCCGGTGGTGTCCTTCAAGGTCTTCTCTGCGGAGGGTCGCTGGCTGAAGTGCTGCCCGGGAGAGGTGGTGGGGTCTGCTGTGGTGAGGCAGAGGCCGACCGCCCGCTCCTTGACAGCTCCTCGGCGGCGAAAGGCGCGGAGGATCAGCGACTCCGCCGAGCTCTTGGCGACGCTGGAGATGGCGGCGACAGCTCTGAGCCCCGATCCTGCGCCGCTCCGGGCGAGGCGGGCTCGTCAGGTCGTCGTCGCCCCTGATCTGGATGGGTTGGCTCCGGACCGGGTGGCCCACTGTTGATGATGGCGTCTGCCGTGGTGGTCCCTGTAGATAGGACTCCTTAGGATTCGCGTCTTTTGTTCTTGCGAGGAGCCAAGACTGTACCCCGCGGGGGCTTGTAAGATGTTTGTAGCTTCGTTTGTCAATATGATTCTTATTGCGAGGCAGTGCGAGATGCTCATTCCGTTCTAGCTCAGTTTCTTCCTTTCATACCTTGTGAGGGCTTGATGCTCCGCGCCGACAGGTCCCAGTCCCAAGGCGGCTTCAGCCGTCGCTGGTATGCCAGGTCGCGATCTTTGTGGTCAAGGCCAGGAGGTGGCGGCCCGAGGTCGGTAAGAGCCTCTGAGTCGCGATGCTCAGGGGGTCACCCTTGGCGCTCAAGCAGCCATCATTCGGTGAGAAAGGAGAGCGGCGTTGCTAAGACAGGGTCACATTGAGTGTGGGGATGGTGTTGCGATGACTAGTGTGTCGGAGGTGACTTATCTTGAGGGCGGGCGGTGCTTCCTGTGCGGCGCTAGGTCCGTGCCTTGGCCAGCTAGAGATTGCGTGGCGAGGTCGTTTCGTGCTCCTTGGATGGACCACTGCAGGTTCACCACAAAGGAACAAGAGCTCGCCCGTGGCGATCGTTAGTCCTGCCGTTAGTTGCTTTGGAGGCGAGAGGCCTCGCGAGGTGTGTTGGGGCACCCGTGAGCCAGCTCGGGACTCCACAGCCCTACCTTAAGGCAGGTTGCGCTGGCTCTGGGCCTTATCTTGAGTGTGTTCCTGCAAATTTGGCGGATGCGGTGCTCTCGTCTTGAGTCCGGCTCTTGGGCTGGTCTCGACCGTCGTGGCAAGCCAGTCCGCGATGCCATGGACAAGACCCGGAGGGTGAGGGCGGAGGCGGTAGGAGCCACAGTCGCGATGCTCGGGCACCCCCTTTAGCATAAGCTAGGTTAGATGACACAACTCTCGTCCTCGGGTCCGGCTCTGGGGCTGGTCTCAGCCGTCGGCTGGCAAGCCATGTCGCGATGCCATGGACAAGACCAGAGGGTGAGGGCGGAGAGCGGTAGGAGCCACAGAGTCGCGATGCTCACGCACCCCCCTTTAACGCATAAGCTGGGTTAGATAATGAAACTCTCGTCCTCGGGTCCCGGCTCTCGGGCTGGTCTCGGCCGTCGTTGGCAAGCCAGGTCGCGATGCCATGGACAAGACCAGAGGGTGAGGGCGGAGAGCGGTAGGAGCCCTGAGTCGTGATGCTCGAGGCACTCCCCTTTAACGTGCAAGATTCCGCCACCGGAAAAGGCACCAAATAACAAGCATGGTGGAGCGAGAGCAAAACCCTAAGGAAAAGCATAAGAAGGATACATGCAGCTGGGGTGGCCCGGCGGCTTGGGAAAGATGCAGCCAGTGGCGCCCCCAGCAGGATAAGCTAATGACATGAAATAAAAGGATACATGCATGAGGGACGGACCCACGCTGGCTGGGAATAATCTGACCTGAAGGCGCTCCAGTAGGAAATAAAACTTAAAGATGTCACTGGTGATGTTGGGGATGAAGGGGTGTTGGTGTAGCAGACTCGGTGGGCTGCGGGGCCGATCCTCACAAGCCCAGGCCCGGGGCCTCGGGAGGCTCGGGCGGCTGGTGGCTCCTCATGGGCCATCTCCATCACCGCCCGAGGCTGCTGGCGTGCGACCTCTTGAGCCTCGGGATGGTCCTCATGAGGCAGCTGGTGCTCGGCAGCCCGTTTAGCGAGCCATAAGGTATGCGTCACGTGGCTGTGTGGCGGACCCTCATAGCGTCCCACTCGCGAGGGCAGGCGCTAATGAGATGCGGCTCGGTTGAGCCTGGTATGTCGATGCAGACGCTTGCAGCCCACCATCCTCACTGGATGGGGGCGCGCGTGAGTGGCGGCGACCCTCATGACCCTTGACTCTGTAGCTCTGAATGGCCTTCTTGGCGAACTCTTGAGGTTCGCCCTCTGGTCTTGCTCACTGCTGGCGGGAAGCGTGCTTGAAACACGCCTCCACGTGGTGCCCAAGCGCCTCCTCGAGACCTTGGCAAGGTCGGCAGCCCTCGAGGGAGAGCCCCGAGCCTGCTGAGGAGGCGCCGGCGCTTTTCCTATGTGATGGAAGGAGGCTCCCCGGCCCGATGTGGGCGGAGGGGCTGTCTCTTGAAGAGCCGGGCGGTCGATGTCTTCTTCTTCTTGGGTGCGGCCTCGGGAGGCCTCCTGCTGCCGTGGTGCAGGTCTTCCAGCGATGCGGCTGGCTCGCTCCGGGGAGCACTGCTGCGTCTCTCTTCACGGGGCACCGTGATGACTCCGCCGCTCCACAGGCATCTTGAGGGCGTTGTAGCCATGGTGGGTTCTGACCATGAATTTGGCCAACGCTGGGTACCGAGGATGGCGTTATCTGACGGCGAATGTGGGCGACGTCGAAGTCGATGAGCTCGGTGTGGTAGTTATCCGAGCCCGAAGGTGACGGAAAGGCGGACCTGCCCGATCGGGACTGTGGAGCCGTCGGTGACTCGGAGAAAGGCTTGGTTGGCTGAAGCTGGCGTAAGGCACTTGAAGATTGTTGAATGTTTCCACGGACAGGACGTTGAGCCCTGCTCCGCCGTTGATGAGGGTCTTGGTGACTAGCACATTGCTAATGATCGGGGAACAAAGCATCGGGAGAACTCCGGCTATGGCTGCGCACTTGAGCTGATCCGCTGAGCTAAGCGTGATGGCGCCGCTGACCACGAGAGGCGCGTGGACTCGAGCTTGGGAGGACTGCATTCACCGCGGGTGAACTGCTTGAAGATCTGTTGAGAGGCTGGGGCTTGAGCTCCGCCCAGGATGCAGGCGACCGCACGCGCTTCCTGGATGCCCCCAGCCCCCTCGTCCTGATGACGGTCTGCGATTCTCCTTGGCGGCGGCGGCAGCGAAGGGAGGCCTGCGTTCCTCTACGGGCGATCCTCGCGAGGCTGATCCCTCCAGCCTCCCTCGCGAGGTGGGTCTTGCCAGCGGTCCTCGCGAGGTTGGTCGCGCCACCCTTGGCGCGGGCCGCGGTCTTCCCAGCGTCCTGCATTCCTTCCTCCTCCTCGGCCATAGCCCCGGTCGCTGCGCTCGGGGCGTCTGCGATCCTTCCTTCGCGCACGACCCGGAGCTCTTGACATTCATTGGTGTTGTGAGTGTGGAGGTCGTGGTACCGCAGATGATGCCGGCTGCCCTTGGAGGACTCGGGCTGATCTACGCCTCGCTTGGTATGCGGTTCGGCTGCAAGCACGGCAGCCCCTTGCGCTTCACGTCCTTGGCCTTGGACTTCTTCTCTTGGAATCCGCGGCGGGCAGCTCGAGGAGGGGCGCCCTCCTCAGCCTGGCGCGCTTGTCGCCAAGTTGAACAGCTCGAGGAGGTGCACAGATCTTCATGCATCGCCAGCTCCTCCTTCATCTTGGCGTCGCGCCGCGCGTCGGAGAAAGGCGAGATGATGGCCTCCTCCGTTACCACAGGGATCTTGAGGCGCGTTGTTGAAGCGTTGGATGTACTTTGCAGGGTTTCCCACTGCTGCTGCTGATTTGGCGCATGTCGCTCACGGCGGGTGGCGGTCGCGAGTACCACGGAAGTTGGCGATGAAGCGGTGCGCATATCGGCCCGAGAAGAGATCGTGCACGGGCGGATCGAGAGCCAAGTGCAGGCCCGTCCTTGGCGCCATGGGAAACCAATTCGCCATGACCTTTTCATCCCGTTGGCAGCCTCGATGCCCAGCTCGTGAAACTGGAGGAACTCCGTAAGGTCAGTTGTGCCGTCGTGGCGAGGAGGCAGGTCTGCTTGAACTTGGCGGGCCCGCGACGCTGCGCCTTCCGGAGGTGAAAGCGCGGCAGCCCGCCGTGGCATGGGGGCCTCGGGCGGCGAGAGCTTGGTCTTGTGGGCCTCCACATGCGCTGGTGGGGCAGCGCAGGTCTTGGCGTGCTGGAGTGGGGCGCTTCGGGCAGCTTCTGCGGGCGAGAACTTCTTGGCAGCTCTGCTCTTGCAGCGCGGCGCTGGCGGAGCAGGTTCCGCCAGGGGCAGCATATGGCCGGCGCCGTCTTGAGAGGCGGTGGCGCCCGGAGTTTCATCGCCAGCGAAGCGGTGCGGTGCAGCGAGACGGATGGCGAAGTCGCCCTGCAGCAGCGGACGAGCTTCGGCGACTTCGGTCGAGCCATTCTTCGTAAACGTCGTCGGCAGAAGCGGTAGCGCAGGAGCTTCGTTAGCGCGATGAGTGCGATTCGGGCCTCCATGGCGCCGGCGCCTGCGACGAAGAACCAGCGAGGTGGCGGCGTGGCGGTGCGGCCGTCCCGCCTAATGGGCGGGTGCTGGGGCGGCGCTTTCTGCTTTCGTTCCTGGCGGCGTTAACGGCAGGTGACGAGAATAGCGAGGTGCCCGCCGGCGGGAGCCGTCTGGCGACATGGGGCGAAGCGGCTCGGCGCTTCAGCGAGCCCGGCAGCGTCGAACATGGTTGCGGTGGTCGGGAAGAGCGAAGCGAAAAAGGCAGATTCAGCGCACCTACAGCGCGCCAAATGTCGGATTCGGGTTCAGCAGACCCTTGAGGTTCGAACACTTGGGTGCGCCGGAGATCCAACCCTCCACCGTCTCGTACCTCGCCGAATCGCAGGGACCTAAACTACTAAACAGAACAGCACAAGAGACACGAGATTTATACTAGTTCGGGCCACCGTTGCGGTGTAATACCCTACTCTAGTTTGTGGCGTGGTGGATTGCCTCTTGGGCTGATGAGGAACAGTACAGGGAAGAACAGCCTCGCGAGGGTCTGTTCTTGGTGGGTGTGATGAACTGCTAAGTGGTGTCCCGTCGCTCTAGCTTGAGGATCGGGTCTCTGTCCTTCTCTGGATGCCGATCGTCTCCCTTCCTATATCTCGATCCTCTCCCTCCTTGCGATCCCTCCGATCCTCCTACTCCGAGTGTGGATACTCCTATTTATAGGCGAAGGCCCTGGGCCTCTTCCCAAATATTGAGCGGGAAGGGCGCCAACAATTGGCCATTTTGAAGGGGAACAACGGGTACACTTATCCCGACTAAAGTTGGTCCTCGCTTTGCCAAAGGCTCTGGTGATGACGCCTGCTTGGGCTCCACGATGACTCCCTTCCAGCCGTTGGGGCTGGTCTTGGTCTTGTTGCACTGAAACGGATGCCTTTGCTTGATGCTCACGCCTGCACTTTCTCCCTTTGCACCAAGGGGAAAGGAGGACGCTGCGCAGCTGGCGCCCGACTGGCGCCCTCGGTTGTCATGGCTTGCGTCACGGGCACCTCGCGAGGTACCCTGCCTTGAAATCTCCGCCTCCTCATGAGCCAACCTGACGAGGCCATGCCTGAGGAAGCTCTTGGTCGTCCGCCCGCAATCTGGCCCCTCGCGAGGGTCTTGAGCTTGCGTTGATGAAGATGGGCCGTCCTGGGCCTCCTTTGAGCCACGCCGCAGGCTGCAGGCAGGCAAGTCTGGGGACCCCCGTTCCCAGAACGCCGACAGAGGCCCGCTGCACCGGAACTGTGACTTTGGAGGTAGTCTTTGGGTCACCCGAGAACTTCAGGGGTGAGGAGTTAATCTTTGACATCGTCCCTTTCCGAAGTGGATACCACGCGCTCCTAGGGTGCATAGTGTTTGCTCGCTTCAACGCGGTCTCGCATTATGCTTATCTCAAGCTTAAAATGACAGGACATAACGGTGTTACCATAGTTAATGGTAACAAAACGCTCACTCCGGACGAGGACCAGACCACGGCCTTCGAGGCCGAGGTGTAGGCATCGGAGGAGGCGGACCGTGGCGGTAAATGCACCTCTAGCTCATCGAAGCTTACACGGTCCACGCCAGTCAACCTTGGACACATACCCCCACACCCCAAAATAGGGGTACGGACTCCTTGCGTGCTCCCCTTGGAAGGGGCACTACATACCCAGGGTGCACAATTTCGCACTAAAAATTCCTTGGGCCACCAAGGAGCCAACTTTATGGAAATGCCGGATCGGCTAGACTATGGAGCGACTAAGCTTCGAGCTTCCACATCGGCAAGGTTCTGTCAAAGAGCTAGCCAGCAACAATACATTCGGGTGGCCTCAACCACACAGCGGACATCTGCAGACCTCTTTCAAAGGACTCGGCCAGCGAACACTTCAAGCACATGCAGGGCCGAAGAGACTAACAGTACGTCTTAGTCTTCACCATCAACGAGGACAAGATGTTCAACAGCATGGAGACGCAAACATGCGGCTGGAAGCGACCCAGGCTTATAAACCCTATGTCAAGATCCACCCTGTTTTTTTCTCCTCCCTTTACCTTTAATTTGCATTTTATCTTTTTAGTTTCTCTCGTTACAGCTCGGCATGTAAAGCTTGACCTCATAAAAAAAGAAATCATCCCTTTCAAGGTCCTTAATGTATTTATGTACAAGCACAGCCGGTAAGCTGCAAGAACATCTTTAAAATACAACTGCTGAAGGGCCTAGTTTCCCCACCCTAATACACAAGTCTGAAGTACTCGACATCTCGGATGTTGCATTATATGCATCAGTTTTGAACCTGGATTTTTGTCAACAGTTGTGTTGCCCGACTCCGATGTGTACCCCTTACATTCCTAACAAATTCGTCTAAGGGTGTAACGGGAGACCCACTGTGATAGTGCGACCAGTTTAATTGGCAGAGTGCCTCAGTGGAGAAAGCCGAAAACTGACTATCTAGGTAAGCGAAAACTGGTCGGCAATCCGAAGACTGCGTTAAGCAACGTGTCGATAGAGACCACCCGTGTTAAACAAAGGGCTTATTCATAGTGTAAGCCGAAGTGGGCAATGGCGTAGACCACGGCTGCGTAAGCCGACCACTCTCGTCATCAGCTCCCCACCGTCAAATTCCTATGACTATGTGGAAGTTATAAAGCTGTTGTAGTCCGATTGCCTGCTTCCTACAAGCACAGACCGCCTCTGGGTACTGAGACGTTGGCTAAGGGCCGTAAAATGCATGAAGGAGCACCCTATGTATATTCTACATTGGCATGGAAGCTGACGACTAGCCACTTTCAGTTCAAAACGGTCCAACACGAGGAATATTAAGCAAATAACAACATGAGGGAATTTAACACCATACTCATTAAAACAAAAGATAGTTTTTACATCCCATGTACTTTGGCATTTTGAAGTACTAAAAGTGATGCAAAGTGTCTTTCAGACACATGGCCTCGGTAACCTGGGCGCCTTCTTCCACCTTGGCAAAGAACTACTCCGTGGTGCGCTGCTTCCCTTCAGGGGGGTCCGCAGCAACGATCGCCGCATCAACCTTCTGGAAGTGCGTCTTCACGCAGGCGTATGCCCTCCATGCTCCCTCGAGGCAGGCAGATTGCTTCCAGCAATCCACCTGCGGGATAGCAACTCGCAACTGAGCCAGGAGACCAAAGAAGCTGGTCGGTAGGGCTTCAGCGGGCCAAAAATTGATGTAGAGAACCTGGAGTGTTGGCCTTGCCACGGGGAATAGTTTCGCCAGCTGCTTCATTCGATGGTTCAACAATTGTGATGACGGTGACTCCGGGAACTGCCGCCAGAATGCCTTCTCCGCTTCATGGCCCTCCAATTGGCCGAAGTGCTGGACGGCGTCCATCATACTCTTCGGGTGATCCATGAAGACCTCTGCGGAATGCCAAAACTGGGTGAGCTCCACACACACTTTGCTGCCAAGCACACACTTCAATCAATATGGCTTACCCACGGCTATTTGCTCCACTTGCTAGAGCACCTCGCGGTCGGCCTGGGCCGCGGTCTAGAGCTCGGAGTGCGCGGACTCTTGAGCTCTTCTTGCCCCTACTTCTCCTCAACCTAAAGTTTATCCCGTGCTTCAAACACGCCCTTCAGGGTCTCCTCGATCTCCAGGACCCGCGCCCGGTCCTTCTCCCTAGCAACCTTCTCGGCAGCTCGGCCTTCTTCGCCTTCGTGGCCACAACATTTTGCTGCTCCACCTCCTACCGAGGCTTCTTGAGCTCGACCTTAAGCCCCTCAAGCTCGGCCAAGGCCGTTGTTATTCAAACAGTATGGCATTAGCTCTTAATTAAAAAAACACGCTTTTTGTGTCCAAAGTAATATTCAAGGGCACGAAGTACTGATCATTTACCTTGAGACTGCTCAAACCGCTGGTTCATCAGGTCGAGGTCCTTCTCGGACTTTTTGAGCTTCCGGTTCACCTCTGCAACCTCCTCGGAGACAGAGCTCGGAGGCGACGTAGAAACCTGCAAACAAGGATTTTTTACACATAGCCCCACGATCAACTTATTGAAACTTCGGACAAACGCATCATATCATTGGGCAGCGTCATGGGGGCTACTCATTAAGCTCCTACTTTTATTCAATCCTAATGCCGGTTTCTTGAAACCAGCCTTGGGCTCGGGGCTACTCACTGACCATGGCATTTCGAAGGCCATGAGAAGACGTCCTCAGACTGATACATGGATTTGCAAAGTAAACTCAAACAAAGAAATTATTTTCACTTGGGGACAGTAGAGTACCTCAAAGCTTGTAATAAGGTCCTTGAAGGCCTCCCGCATCCGGCCTCCACAGACCGGAAGCCCTGGAGTGCCACACCTACCAAGGCGAGGTGCTCTTCCTTGAGGGAGGCACTCACTAAGGCTTCCTCTGTTTCTTTAGTACACCCCATGCTAGCCCGCCCCAAGGCAGAAGGCAGGGGTTGAACCCTGGAGCCCGGCACCGGAGAGCTGGGCACGAGGGTCTCTAGCTACGGTGGTGGAGTCGAAGTGGATTTCGGCTAGGTCAATGACTGGCCCAACCCCTCTATAACAACCTCGGGGATCTTGTCCCCTTGGCCCTGTGGGGCCGAGGTCACAACCTCGGTCATGATGTTCGACTCTCCGGCCTCCGTTTTGTTGACGGGGACGCCGAAGTAGATGTTGCCTCGCTCAGCCCGTCATGAGCTGGCGGAGGAGTAGCAGGCTACGGGGTCCCGCTGGTGGATGGCAACCCACTCGAAGAGTTGCTTGGGCGCACCTTCGTTGGATTGCATAAATATGCTCAGGTGAGTTTGCTACTGTTAGAAGGACTCATTGTGGCATAAACATAAAGAACGATCACATAATCTCTGGGTGCCGGTTTCTTCCTCCCCATGGCAAGGGGGTCATCCTCTGATTCATCAGAGAGCTCGACTTTCTCCGACGTCTTCCCGGCGGCCCCGACCGAGGTCCTCCTCAACCTGTTTTGGCCCTTGGGCTGCGTTCTGGCTTCGCGTCCTCTGAAGCCGCCCTCTTCCCTTTGAGGGGAGGGTTCTCCTTCCCCTCGTCCTCCCCCACGTCATCTTCGTAGACAGAGGATGTGTGAGTCTCCTCGAACTGGGTGACCGATGATGTCTCCCGAGTCCGAGCACTTGCCTTGCCCTTGTGGGACTTCAGCCCCTTGGGACCACCACGTGCGGCTCCTCGACTAGGAGCACCGTGAGCAGAGGGGTTCTCACCTCCTCCCACAAGGGGGGCGGGCACTGCATTTGCTGGATCCTTGCTGACCATTTCTACAAATATAGAACAAGATGATTCATCAAAATTTGTCTCACCATGCAGGAACAGAAGAATATAAATGTGTGTGTTAGAACACTTACCGGTGGGGCTTCATAGCCGACCTCAAAGCCAAGGTCCTCCCCCACCTTGGGGATCTTATCCTTGGCCATCTTAAAGATACGCGTCCACATGCCGGCCAAGGTGGTGTGGAAGAAGTGGAGGATGGGCCCCGCGTCCTTGGATTTGTGCTCCAACATCGGTTTGGCCTGGAGTTGGAGCGGGAGTATCCGGAGGTTGAGCATGACGTTGAACATGTCGGCGAGCTGTAGGTACTTCTAGGTAGACCACCACTTGATCTTTTTGATCAGTGTCTCCACCTCCTTTGGGTTTCCCCAGGCGATGCCATTCTCCCTCCAGGACTTGAGCTTCCTTGGGGGTCCAGCCAAAAAGACTGGGACTTCAGTTTGGCCGGGGGGCAACGGCTTAGTGATATAAAACCACCCATGTTGTCATTCCTTCACCATCTCAATGAAGGTGCCTTTGAACCAGTCGATGTTCTGATTCTTGCTGACCATGGCCCCTCCACACTCCGTGAAATTGGAGCCACTGGACTTCGGCTTGACACCGAAGGTCTACAGCCACAGGTTGAAGTGCGGCTCGATGCGGAGGAAGGCCTCATATACCATTATGAAGGAGGGGAGGTGGAGAATGGAGTTCGGGGCCATGTGGTGGAAGTCGAGCCCATAGTACAACATCATGCCACAAACAAATGGGTGCAGCGAGAACCCCAGGCTTCGGATGACGTGGGGAACGAAGACTACCCGCTCTCCTGGGCTGGGAACGGGCACTTGCTAGTAGGCGCTGGGAGCGCGGGCGGCGATGTTGGCGGAGAGGTATCTGCTACCTCTTGAGCACTGTGTTGGTTTTCCCTTGAAGAGGAAAGGGTGATGCAGCAAAGTAGCGTAAGTATTTCCCTCAGTTTTTGAGAACCAAGTTATCAATCCAGTAGGAGGCGACGCGCGAGTCACTCGCACCTGTACAAAACAAATAAATCCTCGCAACCAACGCGATAAGGGGTTGTCAATCCCTACAGGGCCACTTACGAGAGTGAGATCTGATAGATATGATAGGATTATATTTTTGGTATTTTTGTGATAAAGATGCAAAGTAAAATAAAAGCAAAGTAAAAAGCAAAGGAAATAACTAAGTGTTGGAAGATTAATATGATGGAGATAGACCCGGGAGCCATAGGTTTCACTAGTGGTTTCTCTCAAGAGCATAAGTATTTTATGGTGGGTGAACAAATTACTGTTGAGCAATAGACAGAATTGAGCATAGTTATGAGAATATCTAGGTATGATCATGTATATAGGCATCATGTCCTAGACAAGTTGACCGACTCCTGCCTGCATCTACTACTATTACTCCACACATCGACCGCTATCCAGCATGCATCTAGAATATTAAGTTCATGAAAGCAGAGTAACGCCTTAAGCAAGATGACATGATGTAGAGGGATAAATTCATGTAATATGATAAAAAAACCCATCTTGTTATCCTCGATGGCAACAATACAATACATGCCTTGCTGCCTCTACTATCACTGGGAAAGGACACCACAAGATTGAACCCAAAGCTAAGAACTTCTCCCATTGCAAGAAAAACCAATCTAGTAGGCCAAACCAAACTGATAATTCGAAGACACTTGCAAAGATAACCAATCATACATAAAAGAATTCAGAGAAGATTCAAATATTGTTCATAGATAATCTTGATCATAAACCCACAATTCATCGGTCTGAACAAACACACCGCAAAAAGAAGATTACATCGAATAGATCTCCACGAGAGAGGGGGAGAACATTGTATTGAGATCCAAAAAGAGAGAAGAAGCCATCTAGCTAATAACTAGGGACCCGAAGGTCTGAACTAATCTACTCACACTTCATCGGAGAGGCTATGGTGTTGATGTAGAAGCCCTCCGTGATGGATGCCCCCTCCGGCGGAGCTCCGGAACAGGCCCCAAGATGGGATCTCGTGGGTACAGAAAGTTGCGGCGGTGGAATTAGATTTTTGGCTCCGTGTCGATCGTTTGAAGTGCGTAGGTATATATAGGAGGAAGAATGCGTTGGAGGAGCAACAGGGGGCCCACGAGGGTGGAGGGCTCGCCCCCCTACCTCGTGGTCTCCTCTTTTTTTCTTGACGTAGGGTCCAAGTCTCCCGGATCATATTCTTCCTAAAAATCACGTTCCCGAAGGTTTCATTCCTTTTGGACCCCGTTTGATATTCCTTTTCTACGAAACTCTGAAATAGGCAAAAAACAGCTGATACGTCTCCAACGTATCTATAATTTTTGATTGCTCCATGCTATATTATCTACTGTTTAGGCAATATTGGGCTTTATTATCCACTTTTATATTATTTTGGGACTAACCTATTAACGGAGGCCCAGCCAGATTTCTTGTTTTATGCCTATTTCGGTGTTTGAGGAAAAGGAATATCGACGAATCAAACGAACGAAATCAACTAGAGAGTTATTTTGGAAGGAAACCCACCTAATGGACTTGGACCCCACGTCGGAAGATACGGGAGGTGCTCACGAGGGTGGGGCGCGCCCACCCCCAGGCACGCCCCCTGCCTCGTGGGGCCCTGGCAGCTCCACCGGCGTTCTCCTTTCACCCATATATACCGTCGTGCCCTAAAACTTCTAGAACAGAAGATAGATCGGGAGTTTTGCATAAAGCCTCTAGAACCACCAAAACCAATCAGGACCCCTTTCGGTACCACTGGGAGGGGATCCATCTCGGTGGCCATCTTCATCATCCCGGCGCTTTCCATGACGAGGAGGGAGTAGTTCACCCTCGGGGCTGAGGGTATGTACCAGTAGCTATGTGTTTGATCTCTCTCTCGTGTTCTCTCTCGTGTTCCATCTATGGCACGATCTTGATGTATCCCGAGCTTTGCTTATATAGTTGGATCTTATGATGTTTCTCCCCCTCTACTCTCTTGTGATGAATTTAGTTTCCCCTTTGAAGTTATCTTATCGGATTGAGTCTTTTATGAGAACACTTGATGTATGTCTTGCCGTGATTATTTGTGGTGAAAATGGGATATCACGTGCCACTTGATGTATGTTTTGGTGATCAACTTGCGGGTTTCGTGACATTGGGAACCTATGCATAGGGGTTGGCACACGTTTTCTTGATTCTCCGGTAGAAACTTTGGGGTACTCTTTGAAGTACTTTTCTGTTGGTTGGATGAATCTGAGATTGTGTGATGCATATCGTATAATCATGCCCACGGATACTTGAGGTGACAATGGAGTATCTAGGTGACATTAGGGTTTTGGTTGATTTGTGTCTTAAGGTGTTATTCTAGTACGAACTCTTTTATAGATCGATTCGAAAGAATAACTTTGAGGTGGTTTCGTACCCTACCATAATCTCTACATTTGTTCTCCGCTATTAGTGGCTTCGGAGTGACTCTTTTTTGCAAGTTGAGGGCTCGTTATATGATCTATCTACGTTATTATTGTTGAGAGAACTTGCACTTGTTAAAGTATGAACCCTAGGCCTTGTTTCCTATCATTGGAATACCGTTTACGCTCACTTTTACCGCTTGCTACCTTGCTGTTTTTATATTTTCAGTTTACAAAAACCTTTATCTAGTATCTATTTTGCACTTGTATCACTATCTCTTCGCCGAACTAGTGCACCTATACAATTTACCATTGTATTGGGTGTGTTGGGGACACAAGAGACTTTTTATTATTTGGTTGCAGGGTTGTTTGAGAGAGACCATCTTCATCCTACACGTCCCACGGATTGATAAACCTTAGGTCATCCACTTGAGGGAAATTTTCTACTTTCCTACAAACCTGTGCACTTGCAGGCCCAACAACGTCTACAAGAAGAAGGTTGTGTAGTAGATATCAAGCTCTTTTCTGGCGCCGTTGCCGGGGAGGCTAGGTAAGTGAAGGTATATCTTTAGATCTTGCAATCGAATCTTTTTGTTTCTTGTTTTAGCACAAGTTAGTTTATAAAAGAAAATTACAAAAAAATGGAATTAAGTTTGTCTCATACGCTTCACCTTTTTAATATCTTTCGTGAGTATGATGGAAAGGAAAATTGTGCTCAAGTACTAGAAGAATAATTACACAGAATGCTTGGAATACAAATTGTGAATGATGAGCATGATTGCAATGTTATTAGTATGAATTCCTTGAATATCCATGATGCTAATGATATGCAAAGCCACAAGCTTGGGGAAGCTATGTTTGATGAAAATGATATTTTCTGTCCTCCAAGCTTTAATGAGCAAATTTACTATGATGAAAGCATGCCTCCTATCTGTGATGATTATTGTGATGACACGTATGCTTTAAAGAATAATAATAACCATGAAACTTGTCATCTTGATCTTAATTTTCAGTCATATGATAGTTATTTTGTTGAGTTTGCTCCCACTATTATTCATGAGAAAATTTTTGCTTATGTGGAGAGTAGTAAATTTTCTATGCTTGCAGATCATGAAAAGAATGCTTTAGGTGCTGGTTATATTGTTGAATTCATTCATGATGCTACTGAAAATTATTATGAGGGAGGAACATATGCTTGTAGGAATTGCAATAATGTCAAGTTTCCTCTCTATGTGCTTCAATTTTTGGAGTTATGCTTGTTTTACCTTCCTATGCAAGATGATTCTTGTTCCCATAAGTTGTTTGCTCACAAAATCCCTATGCATAGGAAGTGGGTTAGACTTAAATGTGCTAGTCATATTCTTCATGATGCTCTCTTTATGTTTCAATTCTTATCTTTTATGTGAGCATCATTGAAATCATCATGCCTAGCTAGGGGCATTAAACGATAGCGCTTGTTGGGAGGCAACCCAATTTTATTTTAGTTTCTTGCTTTTTGGTTCTGTTTAGTAATAAATAATCCATCTAGTTTCTGGTTAGATGTGGTTTTATGTTTTAATTAGTGTTTGTGCCAAGTAGAACCTTTGGGAAGACTTGGGTGAAGTCTTTATGATCATGCTGTAAAAAACAGAAACTTTAGCGCTCACGAGATTAGCTATAACTTTTTACTGGAGAGTGCTATTTAGTTGATTCTTTTTGCAGATTATTACTAGACAAATTCCTCAGGCCCACCAATTTATTTTATAATTTTTGGAGTTCAAGAAGTTTGCGTTAGTTACGGATTACTACAGACTGAGCTGTTTTTGACAGATTCTGTTTTCATTGTGTTGTTTGCTTATTTTGATGACTCTATGGCTAGTAAAATAGTTTATAAATCATAGAGAAGTTGGAATAAAGTAGGTTTAACACCAATATAAATAAAGAATTAGTTCATTACAGTACCTTGTAGTGGTGTTTTTTTTTCTTTCGCTAACGGAGCTCACGAGTTTTCTGTTAAGTTTTGTGTTGTGAAGTTTTCAAGTTTTGGGTAAAGATTCGATGGACTATGGAATAAGGAGTGGCAAGAGCCTAAGCTTGGGGATGCCCAAGGAACCCCAAGGTAATATTCAAGGACAACCAAGAGCCTAAGCTTGGGGATGCCCCGGATGGCATCCCTCTTTAAATCTTCGTTCATCGGTAACTTTACTTGGAGCTATATTTTTATTCACCACATGATATGTGTTTTGCTTGGAGCGTCATGTCATTTTATTTTGTTTTGCTTGCTGTTTGAATAAAGTATCAAGATCTTAAATTATTAAATGTTAGAGAGTCTTCACATAGTTGCACAATTATTCGACTACCCATTGATCTTCACTTATATATTTCAGAGTAGTTTGTCATTTGCTCTAGTGCTTCACTTATATCTTTTAGAGCACAATGGTGGTTTTATTTTGAAGAAATATATGAACTATCATGCTTAACTTATATTATTTTGAGATTCGTTAATAGCATGGTAATTTGCTTAAATAATCATAATATGCTAGGTATTCAAAAATAGTAAAAACTTTCTTATGAGTGTGTTGAATACTAAGAGAAGTTTGATACTTGATAATTGTTTTGAGATATGGAGGTAGTGATATTAAAGTCATGCTAGTTGGGTGATTATGAATTTAAAGAATGCTTGTGTTAAAGTTAGCAAGTCCCGTAGCATGCACGTATGGTTAAAGTTGTGCAACAAATTTGAAACATGAAGTGTACCTGGCTTGTGCATCCTTATGAGTGGCGGTCGGGGACGAGGGATGGTCTTTTCCTACCAATCTATCCCCCTAGGAGCATGCACGTAGTACTTGGTTTTTGATGACTTCTAAATTTTTGCAATAAGTATATGAGTTCTTTTGACTAACGTTGAGTACATGGATTATACGCACTTTTATCTTTTCGCCATTGCTAGCCTCTTCGGTGTCGTGCATTGCCCTTTCTCACCTTGAGAGTTGGTGCAAACTTCGCCGGTGCATCCAAACCCCGTGATATGATACACTCTATCACACATAAACCTCCTTATATCTTCCTCAAAACAGCCACCATACCTACCTATTATGGCATTTCCATAGCCATTCCGAGATATATTGCCATGCAACTTTCCACCGTTCCGATCATCATCATCATGACATACTTTACTCTTGTCATATTGCCATAGCATGATCATGTAGTTGACATCGTATTTCTGGCAAAGACACCATTCATAATTTTCATACATGTCACTCTTGATTCATTTCACCATCCCGGTACACCGCCGGAGGCATTCATATAGAGTCATACTATATTCTAGTATCGAGTTGTAATCATTGAGTTGTAAATAAATAGAAGTGTGATGATCATCATTCAATAGAGCATTGTTCCCCAAAAAAAGGAGAAAGGCCAAAGAAAAAAAGAAGGCCCAAAAAAATATAAAAAATAAAAAGGGGCAATGCTAATATCCTTTTTTCCACACTTGTGCTTCAAAGTAGCACCATGTTCTTCATATAGTGAGTCTCATATATTGTGCTTCAAAGTAACACCATGTTTTCCATATAGAGAGTTTCATATGTTGTCACTTTCATATACTAGTGGGAATATTTCATTATAGAACTTGGCTTGTATATTCCAATGATGGGCTTCCTCAAATGCCCTAGGTCTTCATGAGCAAGCAAGTTGGATGCACACCCACTTAGTTTCTTTTGTTGAGCTTTCATACATTTATAGCTCTAGTGCATCCGTTGCATGGCAATCCCTATTCCTCATGTTGACATCAATTGATGGGCATCTCCATAGCCCTTTGATTATCCTCGTCAATGTGAGACTCTCTTTTTTTTTGTCTTCTCCACACAATCCCCATCATCATATTCTATTCCACCCATAGTGCTATATCCATGGCTCACGCCCATGTATTGCGTGAAGGTTGAAAAAGTTTGAGATTATTTAAGTATGAAACAATTGCTTGGCTTGTCATCGGGGGTATAGAAGTTGGGAACATCTTTGTGTGATGAAAATGAAGCATAGCCTAACTATATGATTTTGTAGGGATGAACTTTCTTTTGCTATGCTATTTTGAGAAGACATGATTGCTTAGTTAGTATGCTTGAAGTATTATTATTTTTATGTCAATATGAACTTTTGTCTTGAATCTTATGGAACTGAATATTCATATCACAAGTAAGAAAAATTACATTGAAATTATGCCAACTAGCATTCCACATCAAAAATTATCTTTTTTTATAATTTACCTACTCGAGGACGAGAAGGAATTAAGCTTGGGGATGCTTGATACATCTCCAACGTATCTATAATTTTTGATTGCTCCATGCTATATTATCTACTGTTTTAGGCAATATTGGGCTTTATTATCCACTTTTATATTATTTTTGGGACTAACCTATTAACCGGAGGCCCAGCCCAGATTTGCTGTTTTATGCATATCTCACTGTTTCGAGGAAAAGGAATATCAGACGGAGTCAAAACGGAACGAAATCAACTTGAGAAGTTATTTTTGGAAGGAAACCCACCTGATGAACTTGGACCCCACGTCAGAAGATACGAGAGGTGCTCACGAGGGTGGGGGCACGCCCACCCCCCCTGGGCGCGCCCCCTGCCTCGTGGGGCCCCCGTAGCTCCACCGACGTTCTCCTTTCACCCATATATATCGTCGTACCCTAAAACTTCCAGAACAGAAGATAGATCGGGAGTTCCGCCGCTGCAAGCCTCCAGAACTACCTAAAACCAATCGGGACCCCTTTTCGGTACCCTGCCGGAGGGGGGATCTATCTCCGGTGGCCATCTTCATCATCCTGGCGCTCTCCATGACGAGGAGGGAGTAGTTCACCCTCGGGGCTGAGGGTATGTACCAGTAGCTATGTGTTTGATCTCTCTCTCTCGTGTTCTCTCTCGTGTTCCCTCTGTGGCACGATCTTGATGTATCCCGAGCTTTGCTATTGTAGTTGGATCTTATGATGTTTCTCCCCCTCTACTCTCTTGTGATGAATTGAGTTTCCCCTTTGAAGTTATCTTATCGGATTGAGTCTTTTATGAGAACACTTGATGTATGTCTTGCCGTGATTATCCGTGGTGACAATGGGATATCACGTGCCACTTGATGTATGTTTTGGTGATCAACATGCGGGTTTCGTGACATTGGGAACCTATGCATAGGGGTTGGCACACGTTTTCTTGATTCTCCGGTAGAAACTTTGGGGCACTCTTTGAAGTAGTTTTATGTTGGTTGGATGAATCTGAGATTGTGTGATGCATATCGTATAATCATGCCCACGGATACTTGAGGTGACAATGGAGTATCTAGGTGAAATTAGGGTTTTGGTTGATTTGTGTCTTAAGGTGTTATTCTAGTACGAACCCTTTTATAGATCGATCCGAAAGAATAACTTTGAGGTGGTTTAGTACCCTACCATAATCTCTACGTTTGTTCTCCGCTATTAGTGGCTTCGGAGTGACTCTTTGTTGCATGTTGAGGGCTCGTTATATGATCTATCTATGTTATTATTGTTGAGAGAACTTGCACTAGTGAAAGTATGAACCCTAGGCCTAGTTTCCTATCATTGCAATACCATTTACGCTCACTTTTACCGCTTGCTACCTTGCTGTTTTTATATTTTCAGTTTACAAAAACCTTTGTCTACTATCTATTTTGCACTTGCATCACTATCTCTTCGCCGAACTAGTGCACCTATACAATTTACCATTGTATTGGGTGTGTTGGGGACACAAGAGACTTTTTGTTATTTGGTTGCAGGGTTGTTTGAGAGAGACGATCTTCATCCTACGCTTCCCACGGATTGATAAACCTTAGGTCATCATCTTGAGGGAAATTTGCTACTGTCCTACAAACCTGTGCACTTGTAGGCCCAACAACATCTACAAGAAGAAGGTTGTGTAGTAGACATCAACAGCAATTCTGGGCTGGGCCTCCGGTTAATAGATTAGTCCCAAAAGTAATATAAAAGTGAAGAATAAAGCCCAATATTGTCCAAAACAGTAGATAATATAGCATGGAGCAATCAAAAATTATATATACGTTGGAGACGTATCAGTATCCCGCAATACCCAGCTCTAGGATGGTGTTGTTCGTCATGGTGGAACCACCCCAATGCCCTTTGGGGGTATCGGTCATGGCTGGATGGGGTAGCTTGGATTCGCTAAGGAAGAAGAGCGCGAGATTGGATCTAGGCGCTGGAGCTAGACGAAGCAGCAGGCAGTGGAAATGAGAGCGTGATTGCTTGCACTATTCTCCTTTTACTCTTATAGGACACTGAGAGGCGAAGAGTCCCTCTTGTCGTGCCGATAAAAAGGCCACTCCCCCACGATGATGCCATTATGCACATAGGGAGAAACAAAATCTTGATGATATCCCTGAGAAAACGGGCACGATCTCCACCTCGCTGGGATGCACCAGTAAAAGGGCTGCCTTGAGTCACGATTTGGGGTAGGCAATAACTGCCTGGCCCGTCGTGGGATGCGCCGCTTCGACAAAGTTGTCAGACTAGGTGGCACTATTCACACCTACGTGGCTGGCCTTTGAGGCTAAGTTACCCCGTCTCTTCGGGCGAGGTGTCAGCTCGACTAGGTCTTGTTTGTAAGACGCCACTCCTTTAAAGAGTGGTCCGAGAGTCTTGAAGTCACAAAGGGGGAACTCGTCTATAAAGCCTAGGACTTTGGATCTGAGGTTGTCTTCATCAAAGGAATCATCCTCAGCATAGAAGACCAGTTTAACGGCTACTGATGGTGTCTTGGACTAGGGGGTACTAACCTAGTTGGCCCATGCTCTTGGAATGGGTTGATGGGCCCTCATTCTTCTCAAGATGGACCCCGAAAGCAAAACGACGGTGTGTGATCAGGACTGTGTCGGGGTACACAAACAGGGTTGCATGTTTCCCCCTAACTTGTGCACGGACGACGAGCTATTAGCACGATAAGATTACAACACCATGATCAAGACCAAAGCGCAGATCAAGAAGGCCAAGTCGAAGCCAGAGAGACGAGATGCCACTAAGGGAAAAGACCCCCTTGCCGGGCAGGCGAGCCTGGCAAGGACGAGGATGGTCCCGGCAGCGATCCCCAAGACCGCCCCGGTAGGCCTGCCGGGGCCTGCAGAAACGCAACACCCCGCCGAGACTCCACCTCACCATGACACACGTCGTCGATCAGTGCGGTGTCAAGCTCCAAAGTGACTAAGTGGATGCAATATGCCACATGGTGGCCATTTCCTACGGAGAATACCTACAAGCAACACCCGTCCTGTGACGTGTCGAGCGAGCAGGCGCCAAGCTGGTGAAACGGTCCGGCAGGGCCTGCCGGGCAAGCTATGATGTGACATTGAGCGGCGCATTTAATGTGCTCTGTCAGCCTATAGAGTTAGGTAGGATAGCCTCTATTTGCTATCTAATCAGTGCATAATGACCAATTTGCCACTATGGTAACCCCTTGATCTATAAAAGGAGGCCGTGGCAACCATAGAAAGGATTCAGACCCTTGTACACTCATACGCGCATAGCCGTTCTCGTCCCGAGGCAACCCTGCTGGGCAAGAACGCTGCGTTTTTCACCATAGTCCACCATCCATCCACCAAAGCAGTAGTAGGGTTTTACGCCTCACGGCGGCTCGAACCTGGGTAAAATTGCCCGTGTGATCTCTGTTGTGTTGTCTCACGCTCCTCTGCTCTTTGTGCAATGTGCCATCCCCCCACCGAACCAGAAAGGGGCTCGTGTCCCCATATGTGGCCGTGGTTTCCCACGACATCTTTGGCGCGCGAGGTAGTGGGTGGCATGCTTGAATCCGAGAGTGTCAACAGGGCGTCGCCTCCTGTGCACCCAGCCAAAAAAATTTGGCGTCAGTAGTGCCCCTGGAGATATGAAGACAAAGTGGGGGAGCGGGGCCATCCCAGCACCTGCTTTGTTTGTCATCCCATCCTGCCACGGTCGCGGCAGAGATCAGCATCGGCGGCGGCATGCCCCCCCCCCCCCCAGGTGTCCCAGACGACGTGAGCGCCCCTCGGGCATTGTCCGAGGAGGAAGGGCAAAGCGTGCAGGAACAAGGTCCCTCTTCCCACCTCTCTCTCCCTCTTCGGCAATCGAGCTGCTCTGGCCTTAGCGTCGTCAATGTCGATGAATACCGCGCGATACTCGGTCCAGCATTTACCCTGCTTAGGGAAATCCTGAGTAAAACACTGGTACGAATCCATTGATCGATGCCCCGGCAAGTATGCTCAGGCAAGGCCGTCCGTGCTAGTGTGACTCTGGTGCCGACCGTTGTTGGATTGTCCAAAAAGAGTGGAGAGGGGAGAGAGGAACCGGGAAAGCCTGGCACCATCCACTGCCACCCACCAGACACGCATGCCGCGTATCAATCCCTACTGGGAACCAGAGAGTCATCCACTTGGCTTCCGTCCTTCCGGGTATCACAAGCACCTCGAGTGCGCGCAGCCGGAAGAGATGAGGGGGAGCGAAGAACAAAAGCTAACTCAACGCAATCATTTCCTTTTGATAGATCCTAGATTTTTGCATTCATTTATCCCTCGGTTTTAGTAAGTGTTCATACCATGAAATCCTTCGTGTGACGGTACCTGACGGTGTCCTGGACTACGGGGTACTCACCACGTCATCTCCCGATCTGTTAGATTGGGCCGAGGACCCCCATGGCCGTATAGTCATGGGCCAGTTCGGACAGCTGCCCATACAAGGAAGATTCCACAAGACTTGGCGATCAAGACAAGGACTCCTCCCCACCGGCGTATTCGGCTAGGAATCTTGTTATCCTAGGCCTCTGGTGCATTATATAAACCGAGGCCTGGCTAGTCGATAGATGATATATAACAACAATCATACCATAGGCTAGCTTCTAGGGTTTAGCCTCTACGATCTTGTGGTAGATCAACTCTTGTAATACTCATATTCATCAAGATCAATCAAGCAGGAAGTAGGGTATTACCTCCATCGAGAGGGCCCGAACCTGGGTAAACATTGTGTCTCCCGCCTCCTGTTACCATCTGCCTTAGACGCACAGTTCGGGACCCCCTACCCGAGATCCGCCGGTTTTGACACCGACATTGGTGCTTTCATTGAGAGTTCCACTTTGTCTTCACGATAAGGCTTGATGGATCCTTCAAACATCCACAACGATGCGATCCAGGGTGAGGTTTTCCTCCCCGGACAGATCTTCGTATTTGGCGGCTTCGCACTGCGGGCCAACTCGCTTGGCCATCTGGAGCAGATCGATAGCTACTCCCTTGGCCATCAGGTCAGGCTTCGAAGCCTGAACTACACTGCCGACATCCGCAGAGACTTGGATCTTCAACGGATTCGAGCCCATGACAGGTGCGCCGCACAGTCCCAATAAGCATGACTTAGATCTGTCGTCCGACGGTGTTCGGGAGAACGCACCTGTAGCTGCCCTGGCCTTAGATCTGGAGCAGATCGTGCCATCCGAGGATGGGTGGATAGACCCCGCCACGGAAGCCGCACACTCATCGGCAATAGAGCCAAACACAGACTCCGCCTCCAATAAAGTCTGTGCCATCGGACCCTCGGACTCGTCTCCGACTATGGGCTCCGAACCGCGCGCACCCGTGCCTATCGAATCTGATTGGGCACCTATTATGGAGTTCACCTCCGCAGATATCTTTCAGCACTCGCCCAAATTCCCCCACGTCAGGCCCATCTCTTTCCATGATGAGAGCCGTGTGGGGAAGCGAGATCGGAATTCGGGGGCCGCCGCCCATTGAGAATCGCGCGGCTCGGTGATGTAGAACCACCCCGATTTCCACCCCTTTATGGTATCCACAAAGGAGCCCTCGAGCCATAGGACTTTGGCCATCTTGCCAACCATGGCGCCTCCGCACTCCGCTTGGCGGCCGCCCACTACCTTCGGCTTGACATTGAAGATCTTAAGCCATAAGCCAAAGCGGGGCTAGATGCATAGGAAGGCCTCGCACACGACGATAAACGCCGAGATGTTGAGGATGAAATTCAGGGCCAGATCGTGGAAGTCCAGGCCGTAGTAGAACATGAGCCCCCGGACAAATGGGTGAAGTGGAAAACCTAGTCCGCGGAGGAAGTGGGGGAGAAACACCACCCTCTCATGGGTCCGGGGGGTTGGAATGAGCTGCCCTCGTCGGGTAGCCGGTCTTGTGATGTTGCTTGGACAAGTATCCGGCCTCCGCAGCTTTGTGATGTGCCCCTCCGTGACGGAGGAGGCCATCCACCTGCCTCCGCTCCGGACATAGTTGGAGAAGGTTGAGGTGGGGTGTGCGGACTTAGGCGCTAGAGCTCGAGTCTTGTGAAATGGATGGGCAAAGGAGGAAGAAGGCGTGGCGAAAAGGTGGATCCTTATCCCCTTATATGGACGGACGAAGCTATGTGTCCCCCGCCAGCCTGGTAAAACTCTCTTATCTCCCAAGCGCCATAATCAATGGCGCGGATGGGTTACCCACGTCCGTATTGATGGGAACCCCGGAATAAGGGGGCATGATCTCCGCTTTGATAAGACGTGCCAAGGAAACCGCCTCGCTAAACGCGCTAAGGTGGAACAGTAAAAAACGATTTGTATAAAGGCCTGGCCGTGGTGTGATGTCACGCCGCGGAATACGTCAGCAGATCTGTGCGAAAATTATTCTCTCTACGGTGGTATGTGGAACTTGTTTTGCAGAGCCGGACACTATCCTTGTGTTCAAAACCTTCTATGAAGTATTCGGAGGAGGAACCCGCCTTGCAATGCCGAAGACAATATGCGCGCTGGACTAGTCGTCATTGAAGCCTGGTTCAGGGGCTACTGAGGGAGTCCTGGAGTAGGGGGTGTCCGGATAGCCGAACTATCATCGCGGCCGGACTCCAAGACTATGAAGATACAAGATTGAAGACTTCGTCCCGTGTCCGGATGGGACTTTCCTTGGCGTGGAAGGCAAGCTTGGCGTCTGGATATGTAGATCTCCTACCATTGTAACCGACTACGTGTAACCCTAACCTTATCCGGTGTCTATATAAACGGAGGGTTTTAGTCCGTGGGGCGAACAACAATCATACCATAGGCTAGCTTCTAGGGTTTAGCCTCCTTGATCTCGTGGTAGATCTACTCTTGTACTACCCATATCATCAATATTAATCAAGCAGGAGTAGGTATTACTTCCATCGAGAGGGCCCGAACCTGGGTAAAAACATCGTGTCCCTTGTCTCCTGTTACCATCCGCCTAGACGCACATTCGGGACCCCCTACCCGAGATCCGCGGGTTTTGACACCGACAGCGGGCCTCGGGGCTTTCTCCAACTATAGGAGTGTGAAGTGCATCCACGTTCCGGCGGCGAAGTTCCTCCCTCTGCAGCGAAGTGAGGGGCTCGGGGAGGTACTCTTCATGGGCATGTGATGGAGCGCCTCCACCGTCGCCACCGTCGGCGCGGGGAAAGCCGGGAAGACTGCGTGGTCCATCGATCATCAGGACTTCCGCTGCTGGATCACTGCTGTCGCAGTCGGATGCAGTCTCTGCGGAACCAGTCGAACAGGCCGTAGAGAGATTCGTCGGGCTCGATTGCCGCGACTTGGGGGGTGGCCGACTGGCGAGCCACCGCGTGCCTCACCCACTGCTGGAGCCTCGACCCGCCGGAACGCTTGCGCCGGCGGGCAACAGGGAGGGAGGACGCCACAGGAGCCGACCGGTACTGGGTCGACGGCTGCCGCAAGAGGACGCCACGGATGCACGCGCGAAAGTGCGTTGTCCCGCGGACGGGGAGCGTGTCGACGTCGAGTGGTGCCTCCTGAAGCCAAGCGGAGTCATGGGCGACGAACACAAGCACGCCGAGACGGATCTCGTGGCCCTCAGCCAAACCTCCGCCTGAAACCATGATGAAGGGGATCGAAAAAACTGCAACTTCTCCAACAAGTCGCTAAGACACCTGCCCCACGGTGGGCGCCAACTGTCGTGGTTCTAAGTCTGACAGTAATGTAGGGCGGTAGGAATGGAGAGGCAAGATCCTAGCTATGGAGTAGTTGTATACACACGAGTTTTATGAGTTCAGGCCCTTCTCGGAGGAAGTAATAGCCCTATGTCTCGGGCCGGAGGCGGTCGATTGGATTATCGTGTATGAATTACAGGGTGCGAACCCTTGACCTTTGAGGAGGAGTGGCTTATATAGAATTCGCTGGACCCTCCGGCCCTCGGTTATCAGGGTTTAAGGTACATTAAGGTCGAGCATTCTTGGTAGCATACAAATAAAGTGCTATGATGACCATAAAGCTACTTAATGACCAACCGTTAGCGTCTTGGAATGACTTTAGATCTCCGGCTGTCGAGTGGTTGGCTTCATGGTCGAGTGTCTTGAGTCTGTCGAGTGGAACATACGTGTCGATTGAAAGGTGATTCTTCTAGAGATGTCCTTGGGGAGGGTACCTTGGACAGGTCCATGACCCTACCCTAGGTACATAGCTTCATCAGCCACCAGTGCAAATATAGGGAACAAAGCAACATATTACATACACTGGCCATCAAAATTGGCCACCAGTGCAAATAAACGCGGCAGCAAAACAAGAGCATAACTGAAACAACTTCAGAAGAGCTCAAGAAACATGGTATCCACCATGCTGGCAATAAGCTTAGCAAGCTTATTAGCTTTGTCCTGTTTGGCGCTAAAATCCTCCAACGCTTGCTCTTGCACCGTAAAAGTATGCATCTGAATGCTCCGAGGACTCCAGATCCTTCCGCTTCTTATCGCAAAGCTGGCTGATCGATGTCTTTCGACATGGTTGAGACTCAAGAAACCGAACTGATTCGAGACGGTGAGTTTGAATAGCTTATGCAAGCGGTAGTGGCGATGCTCAACACTAAACCAAGACAGGACTTTGGGGTTGTCTCACTTGTCTTTGAGATAGTCTTCCTTAGCTGTTTTATCAGCTTTGTTGGATACCAACAAGGATGTGTCACTATCCCGAACCTTATCTGCATTTCTTCCTTTACCATTGCTTAATAAGGCACTCTTCCCCAATATTCTGTCAGCAATCTAAAAGAAGAAACAAGCAGACACATAACAGTTTAGCATGTACTAGTATATGAACCTCATTTCGGTGAACCAGTTCATTAGTAAGGTGGACAGGATTAAACTACCAAGTCTACTATTGCCAAGTACTGGT
Organism: Aegilops longissima; assembly: GCA_021605205.1. NCBI lineage: Eukaryota > Viridiplantae > Streptophyta > Magnoliopsida > Poales > Poaceae > Aegilops > Aegilops longissima. The sequence continues at coordinate 153,234,658 of CM038678.1, read as the reverse complement.
ACATAATAAAAGCATCAAACAAACATATATCTATGTCCTATGGTTACTGTATTGTCTTGCCAAATCAAAATAAAGACACGGTTCAAATCATATCAGTTCAAGACAAAGCAGCAGTGAAAGAATACAAAGCGTGGGAAACTACATGGCACAACAAGATTTCAGATGGGTACCACAGGTCTACATGTACAACAACACTATTTGCTTTGTTGTGATGCTAGTAATGTGCATGATATGAGAAGTCAACTGTATACAAAATTGAAATTGAAATCAACAGAGCTATTGATAAGAGCAAGGCTGTTAAAGAAACATGCGTGAACATACCTGCTGTGCCATTGGAGTTTCGATTGGATCCTTCAATTTAAAAATAAGTTTGTATGAGTAAATACAATGATACAAGAGCAAAGTAGTATGCACGATAGCAATCATAGTTAAAAAAGGCGCGCCTAAGTGAGCGTTTAAGCGCGCCTAGGCTCTAGGCGTTGGCGAAACGCATTGCGCATAACTACGCTTAAGATGTGCATAACTGCGCATAAGCATGCGCTTTGGTTAGTAAAGCGCAAGGCGGTGGCAAAACGCACAATTAACGCCTAGCGCTTTTTGGAACTATGATAGCAATGGAATCTTAAATTAGAACAGTTGTTCTTGAGGTTTAGGCACTTGTTCTACATGAGCAGTCTGATGAAGACGCAAGAATATAGTACTTAAAAATAGAAAATGAGCTCATAGACCTTACCACATTCTTGGTTGGGACCATCTGAACAAGCCGTTCCCGATCATCGTCCGATAAATGTGTCTCGGGGAGAGCGTAAGGGGATTTGATGAGTTTCTTTGCGGTGAAATACGTTTTCTTGAGTAATTCGATCTCGCCACCAAGCGTTCTTGAAGATAACAGAGGTATTAGCATAGGTTACCTCATCCTGAGTTTCCAAATCGGTCCTTCTCTTTGGAGAAAAATGGCAAAATTTGTTGTTTTATAACCATCATGGAGGTAGGATGTATGGGACAAAGCAAAGTAATTGCCATGAATAACATTACTTACACATAACTCCTAGACAAACACACTGCAATGGCATTTTCCTTCATCTTGATTATAATATTTCCAAGATGGGAAGATACGCATTATCTGATTTAACAACATCAAATCGATAGATGCTAAAATACGACTAGCTGGTTGTGCTTCCTCCACGAGAATAGGCATACTAACCTGGTGGAGTTGGGGTTCGCCGTGGTAATCTTGGCCCTTTGGGCCTTTGGAGCTGCCTTACTAACTGCTCTTGTTTGGGAGCTCTGTGGTGGAGATGGTGTTGTGTCAACAGGAACTGGGTTACTATCTGCTGGGGTTGGGGTTAGATTGGGTGAAGCTGGTTCTCTGTCCATCTCAGTAGGGGTACAATCTGCGGGAGTTTGGGTTATATGTGGTAGGGCTGGTTCTCGTGAATGTACAACCGGGGTGCTATCTCCACCAAGAGGTAGCACTGTTTTATTTGAAGACCGTGTTTTTAGTCCGCTAGATGCTGGCATCACCCGCTCCAATTCAAATGGCTGATAAACAGGAAACATAGTTGAATGTATAGACATTGTATGAGAGACAGATGCAATAGATAGTGTGGAAAAAACAGGACATGAAATAGTTGACATGTATATTGTTTAACTAAAAGGGATAGAATGACATAATTTCACATATATAATGTCTATCTAAACTGGATAGCATAGCATAACATAATTCAAAGATATGATGAATAACTAAAACGCCGTGCCAAGTTAGAGCATACACCTCGGTGGGGGAATAGGACTGGTCATCATCCTTTGAATCCATCTACGAGGAGCTATCGGGGCCCAACAAGAGATCTGCTTGACAAGTAGCACTGCCTCTCTGAAGGCCTTGTTTTCACTCCAGATTTTTCAATCTCCCACCCAAATGGCTGATTCACAGGAAGAGTAGTTTAATGTACAAACATTGTTGACAAATGGAAATGTAATGAAGAAAAGGATGCGCAAGATATCATTCAAATATATGATGCCTGGTTAAACAGGATGGCATTGCACATTTCACATATATTATGGCTGTCTAAAATACATGAGACTGCATAATTCCCATATATGATATAGAAACTAAACGGGTGGCGACAGAACATGTCTAAACTAAGCAGATGACATATATGATGTCAAAAGTAGGCACTGCAAGGCAACATATGCATGATATGACTAACATCATCATGCCAAGGTAGAGCAAACACCTTGGGGGGTAAATAGGAGTGGTCAGCGGCATCTGAATCCGCCTCAGAACAGATATCTTCCTCTGAGTTACAATCTGGAGAGGGGTGGGGAGGGTTTGACATTGAACCCACCATGGAGCGATGTCTGCATGACATTGTATGGCCGCGCAAAACTCTTCTCTTTTTCTCTACATGTTCAGCATGACTGTGTACAATATCTGACATGCATACGAAAAAATATGGTGAGATTATGTAAGGAGAGCATGCAGAAATTTAGAGTGATGGTAACAACCAGTGGATGGATCCAAAAATAATGATAGCAGGCTGATGATTGCTTTAATTTAATAAAAAGACAGATGATGATTGCTTTACTATTTGTTTCCCACCCAAAATGAACAACATAGGCATACCCTAGGTGAACTAGATATTAGACAGAGATACTATTCATTGCTTCCTCGATATGTGCCCCACAACTAATTTAGAACTCAAGTTTGAACATTAATTTGGACCTGACTTGGAGTCCAATAGGTGAACAGGACGATAAAGTAGCAGGTAATTTTAAGCAATGCATAACATAAGCAGAATCAAAAGAGTGCGACCTCTCTTGTGGACCCGTGTACTCCTCAGGTTCATCTGCTGAGTCGATGATGGTGATGCTGCTGCGGTGGGTGCCGGCGGCAGGGAAGGAGATCTGAGGCGGCGAAAGACGGTCAGGAGTCGTGATGTCTGGTTTGGTGGATGTTTCTGTTGAAGGAGCACCTAAGGTGAGGTGGACGACGTCGTGGCAGGAGCAGGACAAACCACACAAAGTTCCCTTCGACACCTACCTGTAACTGAAGTACTTCTGTAAGGGCTCATTTGGCATGCATGATTCTAAAAACGCAGGGATAGGAAAAACACCGGAAGAGGATAGGAATGCACATGGTAAACAGAGCATTTGTAAACATAGGATTTCTGTCAACTTGGGTGTTTGGTTTACAAGAATTGGAAGAGCAGAGGAATGCAAAGAAACATGGCCAAAATAAAGTGAAACCATATTAAAGCGTGTACAGTTAGAATGTTATTCTGCCACTAATGCACTTGGTCTTATTTTCATGCATCAGATTTTGAAAAGTAGGTCCAGGTGGATGTTTTGCTTCATTCCTTTCAACAAAATGCATGAATAATTGAATAGTAGAGTGCCATTGGAAAATTACCTGTTGCTATGTTTTTCCGTCGAACCAAAATAGCCCTAATGGATCGACATGAATGTATAGTAATAAGTGATGCAACAAGTGTACAACCTCTTTGCCGTAGCCATGTCGACCTCAGCATCATTGGGTTGGTCGCTGAAGCAGGTGAGGCAGAGGTGGCTGTCGGAGGTGTGGAGGAAGATCTGAGGAATCTGTAGACGGCGTCCAGGGCACTGCTCTGTTGTGATGGATCATTCTGTCATTGGAGCAGCCCCGGTGAGCCGTAAGACATCAAGGCTGAAGCAGCACAAGACAGACATCGTTAATCTCAAGTGGGATTCTAATAGCATCTCCAAAAGATGATGTAAAATAGATGTAAAATTTACATCACCAAAAACTACCTGACTACAACAGATGAGGTAAAAACTGTTGACTCTGAACTTAACTGTCAAAACTGAAATTTACAGTGGAATCTGAATATTCTTGTCGGCTGAGCGAAATGGTAGCAGAGGCACTTGACATGTAGTTTAGGGAGGGCCTGCAGTTCATCTTCAACCTGCACCCCACGAGCCGCCACCACCACTGGCCGAACCGCCGGCCCCAGCGCCGCCTCGCCGCCCCGAAATAACTCCCCACCGCCGGTCCGTCGCCGCCCGGCCAGACCTATAGCCCCCCCGCCCCCACCCTGAACCCTAAGATAGATAGTGGGGTACCTCTCCGTGAGCCCCCATCCCGCTGCTGGTTGTTCTTCTTTAACTCCAGTGAGCCCCCCCCCACCCCTGAAAATCGATGACCCAAAAGTCGATTCAGTCGACTGAAGTGTAGCTAAATCGGATCAGAGCAGCAGCACGAGCGAGGGGGAGAGCAGCAGCAGCGCGAGCGAGCGAGTGAGAGCTGGAGCAGCAACAACAGCTGAGGGAGCGAGTGATCGAGCGAGAGCCGGAGCAACAGCAGCGCGAGCCAGCGAGCAAGAACCAGAGCAGCAGCAGCAGATCCAGCTGGTATGGACGCCGCCGCCGAAGGGGCCTCGCACTGGGGGAGAGCCGCCGTGGAGATGTCGCCCGTAGCGCCGGCTACAAGGTAGCCGCTCCATGGGGGTGCGGGATGGAGCACCTTCGGCGCCTGGAGGTCGAGCTAAGGAGAAGGTCCGATGCGATGAGTGTACAACCTCTTTGGTGGCGCAGAGTAGGCCTCGGCTTCGTCCGAGGAATCGGTGAGGATGCTGCAGTTCTGGTGGAGCGGGTTAAGGCAGCGTTGTAGGGATGGAGCAGCCGCGATAGGCGAGGCAATCATCGGGGCAGCTCCTTGGAGGTGGAGGACGGGGCGGCTAAACCGGCGGGACGACGAGATGGACGACGGATCCTCATCTGGGGAGGTGGACGAGGGACGTCGAGCTGTTGCGGTGGATGACGTCATCGGGGAAGAGGCTCTGGCTAGGCAGCGGTGAGGTGGCAGACGGAGGTGGGTGGGGTTTCGCGGCTGGAGCAAAGAGGTTATGGCGGCCTGGGATTTCTAATGCCAAAAAGGAGGCGATGGGAGGGGGTGAACCATGACTTAGGGACGCGCTTGTCCAAAATGTAGGGTGTGTTACAAAAGTACCCCCCACCGATTTGAACTAGCGGCCCTTTCGGCTCGGGTTTAGAAGGGGGATTTCACGTGTCGGGATTTGGCAGCTGGAGGGAGTTTTCGCGCGCGTTGTAATTTCGGGATAGCAAGGCGCGGGTTGTGAAGGCGCCAGTTTTGGGAGCACGGTACCTGAATTTTTGGGATATAACATGACGCGGGTTGAAATGTAGGGACAAGTCTAACGTGTAATATTGTACTTGTACATACCAAATCAATTCGCACTTCCCTCAACCAAAAAGAAAACAAAAAAATAAAACTATTCACACCACACAAAGAGAGAGTCTTGCCCGTTTTACTATAAAAATGCTATTCAAAGCTACTCCCTCCTTCCATCTATATAGGGCCTAATGCATTTCTTAATGCTAACCTTTACCAAATATTAGAGCAATAATATATGACATGCAACTTACACAAATCACACCGTTAAATTCGTCTGTGAAATGTTCTTTCAATGATATAATTTTCACATTGTGCATGTCATGTACTATTAATCTTGTCAATAGTCAAAGGCGGTCTTAAAAAACGCATTACACCCTATATAGATGGAAGGAGGGAGTATGAATCCATGTTATGTCCAATTAAATTTTTTTGCTTACTGTATAATGCATGTAACCTACTCATACCAACATTTTAGGGCATTCCAAATGTCTATACTACCGCTACAATTCGAACTGAATTTGAATTCGTTTCTCTATTTCAATAAGAATCTATAATCATGATTGTTGCCAATTTCAACCATCATTCGTGTATTACCTTAATAACACACCACATGATTACTATAGAGATAGATATGAACTATGTGTACTACATGAACTCGAATTCTATTTTTTGAATACACTTGATGTTGATTCCAAATAATAGTACATTTGATGTACTAACTATATATTCATAATCAAAACCATGTTCCCTACGTGTACACCGTGTTTATCACACATAGTATAGTGCCCCGCCCCCTACATTGTGACAAGTATTTAGACCTGAGCTGCAAAAGCCACACATTAGCCCAAATTATGATCAATGTTCTATATGTTATACGTAGTACTAGCAAGATGCCCATGCGGTCCACATAACATCAACATGATCAAGGGGAGGCCTAATTTGCAAATATGGAGAGTGGTGTGGGTATCTTTTTTCAAAATTGCCATAGTTTCCTTCCTATCCGTCAGATATAAATCGGACGGCCTATATTGCAGGATGGCACCATCATCAACAACTCCATTTTTTTATAAGAGTAGTTATAAAATATATTATATGTAGTATGACATGTTCATAACCACACCATGTGTATCACCGTTATATATATTCACACATGCGTCGGTTTAAAACACTATGATAAATTCTAGAAATATCTGAATTCGCTTTTTATAATGAAGTATGATCTCTATTCGTCTTTTACACCCACACAATCCTCTTATCTTTGTAGCTAGCTAGCGCTAACTTTCTCTCGTGCATGCAGACGCCCGCATCCCTCTCACCCTCCCTCATCATTCTCTAGCTCCATTGTGCAAATTCGTCTTTTCACTTTAGGTCGTTCACCCACGGTGTGTGTAGGGCCCCCAGCTCCTTCTTTATGGCACACATCGATCGATATGCCTCTCTAGCCAGGTGTTCCTAGCACAAAACACAAGCTTCCCCTCTTCTCTTATCACCGTCCATGCCTCACTCCCACCACTCTTTTCATCGATCTCGTACTCGCACACTCCTCCCCCCTCGATATAGTATGGCTTTCGAACCACCTCCTAGATGCATCCCTCTCTCTCTATCCTTCTCCTCGTGCCTCATTTGCTTCTAACACACACATGCATGTATACTGATCGATCTCCCAACATATACCCAGGTCGACTTTAACAATTCCCCCCCATCGATCGACGTACCTCACAAGTTATGTCTCTCCTTTCTCTGACAAAGGACGATTGATCTTTCTATGTAGTTATGTCTGCTTACCACAGCCATATCGCCCCCCCTCATCATTCGTGCATGCCTCCCCGACCCGTCTCTCACACGCGCACGTGCACAGACAGGCAGCCATCCCCTCTCTTATTGATATTGCAGGCGTGCCCTCCGGTTGTCTAGCAAGCCTATCCCACCATTTGTTGGAAGCAACTCCACTACCACCCCCTCCAACACTCTAGCTCTGTCTCTCTCCCAACCTTATTCCTCTCATACACATATGCATGGATGCCGATCGATCTCCCTTAATACATGAGGTAGATCGATCTCCCTTAATACATGAGGTAGACCTCTCTCCTCCTCCACACATATACCAGCCATTGTACCTCTATAGTTAATTAGGCCTCCCCCCCCACACACCGATAGTCGAGCGCTGTAGGTAGGTATCCATGCCACAGAGACAAACTGCACATGTCCCCTCTCACGTTCCAGTAGGCCAACCACTCTATATCTTTGACGTGGGCAGACACAAATTCGATGGCACTCTTTATCGATCGCGCGCGCACACACACTCACACATCATACATCTCTTCGATTCTATGGACACCTCAAGACGATGATACCTCCACTCTCTTCTCGTGGATCGCCCCCTCTATATATATGATATATCCAGGACTCTATTTCACACACATTGCATATGTTACATTTTTTGATTGACCCCATCCCCCCCAAAAAAACTCTCACGAACCCACACACTATATCTCTCTATGTTTGTATCTCTCTCACACAACCCCACATCTCTCTCACACAACCCCACATAGGTGGTGTACGTATACAAGAAGATAATAGGTGCACCGTGCACATACTCACGCTTCGTGCCCAGACACACCCGCGCGGGTACATGGTGGAGCTCATTTCTGTACGAAATGGCGGCCCACGTGCTAATTTGAACGCGTGTAGCAGTTGTTTACCTATGGAGGTCATGTACCACGCGTGCACGAAACAAAGTTCGACTTGATGCGTTGGCGCGTTATTTTTAAATAAAGTTATATCGCTCAATGGCACGTACACAGAATATAAAACGATTTTTATGGAGAAAAAGGTAGTCCGCTCCACTATATACAATGGAGCCTGCCTGCCTAGTTTGTCTCTCTTCAGGGTATCTCACACAAGGCTGCGGCGGCCTCTCTCTCTCTCTCTCACCGTTGATCATTGATCCGGCCGCATCCCGTCCGTCGGCGAAAAGGGAGGACGTGCATCGTTTCTCCGTTCGACGGCGCCGAGGCAGCACGTCCTGATCTGCGGTACACATCGTTCTCTCTGACCAAGCTCCAGCGTGGTAGGGCCTATGCCAACTGCTCGCTGGCGCAGTATGGGCAGATTCTGCCCGTCGCCGCTCACCTAGATACATCCCAACGACCTCCAGGTATCCCCTCTGCCTTGCTCCACTGCCCGTCTTCCCACGTCGCTGCATGTGGATCTTCCATAGTTCTTTGCCCAAAACGTAACTCGTCCGACGTACTTTCCATATTGCAATCTCATCCTCACACCGTTTTAGACAAACACAACTGTGTTGTTATCTTCCCTTAGGACAAGGAATATGCTTATTTTTTGTCGTCGCATGTGTCATCAACTGTTATTGGCGAGTAATTGTTTCCTTTCCACCTCTTTTTTGCAAATAGGGCTATCCATTTCACCTCGTTGCTATTGCGACCTTTTGGTGAACTGCACAAATCACTTTTTTCTTAAGAGTGTTTTGTGCAGTTCTACCAAAATGTCACACGGGCAACGTCTCTACATTTCAGTGCGACTGCACAAAGGGAGATTGGTTTTTCTCTATTCTCGTCATCCAACTCCGAGCCTAATCTTCTCCAACTAGTTAGTCTTAAGAGAGACTGCAAAGGTGACCGGCTTCTATTTGTGTGTTTATTGTTTCATCAGCAGTCTTCTATTATCGTAATCACACTTAATATCTTTGGAACAGGGACGCTCAGCTCTATTTTAGTGGAACTGCACAAAATGATCGGAATGTTGCATGCTCCAGACAACTATTTTTTTTCCAACATGCCTTGTTGATTTAGACAGAGCTGGGGGGACGTTGCTGCCAATGAAAGCATGGATCAATTTTAATTTAACACCTTCTCACAACTTTTTCTTCAGCTGTGATGTAAATATTAGCTCTGATTAGCAAGGAAGTTAGTTTTTTATTGTTTCTAAAAGAGCATCGATGGCAAGACACACGAAACAAAAGCTGAAAGCTCACACCATTGTACAATTTCATGTCGCTGGAAAATTATTTGTATAGTACGTCAATTATGTAAACAAATGTTGGAAGCTTGATAGCATTGCCAGAAGCCTCTTCGGCATCCGGATCCATGTGCCATGCACAAAATTATACTCCTTCGTTCCTAAATATTTTTCTTTTTACAAATTTCAAATGGGCATATTTTAGAGTGTAGATTCACTCATTTTGCTTCGTATGTGTACTCCCTCCATTCCTAAATATTTGTCTTTCTATAGATTTTAACAAGTGACTACATACTGAGCAAAATGAGTGAATCTACACTCTAAAATATGTCTATATACATCTGTATGTAGTAGTCCATTTGAATCTCTAAAAATACAAATATTTGAGTAGTCACTCGTTGAAATCTCTAGAAATACAAATACTCCGGAGTATATTTAAGAACCGAGGGGGTAGTGCACAGCCGCATGGCAGACTCAGACCGGTCGTTGCGCCGCATTAATAGTGAGTAATGAGCAGTCAAATCATAAGCCCCACTGTCGGTGTCAAAACCAGCGGATCTCGGGTAGGGGGTCCCGAACTGTGCGTCTAGGCGGATGGTAACAGGAGACAAGGGACACGATGTTTTTACCCAGGTTCGGGCCCTCTCGATGGAGGTAATACCCTACTCCTGCTTGATTAATATTGATGATATGGGTAGTAAAAGAGTAGATCTACCACGAGATCAGAGAGGCTAAACCCCTAGAAGCTAGCCTATGGTATGATTGTTGTATATCTATCGACTAGCCTGGCCTCGGTTTATATAATGCACCAGAGGCCTAGGATAACAAGAGTCCTAGCCGAATACGCCGGTGGGGGAGGAGTCCTTGTCTTGATCGCCAAGTCTTGTGGAATCTTCCTTGTATGCGGAAACTGTCCGGACTGGCCCATGAGTATACGGCCATGGGGATCCTCGGCCCAATCGAACTGATCGGGAGACGACGTGGTGAGTACCCCTAGTCCAGGACACCGTCAGTAGCCCCCTGAACCGGTCTTCAAGGTGGGGACGCTCCTCGATTCTTCCGAACTGTTCTTCATCTTCGGTCGTCGGTCTTGAAAACTGGTTCAACAAATCTTCTCATCTTCAATCTTGAGGATCGCCTAAGTGCATACGAAGAGTTTACACGTTGGGTATCCGAGGAGCCCCTTTAAGTTTACGACCTTTATCAATGCCTTGTTATTTTTATGCCACGCCTCAGGTTTGAAGTTATTCCCGGGAGGCAGTGTCCTCTTGTGTCCGAGCTCTAACGCTGGACTACATTTGAGGTATCTTTTGCAGCCGAGCACCAACGTCGGACTGCTTCCCAGCTCTATCGCCGGACTATGTATCCGAGCTCCAACGCCGGACGGTATCCGAGCTCCAACGCCAGACTGTATCCGAGGTGTCGTAAATCACCTTGGTTCAAAGAAGTTTGAAGAAGTTTAGCCGAGCTTAATGCCGAAATGCCCTCTATGGAGCCAGCCACTAGCGTCCGAGCTTTATGCGGACTGCTTCGAGGTGGTGCACCACCCGAATGTGGGCCGATTTTTGTCAATATTTTGATTGGTGCAATTTATTCTCTGCCGAGATACATAGCCAGAGCCCACAAGGTGTGTATCGGTCTAAAACCCGAGATGCACGAAGGATGACATAAGACCGCTGATCCAAGTAGCCGCCGAGACTCAAAGTTGATTTGCAAAATCGGCCCGAGGATCAAGTCCTAGCTCGGCAGAATACTTCGACACAAAAGCGGCATGCTCAGTCCTCGAGACTCGGGTTGGGTGCGGCCGCCAACCCGAGGATCAAAATCTCCTCGAAACTGTATTGCACTTAAAATTTTCTACATAGAACAGCAATGCAAGAGCCCTCAAACACTGGTCGGATGGCAACACCGGATCGGGGATTGATGTGCCCTTTAATATTTGTAAATAATAAGCCCGAAGCCCAAGAGCCCCGAGCCTTAATGCGGCACGGGTGGCGAATTAAGGATCGATATCCATAGTAAAATCACAAATTATGTGTATTGACTCAATGTATCCAAGTACTTTATGTCATTAATGCTCGGATCCGCATTGTACAAAACTTTGTTGACCGACCATCGGCTTCAACCTCCTCGGCCAGTAGCCGAGGAGTGTTTGTCCTACTTTATAAAGCCTTTATGAGGGCAAAGATTTACGACAAACAAGGCAATCTGGCCATACGGTTTTATAAACAAAGGTACGCAGAGAGATATGTTATATTACTGTTTAACAGAAGAAATGTCTTCCAAAGAAAATAGTCCCGCTATCGGTTCCTTTCTTTGGGTTGTCATGCTAAGCATGATCATGAAACCTCAGCTCCAATGTAAGAGAAAAATATTGAGGATTTAGTTTGGGAGGCCAGTTACTAGCCCCGGTAGTGTTCGCGACAATCGAGGTCAAGCTGAAACACTTCGCCAATTTTATGAATGGCCCGTCATTTAATATAGTCATCGGATCGCTGACCAGTTTACACCTATTGTGACAGTCAGGTTTTGGCTTTCTCCATCGAGGTGCTTGACCATGCGAGCTGGAAGCACAATCGCAGTGGTTCTCCTTTGCACACCTAGCCGAACAAAGCGGAACGTAGGAGGCAAGCGCGAGCCGCAACCCAACTATTGACCAAGACACAATTGAAACTGATGCATATATAGCAATATCTGAGAATGTTTTGCGAATCTCTAAAGGTGTCGGCGTTGCCTCATGAGACTTGTGCTGAAAACACACAAATAGCTAAAAGGTGCCAAAAGCTTGGAAAACCAAAAAACGTCAGTAAAAACATGACGTCCAAACAAGATCAAGTGTTTGGTGCCAATCCAAAAATTGGACTTTAGAAAAAAAAAAGGGTGCTTCTGTCGTGCTTTAACATGACACATCCTATCTCAAGACTTCAAGCGGGTCAGCCTACGGCTTCAGTCTCCCATCCCAAAGGCGGAGTACTTCTCATTAGGCTCGTTTAGAAAACTAAACTCTAGCGGTTTTGAGAGAGAAATTAGGCTTCCCGGCTAGTGACCGCACACTCGTGTCGAGAAAAGGAGTGATAAATAATAATAAAAACTCTGCAACGACTAAGAAGAAAAACACTTATTATAAAACAGCTCAAATAAACATAAGAGCCCCCAAGTGACTTGGGTAAAAGAATGATTCTATGTACCGAAGTACTTATATCATATCTATGTTCAACCGAACTTTAAACGCGTCTTAACAGACCGTCGGCTTCTCCCTCTTCGGTCAAGGACCGAAAAGTGTTATGTACTCCATCTGTCGAGAATATCGACGGTGTTTCCAATAACCAGGCAATCAGGTCATAAGGTCTGTAATAGCACAAAGCGCGCTCGTGGAACTTACGCTATATTATCGATAAAGTGTAAGAAGCATCTTGAAGAAAATAGTACCCCACCGATACCTTTCTTGGTGCTCATTGTTAATATGAGACTTGTGCAATAGATTTTTGTACTCATCAGTTCCGTTGTGTGCCGACCATTATTGAAAACAGTAAGAGCGCTAGCTTTGCTTCACCAGTCGAGGTCCGCTCGGGTGACCCGATCGTGACAATCGCAGAGGTGCTCCCTTTACTCCCTAGCCGAACAATCGGGAACGTAGGGGTAAACACAGGAGCAAGGCAACCCAGCTTGCAAATCACTTAAGTCAATATGGTGCATATTGTGGCGTAATACACGAACAAGGAACGAAGCCGTACAAGTATAATCATGTGCAAGAGGAAAAAGCTTCATGAAGGAAGTCCCCAAGTAAACGGGGTATTTGAATTTGCGCGTCACAAACAAAGTTTGGACAAGGAATAATTTTACAAGAATTTTTTTCCCAAAAAAGTATAACGCTTGGTCGGGCCGAACACAAGTTAAAAATTTAAAACTTTGAGCATGAAGGCAACTTAGCTGGTTGATGTGTTCGGTATTGACGACGCGGTCCGAGCTTGATGCGGGACAAGGTTCCATCCCCCAAGCTGATCCCGAGGTGGCGGAGCAAAGAGCTCGGCACTCCGAAGTGGTGACATAGCACGGTCAATGCAGGACGGCAGAGTGATGCCGAACTCCCCTGCATGGGGTAATGAAGTGTTGACGGCCCCGTCCAGCCGAGGTGACGCCAAAGGATATAGTTCGGCTGGATCATTTTCCTGTGCACAAAAAATAGTGCAGACCGGGGATAATAGTAATAATAGGAATTAAAAAAATGTTGCATAATAAATAATTTATGAAAAGTGAGTAATAAAATAAATATGTCATGGCGCCGAAGTCAATGTCGATGCAGGTCGTCGGCGTAATGCAATAAAGGCGTGGCAAAGCCTGAATTCACATGTCGGTCCGAGTTCCAGATGCGGCGTTCGCCGGACTATGTACGGAAACTGACCGAACCACCATGCGATCGTCGTTAATGCGGCCACCATTTGATAGACCTGGTTTATTTGTTGTAGCAATCCGAAGGGAGGTGATTCCCAAAATTGGGACTCGATCCGCGCACCCATTGCCCGATGGGCGATAAAACGACGGCATGACAATGCTGGCAAAGGTTGGCTCGCCGAGGCAAAGCCCTCGGTCTAGCTAACGTGACGGAGCTGGTCGGCTAGCAACGCCGAAGCGTCCGGAGTAGGTTGATGAAGAGATGGCGAAGCCCCCGGTCCAGCCGAGATGTCGAAGTAGGTCGGCATGATGACACCAGCTTGAAGAAGCAATAGTGTGGCCCTGCCGATGTAGGTCGTGACGTGGTTGATGCCGGCTTGATGAAGCGACCGTGCGGCGATGCCGGTGTGCCCGCTCCGTGTAATCCGTGAGGCGGCGATGTAGGTGATGATTTATCCTTCACGATGCCGGACTCTTGTTCGGCTTGCCGAGATGATGATCCGAAGAAGTTGAGCTCGGCTCAACAAAGTGACGACGTGTCTAGCGTAGGTCGGCAGCCGTGGATCAATATTGCCGGACTGGTTTGGCACCAGCATGATATTTAAGATAGTGGGATGTGTTCGGAAACAAAACACAACACCCCATACAAAACTTCCTTCAAAAAGGATGTCTGAAATCCCATTCATAAAAAAGACGAACTCGGGTCGGATTCTTTTTCGCGCAGAAAACAGATCCGAGAAGTGATACACTAATCGGAAGGTTCCCGGAGTTTGGACGGTCGGATCGAGCTGAAATTTTGAGGGTTGGTAGATATAGGAATTCCGTAGCCAATCAACGGTTGGATCTTCCAAAGGATGTCCGAGCTAGAAGCTGGACACCACGCCCTAAACTCGTCCAGATTCTCGTCCAGATTCAATGCGGCTCCGGTATATCGGAGATTGCCAGAGATTCCTCCATCGGAACTCGACGAAATTTTCCAGGGTTGTTGTAGACTCAATTCCGCACAATTCTATCGAAGAAATCGTTAAAACGACGCTTGAGGAGGCGATGGCGGCGGGCACAAGTCCGCTGTCCAGAAAAACAGTACTGTCGCCCGAGGGCAATGTTGACGTTGAGCCCCCGGGCTCCCTGGATGATTCCTCCATGATCTTGATAGAGATCAGAGTTGATTTTGATGTAGGCCCTCATCCGAACATGACGATCGGAGGTAGGGCGCAGTCCTTGGTCGAACCAAGGTGACCAGTCGAGCTGGTGACGAAGATGCCGAAGTCGCAGTTGATCTGCAGGCGAGCCATCGACCTTTTGCCGAAAACACAGCGGAACTCTCAATGAAAGCACCAATGACGGTGTCAAAACCGGCGGATCTCAGGTAGGGGGTCCCGAACTGTGCGTCTAGGCGGATGGTAACAGGAGACAAGGGACACGATGTTTTTACCCAGGTTCGGGCCCTCTCGATGGAGGTAATACCCTACTCCTGCTTGATTAATATTGATGATATGGGTAGTACAAGAGTAGATCTACCATGAGATCAGAGAGGCTAAACCCTAGAAGCTAGCCTATGGTATGATTGTTGTATATCTATCGACTAGCCTGGCCTCGGATTATATAATGCACCAGAGGCCTAGGATAACAAGAGTCCTTGCCGAATACGCCGGTGGGGGAGGAGTCCTTGTCTTGATCGCCAAGTCTTGTGGAATCTTCCTTGTATGCGGCAACTGTCCGGACTGGCCCATGAGTATACGCCCATGGGGATCCTCGGCCCAATCCAACTGATCGGGAGACGACGTGGTGAGTACCCCCTAGTCCAGGACACTGTCACCCACCTTTCCCACTGTAAGTTGCTAGGAAGAAGCAACCATCAATACGCTCTTCTTTGAATCCGCTCATACTACTCCATCCATCACTGTTTATAAAGCGCACTTTAGAAAAAGGGAATCTCTGGGACCAAGGCGACTAGCGATCGGCCTGAAAAATAGCATTGGTTGTTATAGCACGACGTCAATTACTAGAGGAAATAATGCGTACACACATGCATGCAGTGCTTCCACCCCGGGTACACACATGCATGCACTTACTCCACTCCGTAGTACTACATCGACAGAAAATTGCGGTTACCACGCCCTAATTAATTGAGCATTAAACCAAACGCGTCTAAAGTCTCTCTCGTGGTGGAAATGCATTGAGAGAAATGCATCATAATGAAGCGTGCCCTGTAAACTGTGACGGAGGGAGGAGTAGTATGAAGGTGCAAAACCAAGTACGCGTATGGCCAGTCGGTCAACGCACCTCCTCTTGGCATAACACTGACATGTGGGACCGGAGTGTGAGCAAACCGATCTCAATTGATGGAAAAATGGCCAACCCGCCGTTCCTTGAGAGAGACAAGAAGCGAGAACACACAGACGGGCTCACACAGAGGCCAAGATATATTCGAGCATGGTTGATCGATATCATCATTACATGTTGGGATGCCGTTTTCCGCCTTTCTCCGGAATAAAGGTGTACTTTATTAGAGATTAAAAAAATAAGAGTACAGAGTCTCCACCATGCGGTTCTACTAGTAGTACTACTCGTACTACTAAACCTTGCGCTTGGCTCTTCGCCTCTTCGTGAAGTCGAATAATGATGGTACTCCGCATGTTCGGTACTATAGTGTATGCCTCTGGCAATCTGACACAGAATGAACCGATGCATGTCCACCGCCTGGGCGAGGGTACGTTGCATTAGTCAAAAGGCATAAGTGAGCTTCACCTTGTCCTTCAAGCTTCTCCTCGTTCTGCGAGTTGACGGGACACACCAACAAGTAGTGCTAGTCCATATTCCCTCCTTTCCGGTTAATATGGCTTAATCTTTTTTGCGGGTAAATGAGAGAGCTTTATTCATATATAAGCATTCTTAGGACGATCAACCAAGACATCGGTCACTAGGAAGCGAGGTACCCCATAAAAAAGAAGTAGGAAGCAAGGTGTTTCATCAAGCCAGCTCTCGGCCACATTCAAAGTGCGGCAAGCACGATTCACACAAAGATGCGCAGCAAGGTTTGCTGACCTGTTTACATGCTGAATAACAAAAAAAGAGGAAATATTACCGAGCGCTCCTATTTGTAACAGGATACGAGCCAGAATTAAGCGAGAATTGTGGCGAGTGTTCAATGCAATCAACTTCCATTATCACATGCGAGAACCCTCGAAGAGAACCAAATGTGTTGAAGATTGCTTTATCACATTTTAAAAATATAATAAGAGTGCAGACGCTCCTCCATCCGGTTCCTAGTACTAGTATAGTACCTCTATAGACTATAGTAGTAGTACTAGTACTAGTAAACTTTGCGCTTGGCTGTTCGCCTCTTCGGGAAGTGCAACAATAATAGTACTAGTATAGTGTATGCTTCTGGCAATCGGACACCGAATTAACTGTTGCACGTCCACCGCCTGAGCAAAGGACAGCTTGCATTAGTTAAAAGTTTTTCCTTGTCCTGCGAGCCACCGCGCGCAAGCTTCTCCCGTCCTGCAAGCTTCTCCTCGTTTGGCAAGTTGATGGGACACAGCAAAGTAATGCTAGTCCATACTGCCTCCTCTTCGGTTAATATGGCTTAATTTCAAACGAGATAAATACACTGTCTCATCATCAGATATTTGTAAAACTACGGTCAATGGACGCCATAATACGCTCATTGCGCCAATATATACATTTTCCGTGTTTATACAATCACTAGCTCACCCTGGCTGAGTATGTGTGTGCATGCACGTAGGTTGAGCACTTGAGCATGACCGTGTGTGTTCCGTCGTGTGCTCGGACATGCATGCATTAGGGCGTCGCTGCGTTTTGCGCCCATGTGTACGTGTGGATCGCTGCATACACGTAGCGGGAGTACGTGTAGGGCCACTAAAGGAGCAGTCAAATCACACAGTAAGTTAGTCGGAAGAAGCAACCATCATTTCACTCTTCAATGACACGTACGCAATATAAAATGGTTGATATGGAGAGAAAAAGAAAACCACTATATATACACTAGTAGAAGCCTAAGCTACAAGCCTGCTTGCTTGGGTTGCTCTCTTCACGAGCATAGAACGACGGTGGCCACACCGCTGGTCACATATCTGGCCTGATCCCGCAGCTGGGGGAAGGGAACAATGTTCTGCGTAGACGCGATCGACATCGGCGAGGGAGAAAATCCATAGTCGGTGCGTCCCAATCGGGGGTCACCGCGGTATGGGGCCGATGCCGCATCCCAACCGCCCTTCTAGCTACAGCCCGACGTCCCAGGTAGTCCATCTTCCTTTTGGAGTCGGCTTGCTCCACTGCCATCTCCCCACGTAGCTCCATCTCCATGTCGATCTTTCTCTACTTCTACCGGCTTCTACTTGTGATGAGTTTATGTCTCATGAACTAGTGCCAGTAGTATTATTCTAATCACACTTCTTCAATATCTTCGCCATCAGGGATGCTCAGCTCGATTTTAGTAGAACTTCACAAAAGCATCGTATGATCCGAGGGTGCCAGCCGTCTTTCCTTCGACAGGTTCTACCTGGCCAGAAAATTAAATCCTATATAGGGTTTAGGGTTTAAGTCGTAGTGACCCCGTCAATAGTTTTTCTTTCGTACACGCTCTCGCAACTTTTGTCTTTAGTTGTGAAGTAAATATTGGCTATGATCTGCGAATCATTGAGATGCATCAGCATGCGTGTTAGTTTTCCTTTGTATTTGATGGAATGTAGTAACAGGGCAACCTTGGAGTAGGAATTAAAATAGAGTGGAAAGTTTCCATTTTTTCGGAGAAAAAATGGAAACGGAGAGAAACCAACGTTTCATTTCGTTGGATTGCGCCATCGAGCAAAACCAACGTTTAAATCACGTCTGAAGCGTCCGTGTCTCACCCTCCTCCACGGCTCGACCCCGCACGGTCGCTCGGCATGCCACTCACCGCAAACCGAGTATACGATAACTTTCTCGCCTGCTTGTCGATCGATCGCGCCATGGAGTACTAGTACTACTGGAAGAGATTAACGAGTTGGGGGAGGACAGCTAGCTGTAGCAGGACTCCCAAGAACTTTTTACATGCATGTTATGGCCGGCTATTGCGACCTTTGAACACGGAGCAGTCGCGTGCACCAGGAAGCGGCGCGGGCGACGCTCTCTCGGCCGACGCGCCGCTTCAATGCCAGCGCCAATGACAGGTCGTGTCCACTCTGGCTGGGCATGAATGCGCCACTGACCGTTTCGGGCAGGAAGCACGCACGGGTGATGAAAAGGGTTCGGGTTGGTCAGGAGCGGCTATGGCAGCGGTCCGGACGCCCGCAAACAAGAGATGTTGTACGTTAATATTGCCGCGTATATAATTAACAACGTAAATAATGTGCCAGTTGGACAAATATGATTGGAGATGGAGATGGAAATGGAATTTTACATAAACACGGATATGCATGTCTATGTCTATGTGTGTGTGCGCGACGACTCTCGCGACCTGGAAGCGGGGGCATGTTTTTGATCGAGTTTTCTTTCTTGGTACGTTAAAAATTGTCCGCCAGCTTTCGCTTTTTTTTCGAACGCAGCAGATTCTATTTAAAACCACTGCTATGGAGAGATTGTTTTACTCCATTATAGCCTTTTATTTGATAGAGTTTCTCGCGTCTCGCTCTCTCACCCTCTCCATATCAAAACAAGATGACAATGTCCACACTATCTCTCTCCTCACCGGTGGTCACAGATCCGGCTGAATCCCGTCCGCTGCAGGAGGTGAGGAGGTGCAGCGTTGATGTTGTTGCCATCAGCGATGGAGTAAGCCGATGCGCACCGTCCTCTCGGAGCCGGCGCTGGCACGGACGAAGGTCCTCCGCGCCCTTGTTCGCTGTCGTCGTGTGGGCAGATCCCGCCCGCCCGCCTAAGTGACATCTCGCCCACCTGAGGTATAACTTCTTGTACTGGTCCAGCTCCCCAGGTTGCTGCATGCAGGTTTTCTTCTATGCGACTACTCCCCAGCTCCCCATGTATAGTAGCTAGGGTTCGTCGGCTGGTCCAACATCACCTACTATTATAGAGGAAATGCCACTCGAAAAGTTGTCCTGATCTATGCCTCGGTGGAGGTATACATGTTGTTTCGACAAAAAGTACATGGTGGTTGTGCGGACATTGTCCATATGCTCCTATTGCTGCTGCTAATCTAATATTATCACTGGTTAAATGAGGAAATGCTTTTTTTCTCGGGTATCCTGATTTAGTTCCCATCAAGATAATCATGATGTTTCTGTTTGTTGGTGTAGTTTTCATAATTCTTATTGACAATTGAGATGTCGTTGTTAATCTTGTAAAACAAAGTAACAATACTATATCCCTTTTTTATATTTTTGGAAACAGCGATGCGTATCTCCATACCCGGGCATGTCTTCCTCAATTTTAGTGGAACTACACAAAATTGGATGGCCATTGTTGTTCCGCCTCACTGTCCTCTGCCACGTGGTTCTTCCTTCCTCGAGCTGGACTACTGAGAAGAAACAGACCACTGTGAGGATTTCGAACTTCATAGGTGCCTCACCCAAACTTGATGCCAAATGGATGATGCATCACCACGATGACCTATCGATGCTCATGGTTGCTCCTCATGGTTGCGTCGGCTGGTGAAGCTGATCGATTTTCAATGAAAAACAAGTTGTCTTCCATCGGTGCTCTTTGCTTGTTACCCACAAAGATGATATCCTTCGTCGAGTTCACCTTGGTTGCGTTGGAGACGCAATGCGTCTTTCACGTTGGTGCAATTTTATCACACAATTGGCTATGAACCAAATGTTTCCTCGAAGAAGGATCAACGTTGGTACTAAGAGCATAAGTTTTGTATTGATTCCTAAGCCTTCTCACAACTTTGTCTCCAGCTCCCCTGTAATTTTATTTGTCCAGCTATTAACTTTGATTAAAAATGGTGTGGACTAAAAACCCGGATGGACGTAGTAGCCCTCCATTTTTATTCACTCCACATATTAGATTTGACTGAAGTCAAACTTTGTAAAGTTTGACCAAGTTTATGCCGAACACAAAAAACCATAGTTATTAGAGAGGGCAAACTGTACATACTCTCAAACCTTTCCGATAATTGAAATTAAAATTCTTTATTTATACACATTCTCACACGTTTCCGATAATTTGGCGCATGTGTGGTTGTTCACCTAAGGGAGGGTAGTGTACCGCACGTGAAGGACAGGAAGTGCGACCAGGGCGCGTGGATCGTTAGTTCATCGGAAGTACTCCCTCCATTCCTAAACATTTGTCTTTCAAGTGGTTTGCAATGGACTACCACATACGGATGTATATAGAAATTTTTTACAATGTAGATTCACTCATTTTGCTCCGTATGTAGTCATTTGTTGAAATCTCTAGAAAGACAAATATTTAGGAACAGAGGGAGTAGTAGTTTTCTTCACTAGTACGTTAAATAAAGAGTTTCATTTCGTACTTACACAATTTAAAACGATTTTTATGGAGAGAATAAGAAAACCACTCCACTATATATTAGTCGTATACAGGAGTACTATATGGACGCAGCTTCATTGACTTTAGTGCACCTGCCTTTGGGTTTATGACAGGTGGGCCCGAAATGTGGCTGGCCCACCTGTCATACAGCCAAAAGCAGTGTGCTTAAGGCACCGAGCTCGATCCGTGCTACAAATATATATATAAGCTGGTGCCTCAACGCTTGTTCGCTAGGGTTTGCACTCTCCACGCTCTCGCCGCACTACATATATATACACGCTGGAGGCTCAGCATTCCTTTGCTAGGGTTTGCTATATTCACTGTCTCTCACCCTCTTCATCTGATCTAAACAAGACTGTCTTGTGGCCTCTGTCTCTCTCACCCCCCTCACAGCTGGCGAAGGAGGCGTCCGGATCCCGTCGCACCGCGAAGGGGAGGAAGTGCAGCGTTCACTCTATCGCCTTCGGCGAGGGAGGCAATCCACTGCCGGTTGCGCTTTTCTCTTTCACCTAGCGCCTGTGCGGGAGGGCCACCGACCCCTTCTTCCTCACTGTCGTACGTAGTGTGGGCAGATCAGACCTTTCCAGATCCCGATGACCCTAAGGTATAAGTTTCTTTGAAACTGTCATTGGTCTAGCTGCATGCTGATCTTTTTCGATTCTGTAGTCGAATCTAGGTCTTGGTTCAAAGAGGAAAGAAGGGTGCAGCGGGGTGGAGCATGAATCTAGGACGTGGTTCAATGGGGAAAGGAGGGAGGGAAAGTAGTATAGACTAGTTATCCGGCCGCTTTGTTGGTCGAAAAGGGAAAAAGGGGGTAACCCAGTACACACATCTGTAAGGAACCGAACTCTTTGTTGAAAAGGGAAAGAAACTAGGGGGTCGGGTAGTTTGTGCAGGACTAGATTTGCTGCCCTCACATCGGAAAAAGTTTCAAAGAGAACAAATATGGGAACAACGCAGATATGCTTCTTGGCTACATACTCTACATCACTTGTTTATACGTGTGGACGCACATGGTGCTGGCATGTCCCATGTCCCATCCACATGATCGTGTAGTGTGTTTTCAGATGTTGTGCTACTTGTATTTGTACTGTTTTAAATAAATTTTGAATTGAAGCTATTGTATTTTAAGCAATACCACTCTCAGAATTAACTACTGAACTATTTTAAGAGAATTTCTCTGTTAATATGAATCAATGCAACCGTTTTAGAAATGCTACTGTCCTATACTTTATTTTCCATCAAGATAAGGTAGATGCTTCTTTTTGTGGCCGCATGTTTCATCCTCCTTTATTGGCAGTAATTGTTTCCTTTTTTGCCTCTGTTAAATCAGGGATATCTATTCAACTTGTTGCTATAGCAAACTTAAATGTCACACCGGCGACTATACTTGAGTTCAGAGTAACTGCACAAAACGAGATTGGATTTCCTATTCGTGTTGGCAGATTCGTACGTGATCTTGTTTGCGTCATGACAGGTTGGTACTTGCCTTCATCCACATGATCGTGCAATGTGTTTTGAGATGTTGTGCTACTTGTATTGGTACTGCTTTCAATAAATGTTGAATTGAAGCTATTGTATTGCTGTCTTTTTCCATTAAGTAGTGAACAAAAATGGGACCAACCCAGACATTATGCTTGTTGCTTTGTTACAACAAACTCTACATCACCCCCTTTATAAGTAGATGGAAGCACATGTAGTTGTTGCGCCCACTCTCCCCTGGAACTGTTTATGCTTTTTGTTAATCTAATGCCGCTGGTAAAATTAAGCAATGCCACTCTCAGAATTAACTACTGAATCTTATTTCAAAACTGCAACACTTGTTAGGGATTGGCGGGATTACCATTTTTGTGCCGCATGTTTCATCCTCCTTTATTGGCCCGTAATTGATTCCTTTTTTGCCTCTGTTAAAACAGGGATATCTATTCAACTTGTTGCTATTGCGATATTTTGCTTCGCTTAATTTTGGTGGAACTGCACAAAATGAGACCGGATTTACATATATGTGTTGAGATCTCTCTGAGGTCTTCCTCACGAGTTATTTCAAATCTTGGTCTTGAAAGGTCAGTACCGACTTTCCTCAGAATTAACTACTGAACCTTAGTTCAAAACTGCAACACTTGTTAGGGATCGACGGGAGTACCATTTCTGTTAGGGATCGGCCGGAGTACATGTTTAAGAAATGTATTGTTCAGATAATGTCTCTGTTATTATATATCAGTTACGGTGTTTTACAAATGGTACTCGCCTGCTTTGTAGTTCTTTCTACATGTTTAACCAAGGTATTGTTAAGATAATGTCTCTGTTAAAATGAATCACCGCATTGTTTTATGAATGATACTTTTCTCGCTTTGTCGTTTTTTATACATGTTGAAACAAGGCATTGTTAAGATAATGTCTCAGTTAATATGAATGAATCACACTGATTGAGAATTGCTACTCTCCTGCTTTGTTTCCCATTAAGATAAGGTAGATCAGTAGATGTTTTTCTTCTGGAAGTACAAGTGATCAATCGTTATTTCTCAGTAATTGTTTCCCTTATACCTTTTTTTGCTTATAGGGATATCAAAATTAAAGCTCAGTTTTATTCCGACTTTGATTTTAGTTGAACTGCACAAAAGGAGCCAATGTGTCTAAGGCAAACTGCTGCATTAGTGGGTCCAGTTGGTCTTACCACTTTGTAGAAAGAAGCAGTCACTATTTGCGCTACATTACACAAGGAATGATCGAGAAGCTTTACAGAGTATTAGTAGATGCTAGTGACATGACTAGTCTGCAGAGAGCATGGGAAACTCTACAACATGTGGAGTGCATTGGGCAAAAAGTGCCCAAACAAGTACAGGAAGCCAGGACAGGACTCCATATTTGTCAATATCATTCTAAGCAACAATGATGGGTCATCTGGGTATGGTAATCTGTTTACCGTACTTTCAGTTTGTTAGTCCACCGATGGGTGGGTTGACACTGGGGCCAATATTCATGTGTAGGCTGATGTGTCTTTGTTTTGTAGCATATAAATACGATATCCACAGGGATGCTTAGCTTGATTTTAATGGAACCGCACAAAATGTCCAGATGGTTTGTGTCCTCCATAATACTTCATCATGCACAATACATCGAATGGTTCTCTAATTATTCGTCGTCACCTTGAGCCATCGGACTATATGTTTGAATGGTGCTGCCAGCGTCGGCCATTAAGAAGGGTAAGAAGAAAGACAAAAAGAGAGATGGATGCTTTACTTGTGGTTCGGAAGAACACTGGGCAAACAAGTGCCCAAAGAAGTACCAAGAAGCCAGGACATGACTCCAAGTCTGTCAATATCACTCTAAGCAACAATGATGGGGCATCTGGGTATGGTAATCTGTTTACCGTACTTTCAGTTTGTTAGTCCACCGATTGGTGGGTTGACACTGGGGCCAATATTCATGTGTTTGCTGATGTGTCTTTGTTTTCTGGCAGCATATAAATACGAAATCCACAGGGATGCTCAGCTTGATTTTAGTGGAACTGCACAAAATGTTCAGATGGTTCGTGTCGTGGAATTGTCACGGCAGATGTCCTACTGTAAGGACTTAGTCGTGAGGCCAACGCATCTATGTGGTAGCTTGAGAGGGGTTGAGCGGAATCGAGAAACACAACACAAGACAAGGATTTAGACAACTTCGGGCCCCGGGAAACATCATCCAGTAACAACCCTACATGTTGTTTATGGCTAGGTCTCATTATCATCATGAGGGAGTCGCCGTAAACCGGCTCTCCTTTTGTGTCTAGCCCTAGGGATTGTTTCTTTTTGCTTGTCCCTCTTTGGGGAGCCCTGTCCCTCCTTATATAAGTTGAAGGGGCAGGTTACATGTAGAGTCCAACTCAGACTTAAGACTTAACTATTCTGACTTCTCTTCATGGGCTTCTTAACATCTTGGGCTTCATAACGTCTTGGGCTTCATAACGTCTCGGGCTGCATAACCCCTGGCAACCTAGTTATCACTGTCTGTCGGGTTATGACTGGGCCGGTTTATGAAGGTCTCCCGGTTTATGATGGTCTGCCGGTTTATGATTGTCTGTTGAGTTATCATCTGACTTAACTCCTGTCGCGTTATCATCTGACTTAACTCCTGCCGGGTTATCATCTGACTTAACTCCTGCCGGGTTATCATCTGACTTAACTCCTGCGGTTTACCAAGTACCAGCCGGGTTATAACTCCGGCCGGGTCATACCACGGGGTATATCCCCGACATTAGCCCCCAGTTTAATTTGGATTTATCCATGTTAAATTGATCCTGATCATCCTTAAATCCTTGTCATTTCCTTCTTCTAGAAAATACGTGTCAATAGACCAGCTTCATAATCAATTTGCTGACATTCGTTTGTCACAGAAAAGTATTGTGAAGAATAATTCATTTGACCCAGCTCCCAATGCTTAACGAAAATATTGGTCCTTGAAATACTCATCTGATCTTCAGCCGGTTTAAGGATGTAGAACTTGCCGGTTTATCATTGCCAAGATTGCCGGTTTATAAATATTGATAGCACCGGGTCATAATTGTAGTTAACGTCAGGCTTGAAAATATACCTCCTTTGTATGCATATCACTTGTAGCCCCCAAGTCTTAAGAAGGGAGCGTAGTAACTGCTTAAGACTTGCTTCAATATAAATGTTACAATCTTGAAGAAATCCAGTTTGTTCATCACTGGTCATAAACTGAGTATTCCATATATGTAGCCCCCAAGTGTCAGGTTGTCATGCTTGCAGCAACCTGGGACTTGTAATTTCCTGATGCTCATAAAAACTTCAACCAGTGTAGCCCCCAAGGGCCGGGTCATTATGCAAATAATGAGCAGGGACTTTGAAAATATGATCATGTAGACTTTAACAGCAACGTGTAGCCCCCAAGGGCCGGTTTAGTAAGATAATACTAAACTGGGACTTTATGTATACTTAATTGAAAATAACATCATATGATGTAACTCTCATCACGGGGCTTGAACCCACGTCCACAATGGTAAGAGCTTTGTGCTTTACCAACTGAGCAATGGATCTCTCAATATAAAGGATTAAAACTTGTGTACCTTGAATTTTGACATGAACAATTGGTAGCCCCCAAGGGCCGGCTCATTATGATGTGATGAGTCGGGTCTTCGATGAGGTGAGCAAAAATGACTTTGCATTAGCCCCCAAGTGTCATGGTGCATGCTTGCAGCAACATGAGACTTGCATATTTGATATAATCTCAACTTAAATAATGTAGCCCCCAAGTGCTGGGTCGTAAGCCTGCAGCGACTCGGGACTACTCCCTCCATTGTAGAATAAAACATATCCATTGATAAAATAATAACCATTGCGCTAAAAGCGACTTTGAAAACCTCAATCATAATATTTGTTATTGATAACCATAATAAAAATCCAGCCATGTTGGCTATTAAAGACTTGAATAATATAATCCAATGATTTATAGGCGCATGATTCCAATGGCACAATCCCAATATATACTGGTGACTTAACGTCCAAAGCCAGACCGAGTTAATAAACACCGGATAATTACCTTTTCTCCTACTGGTGACTTTATAGCCAAAAACCAGGCCGGGTCAATAAACACCGGTTTATCATAAAGTGTTGTAAACCTCATCAAAAGAGAAAAGTTGACAAATAAAAGCATATGAAAACTTGTAGTCGAGGCTTTTCACGGGCTGCCAGGCCCCAAATTCGAGGCTTTTCATGGGCTGCCAGGCCGCTGAGTTAAACCATTTTACAAAGCCTTTTAAGATGGACCTCAATCTTTAAGCAATCGTCGTTTTAACTTTGACAAGTTCAGGGTCTTATGAGATTGACTTGTCAAAGTTTGGCGGGTCATACCAGGTTTACCTGGACGGAGTGACTTACTTAGAAAAGGCAGGCTAACCCGGGGTTTTAGGTGTATACACCAGGCTTCCAAGCCTATTACAAGTGTAGATTCTTTGTTCATTGCGATAGCAAAGAATCCCCAAGCAATATTTTGAGCTGTGCTCAGTGGGTGCCTAGATGTTTGAGTTGTTCTTTTGCAACACTCTCTTTGGCCCCTAAGTAATTTTCTTTTGCCCTTGAGCCGATCAAGAGGTGTAGCTATGGTTCGAATACGACCAAGCCCCCAAGTGATTTTCCCGGTGGCCTTGCGCCGATCAAGAGGTGTAGCTATGGTTCGAATACGACCAAGCCCCCAAGTGATCAATAATATGATAAGCCAATAAGGCAGGATACCCATGTTTGAACCGCGCATCATGGCAACTGGTCCTCTTTGGCAACTTTTAACTTTTTGCAAGAGATAAATTCCTTTTGAACCGGGATTGTGAACCGGATATTGAGAGCGTAGGAGCTTTGCAAGAGATAGTTTCCTCTTAAACCGGATTTGAACCAGATACTAAGGGCTTCAGCGCTGTGTGGGAGACAGGATGTCCCTTGAACCGGACTTTAAACCGGAAGCATCATTGTGAGTCGGAATATTTCTGACGGCCTTTAAATTTTCATCAATATAACAGTAGCCTCTGGGACTGGGTTATCTTTCCCTCCATCGTCCTTGGGTTCTTGAACTTGCTTAAACTGGCAGAATTTGCTGAGTCATGTCATCGTAGCCCCCGAGTCTTAAGATGACTCGAGGAGTTGTCTTGAGACTCTCCGTATTTAACCATAGCAGAAGGTATATATTATTGGTGTTGATGACGTGATGTAAATTCACAGAAGGTTGAGGTGACTACGGTGGGTTATAAATGATCCCATATGAGCCGTGTCAGCAACTCGGCCAATGGTTCCTTTCAAATGGCTGTTTGAAGTTTAACCAAACTGTAGTGGCGGCGACTTGTGCATATGTCCATTGAACCATCCAGCGCAGACGGTGGTTGATGATAATTTGCCTCCAATTTGTTGGAAGAAAACCGGGCTACCCAAGCAGTGACTTGCTCATACTCAAGAAGAAGCTCATGCAGACAGGTGCGGCCCAGTGTGTTGATGTAGACCAGGCCTCGGGGGCGGCGATTTTCGCACGTCCATTGACAACGAGCAGACATGATCCCAGCAAGCCGATGTGGACCGGACCGCAAGGGCAGCAGCTTGTGTGCGTACATTCATCATGTGATATGTCCCGGAGTATCACCAGGCGGGATATTATCAACCCGTGCTCCATATCCGTGGTATAAACCACATTTGTAATGAATAATGGTCATGTATATAAAAATATACAAATCAAAGTAATTTGTCTTTTGATAGAAATAATATGTATTAATAAAACAAATTTTAGATGGATATCACCTGATGTTTGCGGATGGCAAACGGCCTTGGATGACCCGGAGGCAAACCTCAGAAACAGGCACAGCAGTTCAGCGCGCTGCGAGCTCGTGCAATGAGGTGAAGTCATGGCCGGTTTAGAGCGGCGGCGTTGACTCGGGGTAGTGTCCTGAAACAGGGGCCAGGGCGGCTCAGCAAGCACACGAGCCGACGATGGTCGCAGGGGCCCATCAGAGGCGTCGACGACTCACTGAGACCACGTCGGAGGAGTGCGCGAGGCCGGTGCAGCTTACTGTGACATCGGCAGAGGCCGCGAGAGGTGACAACGGATTAGCGCGTCTGTGGGTAAAGTGGCACGATGCTACGGATGCAATGACAACCGCGGCAACTTTGGCAAAGCCGCGAAAACAGCGTAGGCGACCCCTACGTGACCCGTGGCAGTTGACGCAGGCGGCTCAACGGCGAGGCGCGACCCGACGGTAGACGCGGCTGACGGCAGAGGTGAACCGGCGACAGCAGGGCCGGCTTGCGATGAGCAGAGGCAGCAGGAGCAGTGGAGGCGATGACTGCTGCGGGGGCCCAACAACTCAGGACGAGGCCGAGGTGGTTTCAGTGGAAAGCCAGCGGTACGGCAGGGCCGGTTCATGGCAGCGGCAAAGTCAACTCGCAAGCCAATGGTCCACAACATAAACATGTCAAGGAGAGGTGAGGGCGGCGACTCACGGCAGACGTGGGCGGTCCAAGACCGGAGTGAGGCACGACGACGGCGATTCGCCACAAACCTGGGCGGTTCAAGACCGGAGCGAGCGCGGCGGCCGGACACCAGCGACTCATACGGAAGGCGACTCCACGGAGGCGGTTTAGGAGCGGCGAGACTCGACGGCTGCTCAGAGCGGATGGTGGATCCGAGCCGGAGGCGGAGCGAGGCCAGGCCACGGCAGTTGAACAGCTCGGCGAGGCGGACTCCGAACGGGGTGAAGACGGCCGTACAGTGTGGCGGTTTGAGTTTGGTCATGGCGGAGGCGAGTGCTTGTGACGGCGAGTCAATCGTACATCTATAGTCTTGTTTCTCTGGTAGCCAATAAACAGACTAGCACAACTTGCTCTCAGTGATGGTAGACTCAATGACTTACTCCATCTCCATCTAATTATCCCGTGTGCTGCCTCTTGTAGAACCGAATCCTTAACATCTGTCTGATCCTCAAATCCATCGTGTATGCACTTCTGCTATCCCTCTTAGGGAAAAAGTTCAGTTCCAGTTGTCACGCCCTCGATGCGGCTATATCTCCCACGTGGCGAAGCACGACTTAGAGGCATAACCGCATTGAAAGCAATGTCGCAAGTGAGGTAATCTTCACACAACCCATGTAATACATAAGGGAAAGAGATACATAGTTGGCTTACAATCGCCACTTCACACAATACATGAGTAAAGCATTACATCATACAGATACAATCAGGGTCCGACTACGGAACCAAAATAAAAGAAGACTACCCCAAATGCTACACAGATCCCCGATCGTCCCAACTGGGCTCCACTACTGATCAACTGAAAAGAAATAACACAATGAACAAGATCTTCATCAAGCTCCTCCTTGAGCTCGGGTGGCCACCGCACGGTTTCATCGACACCGCAAACTGGTTTTGAAGTATCTGTGAGTCACGGGACTCAGCAATCTCACACCCGCGAGATCAAGACTATTTAAGCTTAAAGGTAGGACAGGGTAGTGAGGTGGAGCTGCAGCAAGCGACTAGCATATATGGTGGCTAACATACGCAAAAGAGAGCGAGAAGAGGAGGCAAGGCACGGTCGAACAACTATGATCAAGAAGTGATCCTAAAACAACCTACGCCAAACATAACTCCAACACAGTGTTCACTTCCCGGACTCACGAGAAGAGACCATCACGCAGTTACACGCGTTGGTGTATTTTAGTTAAGATCAACTTCGGGTTTTCTACAACCGACATTAACAAATTCCCATCTGCCTCATAACCGCGGCACGGCTTTGAAAGATAATACCTGCAGGGTGTCCCAACTTAGCCCATTATAAGCTCTCACGGTCAACGAAGGATATTCCTTCTACCGAAGACCCGATCAGTCTCGAATCCCGACTACAAGACATTTCGACAAAGAATAAAACAAGACCGGCAAAGCCGCCTCAATGTGCCGACAAATCCTGATAGGAGCTGCACATATCTCGGTCTCGTGGCACACCGGATGAGCAAGACGTCGGGTTGGCATAGACCCCGATTGCCAGGGCGCCGGACATCGCTGGTTTGGGCCAAGACTCAAGGAGCACCGTCCGGGGTTAAAATAAAGATGACCCTTGAGTCTGCAGAACCCAAGGGAAAAAGGCTTAGGTGGCAAATGGTAAAACCAATGTTGGGCCTTGCTTTGGAGGAGTCTTATTCAAAGCGAACTGTCAAGGGGGTCCCATAAATCACCCAACCGTAAGGAACGCAAAATCCGGGAACATAACACCGTATGACGGAAACTAGGGCGGCAAGAGTGGAACAAAACACTGCATAAGGCCGAGCCTTCCACCCTTTACCAAGTATATAGATGCATTAATTAAATAAGATATATTGTGATATCCCAACAAGTAAACATGTTCCAACAAGGAACAACATCTCCATGTTCCAACAAGGAACAAACTTCATCTTCACCTGCAACTAACAACGCTATAAGAGGGGCTGAGCAAAGCGGTAACATAGCCAAACAACGGTTTGCTAGGAAAGGATGGTTAGGGGCTTGACATGGCAATGTGGGTGGCATGATATAGCAAGTAGTAGGCATCGTAGCATAGGCATAGCAAAAGAGCGAGCATCTAGCAAGCAAAAATAGAAGTGATTTCGAGGGTATGGTCATCTTGCCTGAAATCCCGCAAGGAAGAAGAACGAGTCCATGAAGAAGACAAACGGATGAAGTCGAACGAATACTCACAACTCCGGAACGAAACCGAAGCTAACGAAAGAAGCAACCCGGAAAGAAACAAACAACATAGTAAACACACAATCATAAACATGGCATGATGCACAAGCGAGTATGATGCATGTCCGGTTTAATGAGGCATGGCATGGCAAAGTGCAACAAACAATACCACAAATCAAGTGGAGCTCAATATGCAACGAGTTGCATATTGACGAAACACCACATCAATTATTTAGTTCACTCCCGATTAGGTACTCAACAATATTAAATGTTATTAAACATGGCAAGAGGTGAAGCACAACAAAACTACCTACCTAGGCAAGTTTAAATGAGGCCGGAAACAACAAACAACAATTCCGGTAAAACCCCATATGCATATTTATGGATTAGGTACTGTTCTGCCCTAAACACAATTTTAGAGTTGTTAAACATGCAAAATAAGTACACCATGTTAAACTAGGCATTTTTCTACCCCATTTACATATATAATTTATTTAAATCCGAGCTACGGTTATTTAGTTATGAAATAAATCATTTTAACATGGCATATTAGCAAATTTAAATAAACAGCAAGTTAAACATTTTAACATGGGATGAAAGTGGCTGATTATTAATCTACACAATTTTCTGAGCATATTACATATAAAGTTTGTTTAAATCCGATGCACGGTTAATTAATTATTGATGCATGAACATGGAGGGTTTTTCTGCAAAATAGTAATTTTACCGGATAATTAGTAAATTCGCAGCGCAGGAAAAAAATCTACGCGGGCCGAAACTGGCTAGCCCAACAGTGCACAGGGGAGGGGTGGGTGGCTGCTCACATCATGGGCTTGGCCCGGTTCGGTGGAGGAGGGAGAGGCTCCGGCTGGGCCTGGCGACGCGGAGGAGGTCGGAGGCCCACGCGGAAGGAGGCAGCCGGCCTGGGGCAAGCAGCCGAGGCCGGGCCAGACGCTGGGCGGGCCCACGGGCCGGACGGCGCGGTCAACGGGCAGGGCGGATCGGGCTTCTCCCGACCGCCGTGGAAGGCGGCGGCGGCGGCGGCGCGCGCGGCGAAGCGGCGAAGACGGGCGGGACCGACCGGAGAGGTCCGGATGGACGGAACGAGCAGATCCGCCGGGGCAACCGGATCCGTGGATCCAGTGCCGGTTCGGTGAAGACGAGCCGGCGACGGCGACCTCCATGGCGGCGGTGGCTACCGCGGGAGGAAAGGGGCGGCAGGTGAGCAGGAGAAGTGGTGGAGGAGAAGGAAGAGAGAGGAGGCGGGCTCCGCCTGGCGCTGGCGCTTCACGCCGCAGCTGCCGGGTCGTCGGCGGGAGGCGCGAGGCGGCGGTGGTCGAAGCCCGGATCCCTCGAGGCGCAGGAGGGAGCTCCTCCTCGAGCAGGCGGCGCGGTGCGGGCACCTGGCCCAAATCGCCCGGGCGGGCCGTGGACGGGCCGGAGGACCAGCGCGCGCGGGAGGCGCTGGGGCACGTGCCAGCCCCGTTGGCTGGGGCGCCGGGCGGCAAAGCCAAGTGGCGAGGAGGGAGCGGTGGCGCGGCAACGGAGGTGGGAGGCGGCGGCCGATGATTGGGGCGCGAGATTCGAGGAGGAGGAAAACCAGAGGTAGGTGGAGGGGCTAGGCTGCCCAAAATGGAAGGAGGGTGTCCATATATAGGCAAGGATGGCTAGGGTTTGGGTTTAGGGGTTTGGGACCTCGGATCGCGATCGGGCGGTTCCGGACGCGAGGGGGGGGTTAGATGGCTGCGGTGGACTGTGAAGATAGGACTTGACCGAGGGGAGAGAGAGAAGTGCAGCCCGACGGCAGTTTCGGAGGCCAAACGTCCAACGAATAAACCGCAAGGGTGCCGCTATAAGTTAACGGTAGGGCTATCAACGGACTCGAATCGCGATTTAAACTTGGCAGGCGGCCTGTCTACACTATAATAAGACCGCATGACAAGTTGCAACCCATTCGAGAACATTTTTATGCCACTAATAAAATAATATTTCGGTGAAGCGGCGCGTGCAAGAGTGGACGGGCTCGAACGGACAACGGAGAGAAACGGTGGAACACGAACGGATGCAAGTTTTATGAAAACGATGCCGATGCAATGCGCATGATGCTATGAGATGAGATGCATAACAAAACAAAAGCAAAACAACAGACAAAACCCAACCACGAAGGAAATATCATATAGCATCTCCTAAAAGGCAAGAGTCGGAGTTACTTAATATGGAAAGTTGTATCCGGGCGCTACAACACTCCACCACTACGAGAGGATCTCGCCCCAGATCTAGGATGGCACCGAGAGAAGCGGAAGAGGAAGAGCAGAGGTAAAACTAAGTTGCTTCTTTGACAAAAGAGTGAAACCACGAACCTTGAGAGGTTGAACAAAATGAAAGAAAGAAAACCACGAAGATGAAGAAAGTTGAAAAACTCTCTGTTAGAAAAGAGGAACAAGGGATACGACGAAAACCAAGAGGTTTAGAGATAAGATAGATACTGAAACCACTCCGGTTAAAACTAGATCGAGAAGGAGTAAGAATGATATAATTTGGGCAGCACTCCGACTGAAAATGGAAGGAATTAGAATCATGAACTTGAGAAGATGGGATGATACTTGATGAAATCAACAACACACTGCCTCCGGAACTATTGAAAAAAATGGCAGAAGGGGTAAGAAAGATTTCAGACAACACTCCGGTTAAATGGATAAGCAAGAAAAGAATATAATCTTTACGAAACGAGGTGATGGGTGAAGTAGCAACATCACAATGCCTCCGGAAACAATGCATGATAGATAGAAAGTTGGAATGAATAGAACGAAGAATGAAACCAACATCTCCCACCATAAATGAATTTGAAAGAGCATCCTTACTAAGTAGGATTGAACAGAGTTGTTTGAAAAACAACAACGTTAAGGATAAGCTTGTAGTGGGCTTATGAAAACATCTCAAAATTATGAGGTGAGCTTCTGCCACCAACGGAAACAAATGATTGGATTTATATCAACAAGGAGACGAGAAACTTATTTCACCGAGAGGACAAATGAAGAACTTGGGTCATTTATAAGCACCATAAATAGCTACATTCCTTAGGGAAGGCTGTAGGTGAAATATAACCCAATATAACTCCAACAAAAGATTGATTGGTTAAAAAGATCTCTTGAACAAAGAGAAAATGATGGATTTAAATAACTCATTCTTGACAACAAGTGAAACATGAAACATGAAGTGAAATTGTCAAGAATGACATAAGACCACCTCAAATGACAAGGTCGAACGAATTGCACTTCGAAATGCAAGATGAGGAATACTTGAACTACTCAAAACAAAACATGTGTTGAGCACCATGTTCAATTTTGAGTATAGCTTGGCGGATCATAACTCCGAGAGAAATCTTGAAGAACAATTAATAATTAAAAGAATCCTTGACGAACCATCATGTAGAGCCTCCATGAAGAACTCCGGTAAGAAAAGGATGATAAAAGAAAGAGAAGTTGCAAATACAAGGTGAAACCTTGCAGTTATAAGATGAAGCTTTGAAATGATATAGCCGAGAAAACTTTGAACTCCGGAAAGAAAGATGAACAAATGAAATCAAGAATTTTGACGATCCTCCGGAATAAGGAATTGAATTTACTCGATGGAACAAGAATAAGAATTACATTATGTTGATCCTTCACCAATAAAATTGATGACAAGCAATGGATTTGTCATACTACTTATTCCCGTAGAAAGGATTAAGATAGATATGGCGCAAACTTGGGAAGGTCTTCAACGAACCACCGGTAGGATTGAAACAACGAATAAATCTATATGGTAACGAAGGAAGAGAACTCTTGAACGAAACACCGTAAGAATTGAGAATGAACGAAGAAGGCACAATTCACCGGGAAGAATTGGAAAACGAATAAAGATGCTTGACAAAGTTTAGATACATTAGAACGAAGAGATCATGAACTAATTAGAGGATATTTCGACGATGCACCGGTGAGATTTGGAAAACGAGAGCTTAAAGCTGGAATGAATAATTCTGAGAAGATGGGCTCCGGAGAATCAAGCTGAAAAGACTCCTGAAATGCTCCGGGTGGGTGAAAAGAATTCTCACAATCAAAACAATTATGAGGTTGGCACGAAGCTAGAACCATGAATCTTGAAGAGAATGGAGCAAGATTAAAGAGAAACTCTTCTTCAGTCTTCACATCGAAGAAAGACGATGAGAAACACCACCATGAATTGTTGAGGCACTCCGGAATGACAATTAGAAAGGTTGAACCAACAATGAAAATAATTTGGAAGATCTTGAGAAAGACATTTGATCGATGATAACTCATTCTTACGCCAAACTTTGAAAAGAATTTTAGAAGCTCCGGAAAATCGAAGAGTCGTAAGATCCTCGAAAAGACCTGTGGGTTAGGCCCACTCAAAAGAACCACTGTTGAACAATTGTTTGAAATAGATATTGCACCGGTAGAATTAAATGACTTGAATGAGATAGCAATCTCGAAATAACTTGAACGGATTAAGAATGGAAACTAGAATATTCTGAGATATCTTCAACACTCCGGAACAATTGAATAGCGAGAAGTGAATGATTAGGAGATGCACCGACATGAGAAAGCATTTGAAACGATGAAAAGAATACGATCAACACTGAAAACTTGACTTAAATCCACCGGAGAAGAAAATTAGAATGGAACAATG
The DNA here is from genome assembly GCA_021605205.1 of Aegilops longissima. Taxonomy (NCBI): domain Eukaryota; kingdom Viridiplantae; phylum Streptophyta; class Magnoliopsida; order Poales; family Poaceae; genus Aegilops; species Aegilops longissima. Next base: position 153,198,778 of record CM038678.1, on the reverse strand, counting down.
ATAAGGTAAAAGCTTCCTTAGCGTCTTCATGAGAGATCACCGGATAAAACCTTTAAGGAAAAGAATGAAGAAACTTCACTCAATAAAATGGATACTTGATTAAGAAATCTGAGTCCTTGAAGAAAAAGGGTGGGAGGGCGGGAAATCAAAACAACTTGGGCCGGATGAAACGAACACCGTTGAGAAAAAAAAACTTAGAATTGATCTTGCGAATGTTGGAATGATCGGATCCACTTGAAGAGAAGCACGCCGGTTGAGAAAAAGAATTGACATGACAAGCTCAAGGATCAAGAAGGATTAGTATTCACATAGCAATATGAGAACACCATTTAGGAAAGGTATGGAATCAACACTTGACTTCAAGCAACTCGAATACCACAAAACAAAACAAAACAAAGGATTGGCTTCAAGAATGAGCCGAACAAACACATGATAGAGATTTCGCCCAAAGTGTTAGTGGTGGGGCCCACACGACACGACGATAGCGGACGCCACGAATGACAAACAAGACGCCCCGAATCAGCATAGCCAAGGATTCTTTAAGACGCCTCGCGACCAATCAGTAAATCGACCGTGAATGGGCGGACCACTAAACTTTGAACCCCAATCTCAAATCATACATCCGCCGGAAAGAATATCCCGTAAGCTACTAGAATTCCCACCTATAAACTCCCAAACTTTCGGTTATGCAATCTGGTGTTGGGGATACAGGGACACAAAATATATCACCCAAACTAACAATACCTAGATCCAACAGATCCATCCGTCAACACATAACCAAGAAATCCTCGAAATCGTGGTACCTCGACCTTCAAAAACATCCGTTATGCAAGTCATGGCGATATTCCCTTTTCGCCACAAGATCGGGCTATCGTGGTTATCTCACCAACAACTGCACAAAAGAGATTTCGATGTCGGCAAAACTCGGTATTCCAGAATCGCAACGATAAAATTGTGACGACAACACCTCGGAGCTCAACTCCCGTGACACCGCCACAACCCCTAAATGTCGAGGCACCAAGAACAATGTTCTCGCCACAAAACCATCGAACGATTCCAAGATACCCACGTGATCCTAAAAAAATTTAGTGAAATTTGAGGAGAGAAAAGTCAAAACTCTACGCCAGATACCTCACCAGAGCGATTTAAGGACCGAGGAGTAAAAGAATCCTACTCTCCGATATATATAATCCTAAGACTCAAAACATTTTCCGTTCTAGACTCAACAGCGTCAGCAAACAATCAAGTAGGGGGCTCCTAAGTCGGGGAAGGCTCTGATACCAACTTGTCACGCCCTCGATGCGGCTATATCTCCCACGTGGCGAAGCACGACTTAGAGGCATAACCGCATTGAAAGCAATGTCGCAAGTGAGGTAATCTTCACACAACCCATGTAATACATAAGGGAAAGAGATACATAGTTGGCTTACAATCGCCACTTCACACAATACATGAGTAAAGCATTACATCATACAGATACAATCAGGGTCCGACTACGGAACCAAAATAAAAGAAGACTACCCCAAATGCTACACAGATCCCCGATCGTCCCAACTGGCTCCACTATCGATCAACTGAAAAGAAATAACACAATGAACAAGATCTTCATCAAGCTCCTCCTTGAGCTCGGTGGCCACCGCACGGTTTCATCGACACCGCAAACTGGTTTTGAAGTATCTGTGAGTCACGGGACTCAGCAATCTCACACCATGAGATCAAGACTATTTAAGCTTAAAGGTAGGACAGGGTAGTGAGGTGGAGCTGCAGCAAGCGACTAGCATATATGGTGGCTAACATACGCAAAAGAGAGCGAGAAGAGGAGGCAAGGCACGGTCGAACAACTATGATCAAGAAGTGATCCTAAAACAACCTACGTCAAACATAACTCCAACACCGTGTTCACTTCCCGGACTCCGCCGAGAAGAGACCATCACGGTTACACACGCGGTTGGTGTATTTTAGTTAAGATCAACTTCGGGTTTTCTACAACCGGACATTAACAAATTCCCATCTGCCTCATAACCGCGGGCACGGCTTTCGAAAGATAATACCCTGCAGGGGTGTCCCAACTTAGCCCATTATAAGCTCTCACGGTCAACGAAGGATATTCCTTCTACCGAAGACCCGATCATCTCGAATCCGGACTACAAGACATTTCGACAAAGAATAAAACAAGACCGCAAAGCCGCCCGAATGTGCCGACAAATCCTGATAGGAGCTGCACATATCTCGGTCTCGTGGCACACCGGATGAGCAAGACGTCGGGTTGGCATAGACCCGATTGCCTGTGGGGCGCCGGACATCGCTGGTTTGGGCCAAGACTCAAGGAGCACTGGTCCGGGGTTAAAATAAAGATGACCCTTGAGTCTGCAGAACCCAAGGGAAAAAGGCTTAGGTGGCAAATGGTAAAACCAATGTTGGGCCTTGCCGGAGGAGTCTTATTCAAAGCGAACTGTCAAGGGGGTCCCATAAATCACCCAACCGTAAGGAACGCAAAACCGGGAACATAACACCGTATGACGGAAACTAGGCGGCAAGAGTGGAACAAAACACCGTGCATAAGGCCGAGCCTTCCACCCTTTACCAAGTATATAGATGCATTAATTAAATAAGATATATTGTGATATCCCAACAAGTAAACATGTTCCAACAAGGAACAACATCTCCATGTTCCAACAAGGAACAAACTTCATCTTCACCTGCAACTAACAACGCTATAAGAGGGGCTGAGCAAAGCGGTAACATAGCCAAACAACGGTTTGCTAGGAAAGGATGGTTAGGGGCTTGACATGGCAATGTGGGTGGCATGATATAGCAAGTAGTAGGCATCGAGCATAGGCATAGCAAAAGAGCGAGCATCTAGCAAGCAAAAATAGAAGTGATTTCGAGGGTATGGTCATCTTGCCTCAAATCCCGCAAGGAAGAAGAACGAGTCCATGAAGAAGACAAACGGATGAAGTCGAACGAATACTCACAACTCCGAACGAAACCGGCTAACGAAAGAAGCAACCCGAAAGAAACAAACAACATAGTAAACACACAATCATAAACATGGCATGATGCACAAGCGAGTATGATGCATGTCCGGTTTAATGAGGCATGGCATGGCAAAGTGCAACAAACAATACCACAAATCAAGTGGAGCTCAATATGCAACGAGTTGCATATTGACGAAACACCACATCAATTATTTAGTTCACTCCCGATTAGGTACTCAACAATATTAAATGTTATTAAACATGGCAAGAGGTGAAGCACAACAAAACTACCTACCTAGGCAAGTTTAAATGAGGCCGAAACAACAAACAACAATTCCGTAAAACCCCATATGCATATTTATGGATTAGGTACTGTTCTGCCCTAAACACAATTTTAGAGTTGTTAAACATGCAAAATAAGTACACCATGTTAAACTAGGCATTTTTCTACCCCATTTACATATATAATTTATTTAAATCCGAGCTACGGTTATTTAGTTATGAAATAAATCATTTTAACATGGCATATTAGCAAATTTAAATAAACAGCAAGTTAAACATTTTAACATGGGATGAAAGTGGCTGATTATTAATCTACACAATTTTCTGAGCATATTACATATAAAGTTTGTTTAAATCCGATGCACGGTTAATTAATTATTGATGCATGAACATGGAGGGTTTTTCTGCAAAATAGTAATTTTACTGGATAATTAGTAAATTCGCAGCGCAGGAAAAAAAATCTACACGGGCCGAAACTGGCTGGCCCAGCAGTGCTCAGGGGAGGGGTGGGTGGCTGCTCACATCATGGGCTTGGCCCGGTTCGGTGGAGGAGGGAGAGGCTCCGGCTGGGCCTGGCGACGCGGAGGAGGCTGGGGAGGCCCACGCGGGGAAGGAGGCAGGCCGGCCTGGGGGCAGCAGGCCGAGGCTGGGCCAGACGCGGGGCGGGCCCACGGGCCGGACGGCGCGGATCAACGGGCAGGGCGGATCGGGCTTCTCCGACCGCCGTGGAAGGCGGCGGCGGCGGCGGTTGCCCGGCGGCGAAGCGGCGAAGACGGGCGGGACCGACCGGAGAGGTCCGGATGGACGGAACGAGCAGATCCGGCCGGGGCAACCGGATCCGTGGATCAGTGCCGGGTTCGGTGAAGACGTGGCCGGCGACGGCGACCTCCATGGCGGCGGTGGCTACCGCGGGGAAAGGGGCGGCAGGGTGAGCAGGAGAAGTGGTGGAGGAGAAGGAAGAGAGGAGGAGGCGGGCTCTCGGCTGGCGTTAGCGCCGCCGGCCGCTGCCGGGTCGCCGGCGGGAGGCGCGAGGCGGCGGTGGTCGCCTTCCGGATCCCCGGAGGCGCAGGAGGGAGCTCCTCCTGAGCAGCGGCGCGGTGCGGGCACCTCGGCCCAAATCGCCCGGGCGGGCCGTGGACGGGCGGGAGGACCAGCGGCGCGCGGGAGGCGCTGGGGGCACGTGGCCAGCCCTGTTGGCTGCGGGGCGCTGGCGGCGGCGCCAAGTGGCGAGGAGGGAGCGGGTGGCGCGGCAACAGAGGTGGGAGGCGGCGGCTGATGATTGGGGCACGAGATTCGAGGAGGGATGAAAACCAGAGGTAGGTGGAGGGGCTAGGCTGCCCAAAAATGGAAGGAGGGGTGTCCATATATAGGCAAGGATGGCTAGGGTTTGGGTTTAGGGGGGTTTCGGGACCTCGGATCGCGATCGGGCGGTTCCGGACGCGAGGGGGGGGGGTTAGATGGCTGCAGGTGGACTGTGAAGATAGGACTTGGACTGAGGGGAGAGAAGAGAAGTGCAGCCCGACGGCAGTTTCGGAGGCCGAAACGTCCGACGAATAAACCGGCAAGGGTGCCGCTATAAGTTAACGGTAGGGCTATCAAACGGACTCCGAATGCGACGAAACTTGGCAGGCGGCCTGTCTACACTATAATAAGACCGCATGACAAGTTGCAACCCATTCCGAGAACATTCTTATGCCACTAATAAAATAATATTTCGGAGGTGCCGCGGGCGCGTGCAAGAGTGGACGGGCTCAGAACGGACAACGGAGAGAAACGGTGGAACACGAACGGATGCAAGTTTTATGAAAACGATGCCGATGCAATGCGCATGATGCTATGAGATGAGATGCATAACAAAAACAAAAGCAAAACAACAGACAAAACCCAACCACGAAGGAAATATCATATAGCATCTCCGGAAAAGGCAAGAGTCGGAGTTACAAATATGGAAAGTTGTATCCGGGGCGTTACACCAGTATCAAGGTCTTACAACCTCCAGGTTTTGCCAAAGTTAGCTGCAGCAAGGCACCTTCCAGACGGATAAACAACGAGGCTAGCAAGACGAGCCAAGACATGGCCATGGCAAGGTCAATGAAGTCAGGGTCCAGCCGTGGCAAACCGTCAAGGGGCGGGCAAAGGCCGGCCGCAGAGCATCTTGATGCGAGCGAGGCCATGCTCGAAGTGTGGCGAACCAGGGTGAAACGAATCTGCGGTAAGGCCATAATGGTAATGAGTCGGCGGTGAGATCGTGGAAACGACAGCTCAGTGGTGACGCATGGCCAGCTCTGGACGGCGGCCCAGCAGCATGGACAAGGTCAACTCAGGGCACGGCACAAGCAGTTTAGAGCAGTAGAGGTGCAGCAGCTACTCGGCGCAACGGCTCTTGGCGTGGCAGTTTGTAGATGGAGGCTCGTGGTTTGTTGCTTGCGGTGCGGCGGTTTAATGGTGGTCGCGTGGCGGCTCTGTAACGGCGCGTCGACATCGGCTCACGGCCGGGGTGCGTCAACGGTGAAAACCGAGGTGCGATGCGAGCTTACGCACGGGTTATGGAAGAGCACACGGGCGGCCCCAGCTATGAACCGGCGGGCACGCCGGCGGCCTGTAGGCGAGTCGGATGAGACAGACACGACACATAGCTCGGAGGCGATGAAAAGGAGCCACGAAGACGGGCCTCGATCGATGCGAGAGGAATATCATGTGCGGGTCATGGCCGGCAGTGACGGCTCAGATAGACAGCCGCTCACGGTGGTGGTCAGCCTGTGGATCGGCGATACAGGGCCACAGGGGCGAGCTCCGGCGGCGGCGACAGCTCTGTGACAGAGTGACGAGGTGGAGGCCGGCGGCTCGGAAAGGCACCATGGGCGCGCCGGCAACGGCGGTTTAGAGGCGATGGGAGACCGGAACGGCTCAGTAGAGGCGGGCGAGGACGAATCGGAATCGGGCGATCGTGGCCGAGGCATTAAGCCGGCAGGGCGATTTAGCATGTCTGCAAGTGAATCTGAGCTTGCGGTGACGGAGTCCGGTGGTTCAACACGCGGTAGGTCACAGAAGCGTTGACAGTGGCCATGGAGAAGTTGTGAAGTTAACCGCTCAAAGGAAAAACGGGAGTTTGCCAATGAAGCGGCGGCCGTAGCTTTAGAGGAGACCGGGTTACGGTTGTTGACTCCGGGTTGGACTGATCCGATTGTAGTATTGACTTGAATAATATAAAACACGAGACCGTGTCCTGATCCGGTAGGGTGGCTTTCGGCGGTTTATAGCAACTTCCGGCGGCTGCAGCAAGATTCTTGTCTGTTTCCCGCAATAGCATAGGCGAATATTGACCTCCATGCTGCAGCAGCTTTTGGACAATCCACGTCTGGATCACGGTGGTCTTCTATTCAAAAAACACCCAGTTAAACATTCCTTTTTTGACACTTTTGGTGCTTCAAGATACTGGTGACTCGCCCGAATAGGAGTTTGTCCCAGCTCTCGTGACGGCTCACTGTTCCCGATATCGATTCGTCTCCAGATTCGACGGATCGCCAGGTCACGTTTATCACGCGTAACCCTAATTTCCTCTTGACCTGAAATCTCAAAGATTGCAAATTTAGACTGATGAATTTGAAGCTGAAGCAGATCCCTTCAAACGGGAATTTTCTCCTCCAGAAAATTGGAAATTTCTCGACCCCTAGAAGAGATCCCTCCAAGAACTCAACACCATAGTGCGCAGGCCCCACGATGGGCGCCAACTATCGTGGAATTGTCACGGCAGATGTCCTAGTGTAAGGACTTAGTCATGAGGCCAACGCATCTATGTGGTAGCTTGACAGGGGTTGAGCGGAATCGAGAAACACAACACAAGACAAGGATTTAGACAGCTTCGGGCCCCGGGAAACATCATCCGGTAACAACCCTACATGTTGTTTGTGGCTAGGTCTCATTATCATCATGAGGGAGTCGCCGTAAACTGGCTCTCCTTTTGTGTCTAGCCCTAGAGATTGTTTCTTTTTGCTTGTCCCTCTTTGGGAGGCCCTGCCCCTCCTTATATAAGTTGAAGGGGTGGGTTACATGTAGAGTCCAACTCGGACTTAAGATTTAACTATTCTGACTTCTCTTCATGGGCTTCTTAACATCTTGGGCTTCATAATGTCTCGGGCTTCATAACCCCTGGCAACCCAGTTATCACTGTCTGCCGGGTTATGACTGGTGCCGGTTTATGATGGTCTGCCGTTTTATGATGGTCTGCCGGTTTATGATGGTCTGCCGGTTTATGATGGTCTGCCGGTTTATGATTGTCTACTGAGTTATCATCTGACTTAACTCCTGTCGGGTTATCATCTGATTTAACTCCTGCCGGGTTATCATCTGACTTAACTCCTGCCGGGTTATTATCTGACTTAACTCATGCCAGTTTACGAAGTACCAGCCGGGTTATAACTCCGGCCGGGTCATACCGCGGGGTATATCCGCGACAGTTCGTGTCCTCCATAATAATACTTCATCATGCACAATACATCGAATGGTTCTCTAATCGTTCGTCATCACCTTAAGCCACCGGACTATCAGATGACAAACTGATGACAAACCCTGCCCGTTCCACAATCATAGGCATTACATATTTTGAATGGGAAAAGCTTGTCAAAGTTGACATTAGTTTAATATATTGGAATTGGAAAACCTTGTCAATTTTTGTTCATTGATGTTAGCCAAGACATGCATTTGATATTTCGAGTGGGGCGCCTTTGCCGTGAGCAACGCCGATCGCTTTTTTCCTATTCCTGCCTTCGCCTCGAAGTAAATATTTACTCTGCTGAGATGCATAGTCACATGAATGTTGACTTATGTAAGATATTTTAAGAGTTTGTTCTGAATATTCTCTATGTAATGCCAGGCCTTGTGTTTGATTGCAAAGTTGAGCTTGGAATGTTGTGGCATGCGGCCTCACGAGCTATTCACCGTGCCTCCTGAGAATAATGCATCCTATTGTTTCGCATGTCGATCTAATGCCAGTGATTTGCTTGTTAGGAAGATCATCCTCTCCTGTTGTTTCCGTGCTTAAGAAGTTCATTGTCTTATGTTTCATTCATAGCCTATACGACAAGTCGGGTAGGTTAGACGTGAAACCATATGATCTTTCGACCAACTCATCATCTTAGGCCGTGATTGGATCGTCGTTTTCCAACCAAAACCTCTTGTAAAACTAACGCTTGTAAATAAAAGCAGATGGTCTCAGGCGAAGCGTTTGGTAGGTCGATTTCAACTAGTAAAATATACACCGGCCTCTCAAATTACACGCGCAACCCACCGGTTTTATATACGGGCCCTCGGTTTCATTACGCCTGTATTTTACGTGTTATTTCCGATGATGAGTAAATTACACTTGTATCTTAATACATGTGTGAAATAAACCAGAGCTCCCAAGGGCGGCCTTACCGTTTCATGCCGTCTCAGTCTCTCGAAGGTGCTCACAGGTGTCCGATGATCCTGGCTTCCTGAATGAGCAGCGGGCGTTGTATCAGACCATCCATAGGGCCCGCGAGGCCCTCTCCGTCGTCCTTCGAGTTGTTGCACTCTCCTGGCGCCGAGCATTGTTAACATGGTCAATGAACATGAGGATTCGTGAGATGAGTTTATTTTGATCGGTTGATGAGGGGACCCACTAGGGCCATAGCCGCACGCACGCAAGTGCCTCCTTATTATGTACAACTTTTTTTGCTTCCTCCTGGTTTCTCGACATCACGGTCCCACACCATTGTCAACCTATGTAGTCAATATAAACGAGAGAATTGCACAAGGTGTGGCCGATACCGGGACCAAGCAGCTCGAGCAAAGATTTGTGTTTTTGGGTGTGAGCACTGCAGAGTTTTCTCGGTGATGTTTTCGTTGTTGTTCAAAGGAGAGCAGGTATTAATCTGGGCGGGCTGTGGCCGCCTAGCCCAGACAGATATCCAGCCCAGATATTATTTTTTTCAAGATCAAAATGGCTAGCCCAGCTATACGTTTTTTTGAGGAATACCCAGGCAAGGTCAACTTGTTATTCTCCGCCCCGCTGGGCTGCAAATCTTTCCTAGGAGAGATGCATTAGGCTTAACAGGAAAATGGGCATTAAAAATAATAAATGGGATGTAATTATAAAAACTGGGCTGTAATTATAAAAAAATGCACCAAGCACGAAATTAGTTTATAAAATATTATATATGGATTTTGAAAATCTTAATTTTTAACTATCTGTAAAATGAGCCGAGTTTATTTTTTCTGAAGAATACCCAATCCAAGCCTATTTATTTTTCTATGGCCCTGATGGGCTGCAACTCTTTCAAGACGCCTGCAAATCTTGAAAGTAATATGAAATTGGTTGTAAAAATAAAAACAGATGACAAATTGGCAATTACTTTATAATTTCTGAATTTTTTCACATTTTCAGATTCCTATTTCACTGGGCATTAACCTAATTTAAATATATCTTCAAAGTACTTTAAATCTGGCTCAACATTTCGCTATTAAAGTTAGTTTGGAACCCACAGAAATATGCGAAATTGGCCCTGGCCAACAAAAAAACGGACTGCAATAAATTGCATAAGAAGTGACAATGAGCTATATATAAATTATTAAAAAAAAGAGGGAATGGTCTAACTTATGGGCCTATTAAGTTTTGACGTGAATGCAAGATTTTTTTTAGTTATTATAAACGTCAACAAACGATTCTAGCAGACGTAACCATTGGATGTCAATCCAATGGCCGTCGTGTTTCTTCAATCTCTGATCTTCTTGCTCCAGCCACCAAATCCAGCGCCAAGGGACCGCTGCTCCGCCTCCGTGCAGGCCTCACCGCCTCTACTACTCCCACCGCTGGCTACGGAATCCTCAACTCACCCACACCCCTCGTTATTCTCATGCGGCGACGCAGCCTCACCCCACACCGAACCAAGAACCTCAGATTCCTCTCCGCTGGGGCATCCATCGCCGCGTCTTCCCGGCTCCGTGTCGCCCCTTCCTAGGCCTCGTCGTCCGTCCCACCGCCTGGTGCTCTCGGCGCAAAGATGGTCAACGTGGTCAAGGAATGACTTCCATCGGAAGAGTACTTGCCGTGGAGAGGCCGATAGCTGGGTCCACTAAGCCGCAAGGAAGTGCCTCCTTATTATGCGGAAAATAATTATTCCTCCACCGACAAATAGGGACCCATCGGACGGGCCACCGATTTGGCTAAAAAACGCTTCCCCACCGCTGGGATCCACCAGATGGGCCATCGATTTCGCGAAAAAGTTCCCCATTGTCACTCGGGCCCACCGTGCGCCTCCTTATTACGCACAAAAAGAATACTCCCCGCTAGCCGGGACCCAAAGATAGTGGGAGGCTGACTTGTGGGCCTACTAAGTTGACGGGACGGAGGGCTTTGTCAACTTACTCAATATGCACGATTCTAGCTCCATTGACCGTACGATGTCCATCCAACGGCCGTAGTGCTTCTTCAACCTCTGGTCTTCTTGCTCCACCGCCCAAACCAGCGCTGGTCGTGCCTCGTGCTCCTACCTCCGTGGCGATTGGCCATGCCGTCATGGAGGCCTCACCGCCCCTACTACTCATACTCATCGCCAGGCCATCCTCTACTCACCCACACCCCGTTATTCTGCGGTGATGGTAGCCTCACACCGCAGCCGAACCAGTGAACCCTCGTACTCCTCTCCACGTGGGCATTCACTGCCGCTTCTTCCCTGGCTCCGCGTCGTCCCCTTCCTAGGCCTCGCCGTAGTCCACCGCCTTGGTGCTCTCGGCGCGGCGTGGTCAATGTGGTCAACGACCGATTTCCATCGAAGAGTATCAGACGTGGAGAGGCCGATACCGGGTCCACGGCCACAAAGCAAGGAAGTGCCTCATTATTACGCCGCAAAATAATTATTCCTCCACCGACAGCGGGATCCACCGGACGGTCATCAGATTTCGCGAAAAACATTTCTCGATCGCTGGGACCCACCAGCTACATCTTCGCACGCAAGGAAGTGTGTCCGGAAAAAAAAATGATTCGCCCTCCTGACTGCTGGGACCCACCAGCTACATCTTCACACACAAGGAAGTGCCTGATAGTCGAGACCCACCGGGTCGAAGCGTACGTAGCGTTGTCATTCTGGTCAAGAACGTGTACGTACATACTAGTCTATGTAGAGGCACGCACGTGTCGTAGTAGAGGCACGCACGTAGCATGTACACGTACGTACAGCGGCCAGGGTGCAACAAAGTAAATACGGCCACGTACGTACATATGGGCGGGGTCTCGAACGCCTACTCGCGCGTACGTACGGCCAGGGCTCATGTACATGGCTGGGTCGAAACGGAGAAACAGCGTCGTCGTCGTGTTCATGGGAGCCAACCGGCTGGGTCGGAAAAGAATGTGTCGTCGTGTTCATCGCGAGGGCTTGGACGGAACAGCCGATGGAAACAAGGCCTAGCGTACCGCAGAACGGAGGAAACGGCCTTGTGTTTGACCGGCCATGTTCGGAACGGGATCCTGTTCATCGGGAGGGGTCTGGCGTACCGCAAAACAGAGGAAACGGACCTCCTACGGTCGAAACAGGGGTCCTGTTGATCGGGAGGGGTGTGGCGTACCGCAAAACGGAGGAAACGGACGTGTGTTGGAGCGCTACGGTCGGAACGAGGGTCCTGTTCATCGGGGGGTGTGGCGTACCGCAAAACAGGACTCCACGGGATACTGTTCATCTCCACCGTCGACCCCTCCACCTCCACGGCCTCTCGCTCATCCACCGTCGACCTCCTGCAGCCTCCACCTGCAATTGTTCATCCACGGGCTCCTGTTCATCCAGCCTCCACCACGCGCTACTCCATCGGCTACTGTTCAACCAGCCCTCTCCACGGGCTCCTGTTCATCCAGCCATCCGTTGTCTATTGTTCATCCTGTCCTCCACGGGGTGGTCCTATTCATCCATCCCTCCACGGGGTCCTGTTGATCCAGCCCCAACCGGCTCGATCGATCGGGGTCCTGTTCATCCAGAGGCAACACCACGGGTCTTGTTCATCCACCCCACCGAACTGTTCGCCCACCCCCCAAAGAACGCCATCTGCTCATCTAGAGGCAGCATCGATCGGCTTCAGCTTAGCAGCAAGATGGCGGCGAATCGCCGATCGGGTTCGATTAACAGCCATCGATCGATCGCCGGGTTCAATGAACGCGTAGCCTGAAGTGCAATCGCCGGGTTCGCTTAGAGCTCAACGCCGCCGGGTTCGATTAGACCCAACGCCGCACACCACGCGCGTGCATGTACGAGAGAAACACGCATCGCTCGGCCCCGACCACCCACCGTAACCAGGAACACCCCGATATTTCCTCGCCCTCGCTTCTACAATGGTTTTTTTCGTCATGGACGGCCCAAAGAATGTCATGCAGCTGCGTCCCCGGCCCGCCAAGGACGAAAAGCCCATTTTATGTCATGATTTTTTGTCATAGAAGTAGGACCCCACCACATCTATGATGATACCGGGTTTTGTCACAATTATCGTCATAGAAGTGTCATAAGTATGATAGAAAGAATTTTCGTTCGGCCCAAAATGTCACGGATGTGTCTTTTTTCGTAGTGCATAAAAAGGATACGGACCCTTGTACACTCATACGCGCATAGCCTTCTCGTCCCGAGGCAACCCTGCCGGGCAAGAACGTTGCGTTTTCCACCACAGTGCACCATCAATCCACCAAAGCAGGAGTAGGGTTTTACACCTCGCGGCGGCCCGAACCTGGGTAAAATTGCCCGTGTGATCTCTGCCGTGCTATCTCATGTCCTCTGCTCTTTGTTCAACGTGCCATCCCCCCGCCGAACCAGAAAGGGGCTCATGGCCCCATAGGTGGCCGTGGTTTCCCACGACAGACTGCATCCGCCGAAGACTTGTCGTATACTCCAAGACTTCCCATGCTGCCTCCACGCCAAGATAACGACCTTTTGACCCTAGATAACCTGCTGATGACCCACAAGTATAGGGGATCAACCGCAGTCCTTTTAATAAGTAAGAGTGTCGAACCCAACAGGAGCTGAAGGAAATGCCAAGCGGTTTTAAACAAGCTATTTCTTTAGGCACTAAAATTGTCGGTAACAGATAGTTTTATAGCAATGCAATTTGTAACGAGCAAGTAATAGTGATGGTAACAAAGTTGCACCAAGGTATCCCAATCCTTTTTGTAGCAAAGGATAGGCCAGAACAAACTCTTATAGTAATAAAAGTGTTCTTGAGGACACACGGGAATTTCATCTAGTCACTTTCATGATGTTTGATTCGTGTTCGATACTTTGATAATTTGATATGTGTGTGGATTGGTGCTTGGGTGATACTCTTAATTGAACAAGCCTCCAACTTATGATTATCCCCTCACGCAAGCATCTGTACCAACGAAATAAGAATTAAGATAAATCTAACCATAGCATGAAACATATGGATCCAAATCAACCCCTTACGGAATAGCGCATAAACTACGGTTTAAGCTTCTGTCACTCTAGCAACCCATCATCTAATAACTACTCCACAATGCTTTCCCTTAGGCTCAAAGATGATGAAGTTTCATGTAGTCGACATTCACATAACACTACTAAGGGAAACAACAACATACATATCATCAAAATGCTACCAAATTCACATGATTACTTATGACAAGACTTCTCCCATGTCCTCAAGAACAAATGTAACTACTCACAAAACATATTCATGCTCAAGATCAGAGGAGTATTGAATAGCATAATGGATCTGAATATATGATCTTCCATCAAATAAACCAACAAGCATCAACTACAAGATGTAATGCAAGAGATGAACTAGGGTTTGAGATGAGATGGTGCTGGTGAAGATGTTGATGAATATTGGTCCTCCCATGATGAGAGGATCGTTCATGATGCCGATGGATTCAATTTCCCCCTCCTGGAGGGAAGTTTCCCCGGCGGAATCACTCCGCCCGAGAGAAAAAGGGCTCCTGCCCAGGTTCCGCCTCGAGACGGCGGCGCTTCATCCCGAAACCTTCCTTCTAATTTTTTTAGGGCGAATGGGGTTATATACCAGAAAATGGGCCCCGGAGGCCTACCAGGTTCACCACAGCTCAGGGAGCATGCCCAGGCAGGGTGGGCGCGCCCCCCAGGCTTGTGGCTGCCTGGTGGGTCCCCCTCTGGTACTTCTTTCGCCAATAATTTTAATATATTCCAAAATAATTCCCCATCAATTTTCAGCTCATTTGGAGATGTTCGGAAAAATGCCTCTGACATAGCCCTTTCCGGTCTACAATTCCAGCTGTCGGCAATCTCCCTCTTTATGTGAAACTTGCAAAATAAGAGAGAAAGGGCATAAAAATTGTATCATAAAGTGAAATAATAGTCCATAATGCAACAAATATCAACATAAAAACATGATGCAAAATGGGCGTATCAACTCCCCCAAGCTTAGACCTCGCTTGTCCTCAAGCGAAAGACGAAATCAATAATCAACACCACATGCTTAGAGAGAGAGAGGTGTCGATAAAAATAAAATACGGACATAGTAGCATCATGATCATTATTACAACAACAATATTTATTATCATATAACTTCTCATGAGCAAGTAACAAGTCATCACAACATCGAAGTGTAAGGCATAAACTTTCTTGAAAACTGACAAACTATGTTCTCAGTCAACAATGCAATTGCAATTCATCATATTTTTAGGAAGGGTCTCATGTCAGAGCTTTTTAGCAAGTCCACATACTCAACCATCATTTAGTCTTCTATGATTTCAACGTAACAAGTCATCACAACATGCGCTTTTTGTATTTGGATGCAAAAGCTCTTAATGCAAAAGAACGTCATGTTATATTGCCCCTTACGATAGCAACCTTTATTATGCAGTCTGTCGCTTTTTTTTTGCCATCTCAAGTTTGTACAATGCTTATTTTCCCTCACAATAAAAGATCAAACATATTTAGGAGCAATTTTTATTGCTCTATGCACCGATGACAACTTACTTGAAGGATCTTATTCAACCCATAGGTAGGTATAGTGGACTCTCATGACATGAAACTGGGTTTAAGGTTTTTAGACGCACAAGTAGTATCTCTGCTTGGTTCGATTTTTGGCTAGCAAAGATATTTGGCAAGCATCACATGTTATAGGATCTTTGATAGTATAACTTCTATGTGAATATAAGCAAACATAATTCATTACATTGTGTTCCTTGTCCAACAGCAACAATTTGGCATAAAATACTTAATGGGGGCTCACAATCAAAAAAGATGTCCAAGATAGTGTATTTGCATGTGAATCTTCTCTTCCCTTATTAATTCTTTCATGAATTGCATCATTGACCAATGCTATGTTTGTCAACTTTCAATAAATGTTACCACTTATACATTTCCTCATGTAATGTCATTAATTTCCATAAGATTAGCATATGATCTTTTTCATTATTTTCATTGCTAGTATTGAAATAGAAAAATAAAGAAGCAAAAACTCAAACTACTCTTTATCATATAACTCTCATCTCAATTACATAGATAATAGATCACGAAACTAGCACTCGAGAATAGATCATACTAAACTTTTATTCAACTAAATCATTAAATAACTAAGGATCAAACTAAAAATAGGTGAAGATAAAGAGAGCGATGGTGATACGATACCTGGGCACCTCCCCCAAGCTTGGCAAAAGCCAAGGGGAGTGCCCATACTCATGTACTCAAGTCTCCTTTGGTGATGATGGTGATGATGAGGTAGTAGGCTTGTCCTTCGGTTTCCAAGGCATAGGCTCTGTAGCGACCAGACCTCAAACAGTCTGCTCTCTGTGCATCGTTGTCATCCTCGGATCAATGTCTTGACACGCCGCAGATTTGAAGGATTTATAACAGAGTAGCAATCACACACTTATTACATCGAAAGTCTCAAAAGAGAACTTATTACAATAAATATGGCTTAAGGCCATCTAATAACGATAACAACGGAAGGCTTGGAAGATAAGTGAGTCCATCAACTCCAACGGCATCACTGAGTATGGAACCACGACCTAAGGCACCTTACTCGTCGTCTGAAAAGTCTGCAACAAGAATGTTGCAGCCCGAAAACGGGTCAGCACATGGAATATGCTGGCAATGTAACACATAGAGAGTAATATGAAAGAGTAATGCTATACTACATGCATATATGGCTGGTGGAAAGCTCTATGGTTACAGCTGCGTAAAGCCAATTTTTCCCTACCGCAAAGGAATAAATTTTATTTAACTATCATGGTGGTTGTTAAACATTGAGAATGGTTGACAGCATTCTCAATCCCAATTAAGCATCATCATTAAACCCAACAATATTAATTAAAGTAACATGATGAGATTCACATGATAATCCAAGTACTAGATACTCAAGATGTCCATAACCGGGGACACGGCTAACCATGATTAGTTTTACACACTCTGCAGAGGTTTGCGCACTTTTCCCCACAAGACTCGATCTCCTCCGTTGGTATTCTCGCACTGCATGGTGTTTGAGAAACGGATGATCGAGACATAGTCTTTCAGAAGCGCTAGCACCTTACGATGGGTAGACCGTTACACCTACATCCCCTACATCTGCTAGTCTACCACTGTAAGAGTTCGCACGACTTAATCAACTATGCTAGAGCCCATAGTAGCTTGTGGCTGCACACGGAAGTTTCTAGCATGAATAATCTCATGATCCCTTTGAGCCTAGGTGGCGGTCCATAAAGAAAAACAGGCAATCCTGGAATACCCAGGTACCTCAATCCACCCGGATGTGTATTAAAGTTGCCACCTTAAATAAACCATTAATTAAAATCTCACATCTGTCATGGATACACTCACCCAATCCACGTCTACTAGCATAGCATGGCAATATAAGCAAACGTAGAAGTAACTCCCAAGGGTTTGAAAATAAAACAGGTAATAGGTACTACCTCATCTACTTTCCCAAAACCCACAATTTAATTAGATCCTAGTCATGCAATGTTTGAGGACTGATCTAATGCATAAAAACTGGGTATGAAAAGGATATGATCAAAGTGCTACTTGCCTTGCTGATGATCCGCGAAAACTAGCGATTCGAAGTAACAAGCGGCGCACTCCGGGTACTCTATCGCAAACAAACAAGCATACAATAAGTACTCATCTAATGCACAGGTAAAACTCAAATAAAAGATCTAACCAGAAAGTTCAACTTAAGAACTCCGGTTTGCAAAAAGAATCAAATCAAACGAAGCAACTAAAAGCAAACGGTAAAAGAAACAAGCTTCGTTTACTAATCTGGACATAAGTCAAATTTTAAAGAAGCAAAAACTTGTTTGAGTTGATTAATCAGAAAGATGGTTTCGAGTCGAAACCCTAGGCGCTTGAATCGCCTGATTCGGATAAACGAGCGAAAAGTTATACTAGATCGAAAATCGGATCAGAAATCGCGATCAGAAATAATCGCGGAAAATCCGAGAAAAAGAAAAACGGACGAACAGGCTAACGAACGAACGTTCGCTGTCTGCGGCTAAACGACGAAAATCGTTCGTTAAAACGAACGAACGAGCGAACACTCGCTAAACAAACTAAACCGAAAAAAAACAGATCTAGGGGTTTTTTTTAAACGAACGAAAAACCGGCGGAAAATCGAACGGTTTTCTCGAGGAAAACCGCCGGCGACGGGGACTACCTCCGGCGGGTCAACGGCGGCGGCGGCGGGTCGTGAAGGCGCGGGGGCTCCGGGCGGCGAAGGCGGCGGCGGCGGCGGGCGGCGGGCGGCGGCGGCGGGCGTCGGCGGCGGCGGCGTGGCGAGCGCGGGCGGCGGCGACGGGGCTCGGGCGCTGGCTTGGGTTTCAGGGTGGGCTGCGGGGCTGCTCCCCCGGCTTATAAGGCCGGCCGGGCCTAGAGTCCC
Organism: Aegilops longissima; assembly: GCA_021605205.1. NCBI lineage: Eukaryota > Viridiplantae > Streptophyta > Magnoliopsida > Poales > Poaceae > Aegilops > Aegilops longissima. The sequence continues at coordinate 153,180,659 of CM038678.1, read as the reverse complement.
AAAGGACACGGCCCGTAGGGTCGCTTAGTTTTAAAAAAAACTTTCACAGAAAAACAAATAAAAGAAATACTAAACGGACTCCAAAAATCCCGAATAAATTTTTCCGGCTTCTAAAATCAAGCGGACAAGATGAACATTTATTTGGGGCCTAAATGCAATTTTGAAAACACGATTTTCCTAAATTCAAATAAAATAGCGATAAACTCCAAATAAAAATCTTATTTGATTTTTTTATTAAACCTTCAATATTTCTTTATTTTGGGAAAGTCATTTTATTCCCTCTCTCATATTTTTATTATAGAAATAATTGAAGATAAAATAAATAAAATCAAAGGATCCTATTTTCAAAATTTGAGAAAACTCAAATATGAAAATAACGAAATCTCCAACTCTCTCCGTGGGTCCTTGAGTTGCGTGAAATTTCTAGGATCAAGCCAAAATGCAATAAAATATGATATGCAATGATGATCTATGTATAGCATTCCAAATTGAAAATTTGGGATGTTACGAACCTACCCCCCTTAAGATGAATCTCGCCCTCGAGATTCGGGTTGGCTAGAAAATAGGTGAGGGTGGTTCATCAGCAGATCTTCCTCTCGCTCCCAAGTGGCTTCATCCTCGGTGTGGTGGCTCCACTGGACTTTGCAAAACTTGATAACCTTGCTGCGGGTGACTCGGCTGGCATACTCGATAATTTTGACTGGTTTCTCCTCATAGGTCAAATCATTATCCAACTAAATTGCTTCCAGCGGCACTGTATCCCTCAGCGGTATATCAGCCATCTCTGCGCGGCACTTCTTCAACTAGGAAACGTGGAACATGTCGTGAACTCCTGACAATCCTTCGGGCAATTCCAATTTGTAAGCAACTTCTCCCATACGTTCCAAAACTTTGTATGGTCCCACAAAACGTGGCGCTAATTTTCCGTTAACTCCAAAGCGCTTAACTCCTCGAAGTGGAGATACTCGAAGATAGACTCTATCTCCGACTTCGTAAACTGTCTCCTTGCGTTTTGAATCTGCATAGCTCTTCTGCCTAGACTGGGCTACCTTGAGCCTATCACGAATCAACTTCACCTTCTGTTCAGACTACTTAATCAAATCTGGTCCAAACAACTGGCGGTCTCCAACTTCATCCCACGACAATGGTGTTCTGCACCTCCTTCCGTATAAGGCTTCAAAAGGGGCCATCCTCAAACTAGATTGATAGCTATTGTTGTAAGAGAACTCCGCATATGGCAAGTTGTCATCCCAACTTGATCCATAATCTAGTGCACAAGCTCTCAGCATATCCTCCAAAATCTGATTGACTCTCTCGGTCTGTCCATCTATCTACGGATGAAAATTTGTACTGAAACTCTAGTCTGGTACCCAAAGTTTCGTGCAACTGATTCCAGAACTTTGAGGTAAATTGGGTTCCTCTATCTGATATAATGCTCCTCAGAACTCCATGCAGACATACGATCCTGGTCATGTATATCTTAGCCAACTTGGCACTGCTGTAAGTGGTCTTCACTGGGATGAAATGGGCTACCTTCGTCAAGCGATCAACTACGACCCATATCGAGTCATAACCTGAACGAGTCTTGGGCAATCCCGTAATAAAATCCATGCCTAGTTTATCTCACCTCCATTCGGGTATAGGCAATGGCTATAACAATCCTGCTGGCTTCTGATGTTTTGCCTTCACTCTCTGACATACATCACAAACTGCTACATACTCTGCAATATCCTTCTTCATTCTGTTCCACCAGAAAGTGTCCTTCAAATCCAAATACATCTTGGTATTTCCTGGGTGAATTGAGTACGGCGAATCATGGCCCTCTTGCGAAATCAACTTCCTGATTTCTGGATCATTAGGCACGTAAACGCGGTCCTCAAACCATAAGGTATCGTGTTCATCCTCACGAAATCCTTTAGCTTTTCCCTTGCTCATTTTCTCTTTAATAGAGGCAATCTCCTTGTCAGTTTTCTGAGCTTCTCTGACCTTATCCATCAAAGTAGACTGAATCTCCAATGCTGCTACATAGCCTCTCGGAACTATCTCAAAACATAGCTCTCGAAGATCCTCGGCTAACTCCTTTGGTAAACCTCCGGTCATTAGTGTGTTGACATGGCTCTTGCAGCTCAACACATCTGCTACTACGTTAGCCTTTCTAGGGTGGTAATGCAATCTCATGTCATAATCCTTGATGAGCTCCAACCATCTCCTTTGCCTGAGATTCAACTCCTTCTGCGTGAAGATGTACTTCAAACTCTTGTGATCCGTGTACACCTCACAATGGTTTCCAATGAGAAAATGTCTCCAAGTCGTCAATGTGTGTACTACGGCTGCTAACTCCAAATCATGTGTAGCATAATTCAACTCATGGGACTTAAGTTGTCATGAAGCATACGAAACAAATCTTCCCTCCTGCATAAGTACTGCTCCAAGTCCTCGACGTGAAGCGTCACAATATACCTCGTAACCTTTACTCTGATATGGCAGAATCAACACTGGTGATGTAACCAAACGTTTCTTTAACTCCTGGAAACTAGCCTCACATTCATCAGTCCAATTGAACTTGGTATCCTTCTTTAATAACTCCGTCATAGGCTTCGCAATCTTCGAGAAATTCTCAATGAATCTCCGGTAGTATCCTGCCAGTCCAAGGAAACTCCGGATCTCTCCAACTGTAGTTGGTGCTTCCCAATTTGTCACTGTGACAACCTTGGTGGGATCTACTGCTATACCCTCTCCGGATATAACGTGTCCGAGGAATCCGACTTCCTTTAACCAGAACTCACATTTGCTGAACTTGGCGTATAACTGATGTTCTCTGAGCTTCTCAAGTACTAAACGCAAATGCTCCTTATGCTCCTCTTCATTCTTCGAGTAAACCAAAATATCATCAATGAACACCACGATTTAACTTATCCAAAAACTCCATAAACACCTTGTTCATCATGTTCATGAAATAGGCAAAAGCGTTAGTCGCACCAAATGACATAACGGTATACTCATACAGATCCATACCGTGGTAAAAGCGGTTTTAGGTATATCCTGCTCTCAAATCTTCAATTGATGGTATCCTGATCGTAAATCGATCTTGGAAAATACCTTGGCTCCTTGTAATTGGTCAAACAAATCGTTGATCATCAGCAACGGGTACTTATTCTTAATGGTCACTTCATTCAATCCTCGATAATCAACAACCATTCTCAATGATCCATCCTTCTTCTCCACTAGAAGTACTCAAGCGACCCCCAAGGCGAAGAACTTGGGCGAATAAAACCTTTATCCAGTAACTCCTTAATCTGCTTCTTAATTTCTTCCAAATCTTGTGCAGGCATCCGGTACGGTCTCTTAGATATCGGTCATGTGCCTGGCAAAAGCTCAATCAAAAACTCAATGTCTCTATCTGGTGGCATATCTGGCAACTCTTCTGGAAATACATCAGGGAAATCCTTCACCACTGGTACTTCTTCCTGCACAACTCCTGATAAGGAATTTACTTGAGTCTTCTTTGGCTCATGCCGTGACACATACTTGATTCTTCTTCCTTCTGGGGTGGTAAGAAAAATCGACTTACTGGCGCAATCGATGTTTCCTTCATACATCGATAGCCAATCCATACCTAGAATCACGTCCAAACCTTGTGATTCCAGAATGATTAAATCCATGGGGAAAACATGCCTACCTATGCTCAAAGGCACTTGAAAACATCCTCGACTAGCCATATACTCCGCTCCTGGTGAGCTTACTAACATAGGGGTTCTAAGAACCTTGGTGGGCAGTTTATACTTATCCACAAATCCCCATGATATGTATGAATGCGATGCACCAGTATCAAAAAGAACGATTGCAGTAAATGTCTTAACCAAAAACTTACCTATTACTGCATCTGGCTGGGCTTCAACCTCCTCCACGTTAACGTGGTTCACCTCTCCCCTGTTGAGAGGGTTCAGCTTCTTCCCAGAGCTTCCATTGACATTTCCATTCTGGGCTTCAGGACATTCATTGGCATAATGTCCAGTCTTCTGACACTTAAAGCAAGTGACTTGGCTCAGATCTCTCTTGGATGGGGTTGACGGGTTGGTGCGGTTTTGTCCGTTGCTTCCTCCATACCTGTTACCATTCTTGGAGCCATTATGATTGTGCGAGCTACCTCCTCCATGAGTATACTGAAATTGTCCTCCCGGTTTCGGGGTAAAGCGTAGCTTTTGCTGAGCTCCAGAATTGTACTTCCCTTGACCATACTTCCTCTTGCGTTTTTCAATTTGTTGCTGCTTCCCTTCCATCATAAGAGCACGATCTACCAACTCCTGGTAGTTGTTGAAAGTTGCTACCATCAACTGCATGCTCAGCTCATCATTTAGTCCTTCCAGAAATATCTCCTGCTTAGCTGCATCAGAGTAACGCTATCTGGGCATAACATGCTAACTTACTAAAGTCCTCCACATACTTGGCCTACAAAGGTCCCTCCTTGGCGAAAGTTATAAACCCACGCTTCTTCATGGCCATAGCTCCTGCTGAAACGTGGGCAGTACGGAAAGCTTGCTGAAACTGATCCCATGTGACAGTGTCAATAGGGTGTGTGGCTGTGTAATTCTCCCACCATGATGCTGCAGGTCCATCAAGCTGATGTGCGGCAAAACGCACTCTCTCCGCATCTATGCATCCTGCAGTGGCTAGCTCCCTTCCAACCTTGCAGAGCCAATCATCTGCAACAATCGGCTCGGTGCTACTGGAAAACACCGGCGGATTTAGCCTCAAGAAACGAGTCAAATGGTCAACAGGTGGTGGTGGTGGTGGGTTGTTGTTGTTGTTGTTGTTGTTGTTGTTGTTGTTGTTGTTGTTGTTGTTGTTGTTGTTGTTGTTGTTGTTGTTGCTGCCTTGGTTCTGTCCTAGTGCTTGCATCAAAGCATTCTGCTGCTGAATCAACTGAGTGATCTCCGGTGGGAAAACAAATCCGGTGTCGCGTCTCGGAGGCATCTAAGGGTTTTAGAGAAGATGAGAATATAGAATAGAATGAGGTCTAGAGAGAAAACACTGCCCATATGCACATGAGACAAATGCAAACAAAAATCACTCCAATCAATTCAAACAAAGGTATACAACGGTCTATCTATCGTTACAAAAGTGCTCGAACTAAACTAGATACATAGGGCAATACTACTACTGTTATGGTGGTTAACTAGAAAAACTGCTCCGATGAGGACTCCATTATATCCGCTCCAGTTTCATCAACATAGTCATCATCGCTGTCGTCTGGGTCCGAGTCGGTGTCGTCGATGACGATATAGTTATTCGGGCAAGTGGAATCGTCGCCTTCTCTTCCTGGTGCGGGGTCTCCCACGAAAACTCCTAGCTTCCTGGTTAAGTCGTCATTCTTCTCCACTAGCACTTCGATTTCCTCCATATAATCTTCACGTGTAGCCTTGAGTTCTACCTCTAGCTCCGTGATCTTGGTCAAGGCCCTCTGCAGATCCATCATGCCTGCGCACATCTGGTTCTCCTGGCGTCAGACGTGCTGGTTTAACTCCTGGATAAAAGCTGCGATTGATCTATCCTTCCTGGTGTTGATCATCTCCCATTGCTCATCTCGGCGCCCACAAATCTGGTATAGTATCCTTGAGAACATTGCGGTAAACTTCTCCAATACGTCCCATGGTGATGTGGGCTGCCATGCTCTTTCCTAGATTCCAGGTTGGTGCATCAAAGGAAAACTCTATGGGCTCCGTGACTGGCGCGAACGTCCTTCCTGGAACTTGAACTTGAATCATCCAGCGCTCCTCTTCTGGTAAAGTGGCGTTGTTGGTCCCGGTGAAGCTTGGTACTCCAATGTTCAGGTATCTAGTGACTTCCTTCCAGTGGCGTCCAAAGGGTGTATCATCATCCGGTTGCATGAACTTGTTCCTTGCATCCGCCATCCTAAAAGAGTACAAAATATGAGGAGTCAGAAATGAGAAGAAAGAGAAGTGATCTAGGGCTTTAGCTTAGTGGTCGTGTCCTACAACATGGTGCTCGATACCATCTTGTAGCGACCAGACCTCAAAGTCTCGATCTCTGTGCATCGTTGTCATCTCGGATCAAGAATGTCGACACGCACAAGATTTGAAGGATTTATAACAGAGTAGCAATCACACACTTATTACATCGAAAGTCTCAAAAGAGAACTTATTACAATAAATATTGCTTAAGGCCATCTAATAACGATAACAGCGGAAGGCTTGGAAGATAAGCGAGTCCATCAACTCCAACGACATCACTGAGTATAGAACCACGACCTAAGGCACCTTACTCGTCGTCTGAAAAGTCTGCAACAAGAACGTTGCAGCCCGAAAACGGGTAAGCACATGGAATATGCTGGAAATGTAACACATAGAGAGTAATATTAAAGAGTAATGCTATACTACATGCATATATGGCTGGTGGAAAGCTCTATGGTTACAGTTTTGCGTAAAGCCAATTTTCCCTACTGCAAAGGAATAAATTTTATTTAACTATCATGGTGGTTGTTAAACATTGAGAATGGTTGACAGCATTCTCAATCCCAATTAAGCATCATCATTAAACCCAACAATATTAATTAAAGTAACATGATGAGATTCACATGATAATCCAAGTACTAGATACTCAAGATGTCCATAACCGGGGACACGGCTAACCATGATTAGTTTAACACACTCTGCAGAGGTTTGCGCACTTTTCCCCACAAGACTCGATCTCCTCCGTTGGGATTATCGCACTGCATGGTGTTTGAGAAACGGATGACCGAGACATAGTCTTTCAGAAGCGCTAGCACCTTACGATGGGTAGACCGTTACACCTACATCCCCTACATCTGCTAGTCTACCACTGTAAGAGTTCGCACGACTTAATCAACTATGCTAGAGCCCATAGTAGCTTGTGACTGCACACGGAAGTTTCTAGCATGAATAATCTCATGATCCCTTTGAGCCTTGGTGGCGGTCCATAAAGAAAAACAGGCAATCCTGGAATACCCAGGTACTTCAATCCAGATGTGTATTAAAGTTGCCACCTTAAATAAACCATTAATTAAAATATCACATCTGTCATGGATACACTCACCCAATCCACGTCTACTAGCATAGCATGGCAATATAAGCAAACGTAGAAGTAACTCCCAAGGGTTTGAAAATAAAACAGGTAATAGGTACTACCTCATCTACTTTCCCAAAACCCACAATTTAATTAGATCCTAGTCATGCAATGTTTGAGGACTGATCTAATGCATAAAAACTGGGTATGAAAAGGATATGATCAAAGTGCTACTTGCCTTGCTGATGATCCGCGAAAACTAGCGATTCGAAGTAACAAGCGGCGCACTCCGGGTACTCTATCGCAAATAAACAAGCATACAATAAGTACTCATCTAATGCACAGGTAAAACTCAAATAAAAGATCTAACCAGAAAGTTCAACTTAAGAACTCCGGTTTGCAAAAAGAATCAAATCAAACAAAGCAACGAAAAGCAAACGGCGAAAGAAACAAGCTTCGTTTACTAATATGGACCTAAGTCAAATTTTACAGAAGCAAAAACTTGTTTGAGTTGATTAATCTGAAAGAGGGTTTCGAGACGAAACTCCAGGCTCTTGAATCGCCTGATTCCGATAAACGAGCGAAAAGTTATACTAGATCGAAAATCGGATCAGAAATCACGATCAGAAATAATCGCAGAAAATCTGAGAAAAAGAAAAACGGACGAACAGGCTAACGAACGAACGTTCGCTGTCTGCGGGTAAACGACGGAAATCATTCGTTAAAACGAATGAACGAGCGAACGCTCGCTAAATAAACTAAACCGGAAAAAACAGATCTAGCGTTTTTTTTAAAGGAATGAAAAACCGACGGAAAACCGAACGATTTTCTCAAGGAAAACCGCCGGCGACGGGACTGCCTCCGCTGGTCAACGGCGGCGGCTGCGGTCGGCGCCGAAGCGCGATGGGGGCTCCGTGGCAGCGAGGTGCGGCGGCGGCGGCGGGCGGCGGCGGCGGGTGCGGCGGTGGCGTGGCCGGGGGGCTCGGACGCTGCTAGGGTTTCGGGGTGGGCTGCGGGGCTGCTCCCCCGGCTTATAAGGCCTGCCGGGCCTAGAGTCCCACGCGGACACGGCCCGGTAGGTCGGTTAGTTTTTTTTTTAACTTTCACGCAGAAAAACAAATAAAAGAAATTCTAAATGGGCTCCAAAAATCCCGAAATAAATTTTTCCTGGCTTCTAAAATGAAGCTGGACAAGATGAACATTTATTTGGGGCCTAAATGCATTTTTGAAAGAACACGCATTTTCCTAAATTCAAATAAAATAGCGATAAACACCAAATAAAAATCTTATTTGATTTTTTTATTAAACCTTCAATATTTCTTTATTTTGGGAAAGTCATTTTATTCCCTCTCTCATATTTTTATTATAGAAATAATTGAATATAAAATAAATAAAATCAAAGGATCCTATTTTCAAAATTTGAGAAAACTCAAATATGAAAATAACGAAATCTCCAACTCTCTCCGTGGGTCCTTGAGTTGCGTGAAATTTCTAGGATCAAGCCAAAATGCAATAAAATATGATATGCAATGATGATCTATGTATAATATTCCAAATTGAGAATTTGGGATGTTACAGGCTCCCCGTCATAAAAGGACGAACGTGTCTCCGAAATCCTGAAATTTGCAGCTAAACTCATACCTTTAAATCTTGCCTCGTACTCAAAATTTTTGTTTTGAACATCATAGATTTGGCCTTGGAGATAGTCGATTCGCTCATTGAATTCGAAGACGATGTCTCCCATTGACTTGCCGTCCACCTTGTTCTCATGTGTGAATTCCGCGATCATGGATTGGTTGGCGTTGACTCCACGTTCCACCTTCCCTTGGCACTTGAAGATCTCTTGCTCAACGGCTTCAAGCCTGGCCTCCACGCTTCCAGTCTTCTTAGGCCTTGAACGTCACAGATGTGAAGCACCCCCCCCCCCCTCATGCATCTGGATCTCCTGGGGGTGTTTCATCACCTCCTGTAGGTAGGGGTTGATGACCTTCTCATAGGACTTGTCCTTGGAAGAGCTTAGTGGAGCCATGGTGATCTAGATCTATCAGAAAAACAGCACGAAACAAGAATAGGGGATATCTCTATGATATGATGGTCAAAACCTTAAGAAGTATATATATATATATATATAATGATTTTTTTTATGCATGACAATTAACATGGAAGAAAAACGGAGTCGGGAAAGTCCATGAGGGGCCCACAAGCCTGGGGGCGCGCCCAGGGGGTGGCCCGCGCCCCTAGGGCTTGTCGCTCCCTCTTGCACTTCTCGGACTGTATATTATTTCCTAATTTTTAAATATTCCCAAGTAGACATAAAGTACTTTTATGGAACTTTTGGAGTCGGTTTACTTACCATACCGTATACCTACCCATTTTTCACGGCTCTGGAGCATTCCGGAAGGTTTCCCTTATGTGTTCCTTCGGTGTCATAGTTTGAATAATGTTAGTTTCAACATTAATGGGTGTGCCTGAGATATAATGTTTAATTATTTGCCCATTAACCACCTTAGGATTAGTGCCTTCGACGTTGTTTATCTCGATAGCTCCGGAACGATAAAATTCCTCAATGATATATGGTCATTCGCATTTAGAGAGAAGCTTTCCTGCAAAGAATCTTAAACAAGAGTTGTATAGTAAAACTTGATCTCGTATTTTGAATTCCCGTTTTTGGATTCTTTTATCATGCCATCTTTTAATTTTTTCCTTAAATAACTTAGCATTTTCATAAGCTTGTGTCCTCCATTCATCTAGAGAACTAATATCAAATAACCTATTTTCACCGGCAAGTTTGAAATCATAGTTAAGTTCTTTAATTTCCCAATATGCTTTATGTTCTAACTCAAGAGGTAAATGACATGCTTTTCCATAGACCATGTTATAAGGGGCATACCCATAGGATTTTTATAAGCAGTTTTGTATGCCCACAATGCATCATCTAATTTCTTAGAACAATTCTTTCTAGATCTATTGACGGTCTTTTGTAAAATAATCTTTATTTCTCTATTGCTCAATTCAACTTGATCACTAGACTAATGATGATAAGGTGATGCAATTCTATGGTTGACATCATATTTAGCAAGGAGTTTACGGAATGCACCATGAGTAAAATGTGAACCACCATCAGTCATTAAATATCTAGGGACTCCAAACCTCGGGAAAATAACTTCTTTAAGCATTTTAATAGAAGTGTTATGATCATCACTACTAGTTGGAATAGCTTCTACCCACTTTGTAACGTAATCAACAACAACTAAAATATGAGTAAACCCAATAGAGGAAGGAAAAGTCCCATATAATCAAATCCCCAAACACCAAATGGTTCAATAACAAGTGAATATTCATAGGCATTTCCTAATGTCTGCTAATATTATCAATTCTTTGACATTCATCACAAGATAAGACAAACTTACGTGCATCCTCGAAGAGAGTAGGCCAATAAAAACTAGATTGTAATACCTTGTGCAGAATTGATAACCCACAAGTATAGGGGATCGCAACAGTTTTCGAGGGTAGAGTATTCACCCCAAATTTATAAATTCGACACAAGGGGAGCAAAAGAATATTTGAAGGTATTAGCAGTTGAGTCGTCAATTCAACCACACCTGGAGATTAATTATCTGCAGCAAAGTGATCAGTAGCAAAGTAGTTTGATAGTTTTGATAATAGTAGCAGCAGCAACGGTAACAGTAACAGTGTTAGCAGTAGTTTTGTAGCAAGTGTAACAGGGATGAAAGTAGTAGTAACTTCGCAAAAACAATATAGGATAAATTCGTAGGCATTGGATCGGTGACTTGTTGGATGATATTCATCATGTGACAGTTATAATCTTGAGCGATACGGCACTAGCTCCAGTTCATCGATATAATGTAGGCATGTATTCCATAAATAGTCATACGTGCTTTATTAAAAGAACTTGCATGACATCTTTTGTCCTACCCTCCCGTGGCAGCGGGGTCCATATTGGAAACTAAGGGATATTAAGGCCTCATTTTAATAGAGAACCGGAACAAAGCATTAACACATAGTGAATACATGAACTCCTCAAACTACGGTCACCACCGAGAGTGGGCCCGGTTGTTGTCACTTCGGGGTTGTCGGATCATAACACATAGTAGGTGACTATAACTTGCAAGATCGGATCTAAACCATGGATATAATGATGAATTCATAAACGGTTCATATCTGAGTTCATGGCACCTGGTCCCAAAGTGACAAGCATTAAGCATAGCAAAGTCATAGCAACATCAATCTAAGAACATAGTGGATACCAGGGATCAGGCCCTAACAAAACTAACTCGATTACATGATGAATCTCATCCAACTCCTCACCGACCAGCGAGCCTACAAAGGAATTACTCACTCCCGGTGGGGAGCATCATGGAATTGGCGATGGAGATGGGTTGGTAATGACGAAGAATGAAGATCCCCCACTCCGGAGCCCCAAACGGACTCCAGATCTGCCCTCCCAAGGAAGAACAGGGCATGGCGGCGGCTCCGTCTCGTGGATCGCGATAATTCTTTCTCCCTCATTTTTCTCGAAATAGGAATTTATATTGTCAGGGTTGAGGTCTGCGGGGCCACCAGGTGGGTACAACCTACCTGTGCGCGCCAGGAGAGGGGGCGCGCCTCTGTGGGTAGTGCCCACCCAGGGGCCCCTCTCTGATAGGTCTTGGCTCCAGAAATTATCATTTATTCCATAAAAAGATCCTTGCGAAGTTTCGTTCCATTCCGAGAACTTTTATTTCTGCACAAAAACAACACCATGGTAGTTCTACTGAAGTCAGTCCGGGGTTAGTTTCATTCAAATCATGCAAATTAGAGTCCAAAATAAGAGGAAAAGCGTGAGAAAACGGAGATACGTTGGAGACATATCAACACCCCAAGATTAAACCTTTGCTTGTCCTCAAGCAATTCAGTTGATAAACTGAAAGTGAGAAAGAAAAACTTTTACAAACTCTTTTGCTCTTGTTTGCATGAATAGGCTTAAACAACACCAAGGTTTTCAGCCAACATTATAACTAACCATGTCAACAATAACTCTTAAAGATTATAATGACTCATATCAATGACATAATCAGCTAGCGAGCAATAATAAGTATCTCAAACAGCAACACGTTGTCAAAACAACCATGATATAATATGACAATAATGGTATCTCGCTAGCCCTTTCTAAGACCGCAAAACATAAATGCAAAGCACCTCCTAAGTTCAAGCAGCGACTAAACATTGTAATTCATGGTAGAAAAGATCCAGTCATGATGCACCCAACATTAGCTATACACAATGCATAAATCATGACAATTGTGCTCTACTCAGTTTCTGGCGCTTGTTTGAGAAGGTGATGACACAACATAAAAGTAAATAGAAGGTCCCTTCGTAGAGGGAAGCACTGATTTGCAGAGGTGCTAGAGCTTAATTTTTAAAGCAGAGATAAATGATATTTTTGGTTTTCTTCAACAAGCAAATAGAAGCAGAAACGAGAAAAACTATTTACACGGGAAAGCTCCCAACAAGCAAAAGAAGAACAAGGAAATCTTTTCGGGTTTTCTTTTTAGCGCTACTACTAAGCTGTAACGCCCGGATAATTAGGCTACAGTAAAACTCTCTTGATGATGCCTTGTCATCTATGTTACTGTTGTTAATTAAGTGGTAGTTCAAAAACATAGCAAATTCAAAAATGAATTGGCGACAAACACCCAAAGTTTTCAAAAGTCAACACAAAAATGTTCGGGGGTTGCCAAATATTGCATCGGTAATTATGGTGAAGTAAACACATTTTTATAAAATATCTAAGTAATTTAAAATGAGTTAAAACAGAAAATAAAATAAATAAAAGAAAGAAAATACAAAAGAGAAACAGAAAACAGAAAAAAAAAGTAAACCCCCTCGTTGGGCCTCGCCCACTTGCCATCAACCAACCAGCCGCCCACCGCCACTACTAACCCCCACTCCACCACCCACTCCACCGACACCCCCATTCCCCACGCAAAATATCTCCCCTCCTCTCTCCCGATTGATCGGGGCGAGACCGTCGCCGCCAGCCTCATCGCCGCTTGAACGCCGTCGCTGGACCCCTCGCCGGCTCGCATCCGCTCCGCCTGGCCGTCCCGTCACCCCCCCGACCCCCGCTGCCACGAACCCTACTCCCCGTGAGCTCCCCTTCGCCCCCTCCCCCGAGGTCGCCGCGGTCGTCGCCCCCTCCCGCTGCGGTCGACGCGCCCGGCGCCACCGTTCTTGGGCCACCGCGCCCCTCGACCGCGCCCGACGCCCCTCCCTCTCTCTCTGTCCCTCTCCGTCCCCGCCCATGTCAACGCCCAGCCACGCCCGATGCGTGCTCGCCAGCACCGCACCCGCCTCCCGCCTCGCCTTCACACCCCTTGACATCGCAGCTCGCCAAATCCCGCTGAGTGCCCACGGCTCTTCCCTCCACCCGCCGTCTGTTTTGGCGGGCGCTCAGGTGTAACCCAGGCGCCGCGCCGCGCCAGCTTCTCTCCGCCGCTGGCGGGCTACACCAAGACTCCGTCGCGCCCGGCGCCCTAACTGTTGTTCGTCGCGCCCATCGCGCAGCGGCCGTGCTTCGCCGGCAGCTATCGCGACCACCCGGCCTCGGCCTGCTCACACTGCTGCTCATGGGCGAGCGCCAGACACCGCCTGTCGCCCCCATCCCGGGTGGACTCGGTAGCGTACCGCCCGTAGCACCCGAACCGCTAGGGCCCCACATGCCTATGACAGGGGCCCCACACCACAGACGTTAAAAAAAAGAATTAAAAATAAAAATAATAAATAAAACTAAAAATGAATTAATAAAATTAATTATTAATTAATTAATTACCTAATGGATTAATTAAGTTAATTAATCCGGTTTAATTAATTTAATTAACTAGTTAGGTTAATGAAATAGTAATTAAATTAACTAATCTGTAATTAACCTAAACAGTGTATGATAGGTAGGTCCCCCTGGACCCACATGTCAGTTGACCAAGTCAACTCTGTTGATCGCCGATGTCGACATGACATCATGCTTGATGTCATTAACTGTTTTTCAATTAATTAAATAATTAATTAAATTCCAGAAATTAATAAAATCTTTAGAAAATCATATTGTAACATCCCAAAATTCTAAATTTTGGAATGTTATATGAAATAAATAATTATGCTTGTTTGTTTGATTGTTGTATGAATGATTGAGTGAAATTGAGTGCAATTTGAAACTTTTTGAAAGTTGAATGAGAGGGAATAAAAGGACTTTCCCAAAAGTGTTTCCATTTGAAATGTTTTGAAACCTCAATTGAAAGTAATGCAAACTTGATGCCACTCAAGGACTTTCAAGAGAGGAGATGAAAGGACTTCTCCAAAGTTTAATTAAAGAGAGTAGGGAGTTAAACCACTTTTGGAATTCCATTTGGAATCCTTCCCATTTGAATAGTTTCAAATTCCTCTGACCAATTTCAAAAATAAAGAGAGGAGCAACATGACACTCCAAACCAGGGGCAAATTTGAAATATATTTGAATGAGGAAAATGAAAAAAAGATTTGGAAGTGGTTTGAATTTCAATTTCAAAACCATTTAGGAGTTATTTGGCTATAAATCAAATTATTTTATCCTAAAAATAAATAAATGTAAATAAGGGTAAAATGATTCGCTTCAATGGAAAATTAGGATAAATGTTTTTTTTGAAATCATTTTGGTATTTAAAAAAATGTATTTTATTGGTTTTATTGCAACAAAAAGACTGTTTGACTTTTATTAATTTTTCTGTTTTTTGTCTCTGTGAAATAGTTCATGTTTTAGGATTTCTTTTTCTGAAAATTTCTATATATTATATGTCTACATTAAGTTTTTATTTAGTTTGCTTTCTTTGAGTTTACCCTCTGTCTTTAAAAAAAAAAGACCCCGCCAGACTAGGCCAAAGCGCACTGCCCGCCCCAGCCAGCCCAAGGCTAGGGCTAGCGCTCGCATGAGAGGGACTCCCCACGAGCCCGCCGCCACCCCTCCCTTTCACGATCTCTCTCTCCCTCGTTTTTTTTCTTTCTTCTTGCTCCTCACGGGAAGAAACAGAACAGAAGATTGCCATGCCGCCTGTGTTCGCGATCTCCGGAATCCGATCCCCGAAGCTGCCCCCTGCCCCAAGAATATGTCCTATAAATACCTGGCTAGTCCCTCTCCCGATTCCCTTTGAAAACCCACGCCCCAAACCCACCATACCACACGTCGTCTTCGTTCCGATCTCGGCCACCGAAGCTTTTTCGTTGGATGAGTGCATTATCGGTGAGCCTCCTCAAGATCCCTCCCTCAGTTCTTTGATTCCCCTCGCCCTTTGTTATCTCTTTGACATGATTTCGGCACCCAGGTTCAACCGGAGCCACTACGTCAAGCTCGCAACGCCGCAGGAGTTCACGCAAAGCACGAGAGTTTACGCCGACGCCCGCTCGACCCCGACGTCTCCTTGTCCCACCATCAACAGAAAATCGGACGCCCTCGTCGCACCGCATCCGCTGGACATCACCGTCGACGCCGCCGTCGACCAGAGCCGTCGCCACGCCGAAGTCCACTTCCCTGCCTACGCGTACTCTTCTCTGTTGAACGTTCTGTGTAAGCCCCTCCCTTCGCCTCTTTTTTTCTGTATGTAGATCGATCAAAGCGTTTTAGTTTTTTTTTGATTGGTTGGTTCGATTTAGTATACGGTTTATTACGGTTTAGATCGGTTCAGGTCTAGTCGGTTTAGCCGTCGGTCTTCTGTTAAAAACGTACGCGCACATTTTCTGCTAGTCTTCGGCCTAGCGTAGTATAACTACTGATCGCCCATCGCTTAGCCCAGTAGCAATAGGCCACGTTGTTTGTTTTTCTTATTTTCGTTTCTGTTTTTTTTAACAGAAAAGCTTCAATCTTAGATAATCTATATCTTTTAGGGTTTTAATCCGAATTGAGTGATTCTTTTTTCTGTAGTTTCAGAAAAATCCCATCTATCCAGAGAAACCAACGAAAAATACTTTTGAAATTTTTAAATTTCGATTTCAAACAGATTTGTTACAAACACTAGATTGCTAATAACTTCTATTCTAAAATAGCTTTTGATTGATTCCTTTTGCTACGGTTTTGTTATTGTTTTATCTATCCAGTAGCATATAGTGATTTATTTTTAGTTTATTTTAAATTAGAGTTTTAGTCAAAACAGTACTGTTTTAGTTTTACTTTTGTTTTAACCTTTTCCTTATAGTTTTAATTGTTTTTAAATTATTTATTTTTTGTCTCTTTTGAAAAATTTAGTTTTGTTTCTGTTATTTAACTGTAGACAATTTTATTCCTATTCTAAAAATTTATTTTGTTAGTTTCAGATGAAAACTTGTTTAGGTCATAGTTAGTGTTTTATAAAAGCTTTTTATTTGTTTCTTTCTGCAAATAAAATTTTATGAAAAATACTTTTCGTTAACTTAGTTGTTTTACATTTTATTTTCTATTAACTTTTTGCTTTAGTGTTTTAATTGTTGTTAAGTTTTTACTTAGGACAACACTATTTTGTGTTATGTCTTAGAGTTTTCTTTAGTAGTTTTGTTGTGTAGTTTTCCTTTGTTTTTATTTGGTGTCCCTTGATTTGCATTTTTATTTGTTGGTTTTATTATGAGTGTTAGAATTGTTTGCTAGGATGTTTGCTTATATGAATGCTATGACTATATAGATTTTCAACGGAGTGACTAATAGTTCTACCAAGTCATTATTCGAGAGTGTTGTTATCTTCATCAACTTACCAGGCAAGTTCACTTTGACCATGTTTTTCATACCTATGTGTTTTATTGCATCTAGTGTCATCTTCGCAACAATCCCTCCAAAGAGTGACATTGAATCCTTGTAGTTGAGTAGTATGCATGAGGTAGGAACCCATCACCCTGTTACCAAGCCCGGACGTTATTTATTTTAATGCTACGCTATAGTAGACGGGTTGGTATGAGTGCTCGGAGTGGTGTGAGAATGAAGGATCTACGCCAATGACGATAACTCCATGATGGAATCTGCAAGGACTGCATCTTCAAGGCCTCAAGACTTCAAGACTCGAGACAAGAATTCAATACACACTCTTGGGTGAAGGATGGTTGACGGCACCTGGAGAAACCAGTGGATGGCCGGATGCATGGAGAAGCGCCATGACATCTTGCGGAAAGCTTCACCCGCACTCAAAGAGACGGAAGAATACTTCATGCCCGAAGCTTACTCTGCAACCGCAAGTCACTATGGGCTCGCTTGGTTGACCTTAGTTGTGACTTTGGCTGGGACGGTGCTAGCGGATGTAGAACTACGGTAGGATTGGATGAGCACCGACGGTGGTCGAGGAACTCTTCGGAAGACCATGTTTCGGTCATCTTGTTCTCAAACACCCTGAAGTGCGAGAATGTAAAGAGAGGGATCGAATCTTGCGGGTAAAGTGTACAAACCTCTGCAGAGGGTTAAAACCTAATCGATTAGCCGTGTCCCCGGTTACGGACAATTTGAGCATCTGGATTTGGATCTATCTCGGAACTCTCAACACTGGACTGGTAACTTAATTGTGGGCAACTTATGATGATTTGGGCTATGAGACATTGGTTAGCGGAACCATGTCATGATAGAAAACTCTTTAGTACAGACTCCAATTATATCCTTGATTTAAGGAAAATAAAACCAGCTTTTACGCAAACAAAACTCAGACCCAGAGCCACAAAGCCATATTGCATATAGTATAGTTTTATCATCTGTTTTCTCATGTTGTGATCTTGCCGGTACATTCAATGTACTGACCTACATGGCTGCAACGTATCATGTTGCAGATATTTCCTCGATGAGTAAGAGTTACGATACAGGGTTACGGTCTACACTCAACCTGCCGATGGCGTTGATGGGACTCCACACCGATTACTTGTTTCACGAGACTTATGAGGTATATATCAGTTTTACGTTATTTATACATGTGATTGCACTTTGATATATACATTGATGTATTGTGTGTGCCAGCATACTGATCCAGGGATGGCACGGATACACAGAGGCTTGACCGTCTGAGGTCGGGTCGCTATAGATATGGTATCAGAGCACATGTTGACTATAGAACGTGACCCTAGAAATCGGAAAGCCCCTAGGACAGGATGTCTCAAAAAACTTTATTTTCAAAAGGATCCTTTACTTCTCGTCTTTTTTGATTTTATCAAATAGACCCTCTCACCTCAAATAGTTAGAATATACCCTTTTCCCTTTTGACCACACGAAGAATCAACTGAAGCCGCTCCAAGAAAGATATCGGACAGCTGATGACCCCTTCAAAGTAACCAGGATTTCACCATGCGTTGGAAGAATTGCTGCTGCAACAATTGAAGACTCTGAAGACTTGAAGAATTTGAAGTTCCTGAAGAATTATTTGACCTTTAGAGACCAAACCCCTGTTATACACCTATGTTAGCTGCGATGATTTGTGAGCTATCATTTGTTTGATGTTTTCCGACAGCCCCAAAATAAAACTCGTTTCTTCAAAACTATTGTTTGTATTGTGTGTATCTCTCTCTATCCAGCTCTCTCTTATCTCACCCTAATACCCTTGGAGCCAATAGATGATGAATGAAGAAGGACTGGTATTCTCTTGACC
The DNA here is from genome assembly GCA_021605205.1 of Aegilops longissima. Taxonomy (NCBI): domain Eukaryota; kingdom Viridiplantae; phylum Streptophyta; class Magnoliopsida; order Poales; family Poaceae; genus Aegilops; species Aegilops longissima. The sequence goes on along the minus strand of CM038678.1, from coordinate 153,162,006 downwards.
GATGACTCAGTTGGAGGCAGAGCTATGGATTCAAAACATGGAGAATCAACTCAAGAAAAATTGGATTGCAAGGAAGTATGAGGTTCCATATGCTCTTCAGCATTTTACCGAGAGTGCTGCAATCGGATGGAAAAATGCATCAAGCCATACAAGGACATAATGGAGCAAGAACTTAGGAGGAATTCAAAAAGACCCTGTTGAGATCACGCCTTATTCGGAAGCACTATGATAACCCGAAGAAGAAACCTTGTGCCTACAAGATTTGCGGAGAAATAGGACACACCAATAAAGAACACAAGGATGGATGCCCTCATTGTGAGGAGAAACACCCAGCTGAGGAATGCCCAACTAGTCAGGTGACTTGTTTCTTGTGTGAAGGAACCACCCACTACCCGACTCAGTGTCACATTTACCCCATGGTGCAACAAACTATTCAGGAGCAGGAAGAAGGAATGAAAGAAGCCCTCCGAGAAGTTATGAAAGAACCTATGATGAAGGAATGTGTTGAAGACCCTGATGGAGAAGGCCTCAACAGATTTTACTCCAATGCCTGCTATTCATGTGGAGAAGAAGGACATTTTTCACAGTATTGCACCAAGGAAAGAAAAAAGTATCTGTGATACTTCCCGACAGCAGAAATGAAGTTTGACCCTCAGGAAATAGAAGCTCTGATCATTACGGAGAAATCCAGGAAGAGAAAACGAAGGCATCCCCAGAACAACTCAATTTCTGTAGAGAAGGACCTGAGTTATGTCAAATGTTTCAAATGCAAGACCTTAGGACACTATGCCAATAAATGTCCAGAGAAGAAGCCAAGAACCCAACGAGCAGACACCATCCCCAAGAAGCGCAAAGACTTATCGGAAGTTATTTGTTTTCGTTGCAGGGAAGCAGGACATTATGCTACCAAATGTCCCGACAAGATGAAAGCTGGAGCTGAGTAGTTGGAATTTTGGTAATAAGTATACTAGGAAGTGGACTTATTTTCATGAGCACAAAGAGTTGAGTTATGTAATGGGTGCTTAGGGATTGTAATGAGTTCGTGAAATCAATAAAGTTTGGTGTGATGATTTCATATGTTGAATTTTATGAGTTGTTACTCCATGAACAAAGAGTTTTGACCATTTTCGAGGATATGAGAAAAATATGGTCTATGGAAGAATTTGTGCATTTCAAGGGTGGTAGTACCCTGTGAGGACACCTGACCCATGGAAATGATAATGATATTCCACAGAGTGAAGTTTGGACAAAATGAGTTGGAGTTTTATTTGATATGATCGATATGAAGAAAGGAAGTACTGATGGAATTAAAGTCGGTGTAATGTTGGAATATGGAACAAATGTAACTCCGAGGATGAGTTAAAGCTATACATGTGTTGAAGTGGCCCATAACCCACAGGCCCAAGAATAAATAAGGATCAAGTACTCCCTAGAAGAAGAAATTCTGGAAGAAACAGCGATTTGATCAGCAGACGTTTCTTAGGAGGTTACGAAAACCCAAGAGTTGTGAAGAACGATAGATGTTTTGTTTGGCTTGCTGAACCAAAGGATTTACTCGAACCCAGTTCGAGAACAAGAGAAATTCTGCAATGCTTGTGAGTATGCCCAAGTGTTAGAGTACGTGATTCACTATTTACGTATGTGGTAATGATTCAAGTACGGGATAGATTGGCCCCCATACCGGAGACTTCTATCATGAACTATCATATGTTGATGGAAAATCAGAGAGCCTTGAAAACCTTAGAAGAGTGTCGACGCGATAAGCCATAAAACCATAGAATGGTAGGACGATGGAACCCTTTACAGCAACCGCTGCCAATCGTAGGTTATACGCCGAGATCCAACCCCACCATTTTCCCGCAGGAGAAACCATGAATTGTCGACCACCATGAGATTTTCGATAGTTGTGTAGTATTGGCGATGACCTCGCCGATATGAAGACCCAGTCTCGGAAGAACCTTACCATGATGAAATGACACATGATATTGTGGAAAGGGTTATGCCCCTACCTAAGAGTATCAAGAAGGATTCATACCGAAGATATGAGAAGACCGACACCGCCAACCCTAAGGATGAAGTACATGAGTTTTGTCGGAACATAACCATGCTTCTAAGTGTGGTAGCACACTAGACCATACCGATCAATGGATTTGCTAGAAGACCCCCAAACCCTAACCCTTTTCTTGCTAGCCTCTTCGAATATCGAGGACGAGATTCATTTTAAGTGTGCTAGATTTGTAACATCCCAAAACTCTAAATTTTGGAATGTTATATGAAATAAATAATTATGCTTGTTTGTTTGATTGTTGTCTGAATGATTGAGTGAAATTGAGTGCAATTTGAAACTTTTTGAAAGTTGAATGAGAGGGAATAAAAGGACTTTCCCAAAAGTGTTTCCATTTGAAATGTTTTGAGACCTCAATTGAAAGTAATGCAAACTTGATGCCACTCAAGGACTTTCAAGAGAGGAGATGAAAGGACTTCTACAAAGTTTAATTAAAGAGAGTAGGGAGTTAAACCACTTTTGGAATTCCATTTGGAATCCTTCCCATTTGAATAGTTTCAAATTCCTCTGACCCATTTCAAAAATAAAGAGAGGAGCAACATGACACTCCAAACCAGGGGCAAATTTGAAATATATTTGAATGAGGAAAATAAAAAAAGGATTTGGAAGTGGTTTGAATTTCAATTTCAAAACCATTAGGAGTTATTTGGCTATAAATCAAATTATTTTATCCTAAAATAAATAAATGTAAATAAGGGTAAAATGATTCCTTCAATGGAAAATTAGGATAAATGTTTTTTTGAAATCATTTTGGTATTAAAAATGTATTTTATTGGGTTTTATTGCAACAAAGAAAGACTGTTTGACTTTTATTAATTTTTCTGTATTTTATTTGTCTCTGTGAAATAGTTCATGTTTTAGGATTTCTTTTTCTGAAAATTTCTATATATTATATGTCTACATTAAGTTTTTATTTAGTTTGCTTTCTTTGAGTTTACCTCTCTGTCTTTAAAAAAAGACCTCTTGAGACTAGGCCAGCAAGACTGGCTGCCCAGCCCAGCCTGGGCGCTTAGGGCTAGCGCCGCACGAGAGGGACTCCCACGAGCCCGCCGCCACCCTCCCTTTCACGATCTCTCTCTCCTCGTCTTTTTTTCTTTCTTCTTGCTCCTCACGGAAGAAATGTAATGAAGATTGCCATGCACTGTGTCCGCGATCTCCGAATCCGATCCCCAAAGCTGCCCCCTGCCCCAAGAATATGTCCTATAAATACCTGGCTAGTCCCTCTCCCGATTCCCTTTGAAAACCCACGCCCCAAACCCACCATACCACACGCCGTCTTCGTTCCGATCTCGGCCACCGAAGCTTTTTCGTTGGATGAGTGCATCATCGGTGAGCCTCCTCAAGATCCCTCCCTCGCCTTTGATTCCCTCGCCTTAGTTATCTCTTTGACATGATTTCGGCACCCAGGTTCAACCGGAGCCACTACGTCAAGCTCGCAACGCCGCAGGAGTTCACGCAAAGCACGAGAGTTTACGCCGACGCCCGCTCGACCCCGACGTCTCCTTGTCCCACCATCAACAGAAAATTGGACGCCCTCGTCGCACCGCATCCGCTGGACATCACCGTCGACGCCATTGTCGACCAGAGCCGCCGCCACGCCAAGTCCACTTCCACGCCGCTGCGTACTCTTCTCTGTTGAACGCCTGTAAGCCCCTCCCTTCGCCTCTTTTTTTTCGTATGTAGATCGATCAAAGAGATGGGATGCATGGAGAAGCGCCAAGACATCTTATGGAAAGCTTCACCCAGACTCAAAGAGACGGAAGAATACTTCATGCCCGAAGCTTACTGCAACCGCAAGTCACTATGGGCTCGCTTGGTTGACCTTAGTTGTGACTTTGGCTGGGACGGTGCTAGCAGATGTAGAACTACGGTAGGATTGGATGAGCATCGGACGGTGGTCGAGGAACTCTTCGAAGACCATGTTTCGGTCATCTTGTTCTCAAACACCCTGAAGTGCGAGAATGTAAAGAGAGGGATCGAATCTTGCGGGTAAAGTGTACAAACCTCTGCAGAGGGTCAAAACCTAATTGATTAGCCGTGTCCCCGGTTACGGACAATTTGAGCATCTGGATTTGGATCTATCTCGGAACTCTCAACACTGGACTGGTAACTTAATTGTGGGCAACTTATGATGATTTGGGCTATGAGACATTGGTTAGCGGAACCATGTCATGATAGAAAACTCTTTAGTACAGACTCCAATTATATCCTTGATGTAAGGAAAATAAAACCAGCTTTTACGCAAACAAAACTCAGACCCAGAGCCACAAAGCCATATTCATATAGTATAGTTTTATCATCTGTTTTCTCATGTCGTGATCTTGCCGGTACATTCAATGTACTGACCTACATGGCTGCAACGTATCATGTTGCAGATATTTCCTCGACGAGTAAGAGTTACGATACAGGGTTACGGTCTACACTCAACCTGCCGATGGCGCTGATGGGACTCCACACCCGATTACTTGTTTCATTGAGACTTATGAGGTATATATCAGTTTTACGTTATTTATACATGTGATTGCACTTTGATATATACATTGATGTACCGTGTGCAAAGATATCTGATCCGTGGATGGCACGGATACACAGAGGCCTGACCGTCTGAGGTCGGGTCGCTACACATATCTTTTAATCCGTAACTCGGATTAAAATATTTTCAACATGAAAGTTGCTCAGAACGACGAGAGGAATCTGGATACACAGTCCCTTCGTCCGCCACACACCCATAACCTATCGAACTCGCAACTTTCCCCCTCCGGCTCCTCTGCCCGAAAACACGAAACACCGGGGATATTTTCCCGGATGTTTCCCCCCTTAACCGGTATCACCACATACCACGTTAGGGCACGCCTAGCATCGTTACTTGTCTTGTCATGCATCGATATGCATCTGTTTACATGGTATTCATTGTTTCCTCCCCCTCTTCTCTCTGGTAGACTACGAGACCGACGCTGCTGCTGCCCGGTTCGACCACGGAGTTGACGACCCTCTCTCTTGCCAGAGCAACCAGGCAAGCCCCCCTTGATCACCAGATATCGCCTATTCTACTCTATACTGCTTGCATTAGAGTAGTGTAGCATGTTACTGCTTCCGCTATACCTATCCCGATGCATAGCCTGTCCTTGCTACTCATGTTGTTACCTTTACCGCAATCCTACCGCTTAGTATAGGATGCTAGTATTCCATCTGTGGCCCTACATTCTTGTCCGTCTGCTGTGCTATACTATCGGGCCGTGATCACTCGGGAGGTGATCACGGGTATATACTATATACTTATACATGATACATGTGGTGACAAAAGTCGGGTCGGCTTGTGGAGCACCCGCGAGTGGATCTTTGAGGCGGAGCGACAGGGCAGGTTGACACTACCTGGGTGAGAGGTGGGCCTGGCCCTGTTCGGCGTTCGCGGATACTTATCACGCTTAACGAGATCTTGGTATTTGATCTGAGTCTGGCTACGGGCCTATACGCACTAACCAACTACGTGGGAGAGATATGGGCACTCGGCGTCGTGGTATCAGCCGAAGCACTTTGTGACGTCACGATCGAAGCGGCGCTACCGGATTGGACTGAACGCCACTAGGCTAGGTCTGCTTCCGGCCACAGACGCGAACGTGCAGTGTGTGTGCTCGGGCGATGGGCCCTGCACTGCGGCGCTTAGGTTTAGACCGGCGTGTTGACCTCTCTGTGAGCCTAGGTGGGCTACGACGTGTTGATCTTCCGCGGCGGGCATGACCCAGAAAGTGTGTCCGCCAAATGGGATCAAGCGTGTTGGGTTATGTGGTGCACCCTGCAGGAAGTTAATCTATTCAATAGTCGTGATCTTCGATAACAGGACGACTTGGAGTTGTACCTTGACCTTATGACAACTAGAACCGGATTCTTAATAAAACACACCCTTCCAAGTGCGGATACAACCGTGGTCGCTCTCTCTCGTGGATACGAGGGGGATCGCGGGTAGGATTATTGCTATGTGATGCTACTTGGAGGACTTCAACCTACCCTCTTCTACCTGTTGCAAGACGAAGGTGACCAAGCGTAGTCTTCGATAAGACTAGCTATCCCCTCTTATCCTCGGCATTCTGCAGCTCACCCACCGATATGGCCCTTTACACATATATCCATGCATATGTAGTGTAGCTCCTTGCTTGCAGTACTTTGGATGAGTACTCACGGTTGCATTGTTTCCTTTTCCCCTATCTCTACTCGATTGCTGCAACCAGATGATGGAGCCCAGAGCTGACGCCACCGCGATGACGACTACTACACCGGAGGTGCCTACTACAACGCAGCCCACCGACGACGACCAGGAGTAGTTAGAGGATCCTGCAGGAGGCCTGCGCCTCTTCGATCTATATCCCGCTTTGTGCTAGCCTTCTTAAGGCAAACTTGTTTAACTTATGTCTCAGATCAGATATTGTTGCTTACGCTGACTTCGCCTATGATCGAGCACTTGTATTCGAGCCCTCGAGGCCCCTGTCTTGTATTATGATGCTTGTATGACTTATTTTATTTTTAGAGTTGTGTTGTGATATCTTCCCGTGAGTCCCTGATCTTGATCGTACACGTTTGCGTGTATGATTAGTGTACGATTGAATCGGGGGCGTCACAAGTTGGTATCCGAGCCGATTGCCTGTGGGAATCCCCCTTCCACACTCCTTGGCCGAAGTCGAGTCTAGACATTGCAAAAACTTTTACTAACTTGGATGTGTGCCTTACGGGCCCACGTCGCCATCGGGTGGTACTAGGATCTTTTACTCCTCGACCTTTACTCTGGGACTCTGAACTCTCTTCTACTCGGGTTAAACGAATTTACTAACTAACACTAGGATCCCGTGACCACATTCACCCCAAAGTTGGATAAAGCCATAGTTATTCCTTGGAATTGTATTTTGATCAATTTCCACACTGTCATTTGACTCCTTTGAAACATCTTTGTTTTCAGATGGAACCCACGAGGCAGGCCGCGGCGCCACACGACGGCCATTGGTGCCTCGGGATCACTCGCGGTGCTAGCAGAGATGATGACCTATCCGGGTTATCGCTGCACCCCGAGTACACCGCCTTTGAGGAGGACTTTAACCAGAGCAGCGACCGAGCCATCGTCCACCTCTACTCTCGGAGTATGACTCCACTATTGTCTGCACACCGCACATGGTGTTGGGGTGACTATCGATATGGCAGTCCACGATGCTGCTTATGCTGCTCTTACCCGCCTTCGTGGAGAGTATCGAGTTGGACACCTCCCCTTCGTGCACATTGCTATCGTGATCCGATGTTGGTGAGGAGCGCACTACACCGCTGCCTACTCCATCGTCCCCGAGAGCCCTTCTACCATCGTAACTTTGTTCTCGCATGTCGATGGGCTGGATCGAGCTAACCGAGCTCTTCGCCACGAAGTTGTACACCACCCGTCAAGACCTTTACCGTGCTCGACGCTGTTGCACCCCTTTGTCCGATCCAGAGTTGCCGTGTTCTCGCGATCTACCCAGCCAGACCGTGATGCCCTGTGGTGTCGGTTGGCGGAGGTGGGAGGCTACTCTCCGACTTGGTCCTCTTCGCCACTTGGGCGCCGGGTTCGCACTGAGTATCCATGCCCCCAGTGTCACCGACGAGAGGACTATCCGCTGCCACACTACCAGCTTTGCTACAGACTACCTCCGCAGATCGCGTGGACTGATGTAGGCTTGCTTGTTAAGTGTTAGATGCATTCGCCATGAGCTCTGCGTGTCGCCTATGATGTCTTAGTCTATGTAATCAACTCGTAATGCGAACTCGTGCATGATCCTTTTGTAAGATATGCCAACTACTATGTAGTTTCTATCGTCTTTGCTTTCATTATGCATGTTTCATCATGAATGATTCTTGTCCTTTGCAAATTTCTCAATTGTTGAACTACCCTCGTTATATATTAGCAGGATGGTTAGACCAGCTGGTCGTGGTCGTGGTGGCAACTTCCCACCACCGCCTCAAGACATGGCTGGTATGATCCAACAGCTTGAGATGAATCGCCACCATGGAAAACATGATGGCTCAGCTTCTCGCCCCAATATGAACCAGCAGCCAAACACACCGACTCTGCAGGATTTCATGCGCCTCAACCCAAGTGTGTACCGCAGCTCAACCCAGCCCTCGGATGTCGATGATCTGCTCCGTGACATCACCTATGAGATGGAGTCTGCTGATGTAGCCCTCGCCAGCTATGTCACCTTTGCTTCCTTCTTCCTGAAGGGACCCGCAGCTCAATGGTGGGAGCCACAGCGCATTTCAGCCAGCTTGGAACAATCATCACCGCCGACTTCCAAGCTGCTTTTCGTGCCCGCTTCATCCCGCAAGGAGTCATGGACCGGAAGAAGTGTGAGTTCCGCACCTCACCCAAGGCAACAAGATCATGAAGCTTATCGACGAGTTTCGGACTTGTCTCGCTATGTCAAGAGGATATTGCAACCGATGCACACGACAAGAGAAGTTCTGTGACGGCCTTCAAGTCGACATCAAGCTCGCACTTCTAGTGCACGACTTTGCTGATTTCGCCACCTTGGTGAACAAAGCTATCAATGTCGAAACTGGTTTGCAGGAATACCAAAGCTCTAACAAAGCAACCATGACACGGGCTCATCTTCAGGCCCGCCCTCGCAGGTTGTAAGATATGGATTCCCAACAAGATGTACCAGCCAAATGCACCTGCCCCAAAGGCAGAGCTATGTCTGCACCTTGTCCGCCTACTCCAACTAGGCAGCCAAAGCTTCCAGCTCCACCACCCCAAGCTCCTGTTCCCACCCCCAATAATGGTTTGTGCTTCAGGTGTGGACAACCACGGCACCGTGCTAGAGAATTCAACTAGAACCAGAATCAGCTGGCCCTTCCAGCGACTGGTCGTGGAAGCAACCAACCCCGCAACAACAATGCCAAGCCTTATGGTCCAGTTCATGCCAACCACGTTGATCTGAACGAAGCTCAAGACCAGCACTGCTCTTTGTGATGGGTACACTCCACGTAAATTCAAGACTGCATCTGTTTTATTCGATTCAGAGCATCGCATTCATTCATGTCAAGATTTTGCATACAAGCACGACGTTAAGTGTGAGGAGATGAACTCTTCGGTAGTGGTAAAAACCCCCTTGGGACAATGTCAAACCTCCATGGTTGGCGCCGACGTCCCGTGGAAATCGAAGGGCTGGAATTCTATGCCTCACCCATTATCCTCAAGACGCCTAACATCGACCTCATTTTGGGGATGGATTGGTTGAAAGCGCATCGCTTCAATCGCTTTGCGCCACTAAGACCGTCCCATCTGCTACACCCTTCCGATGAAATAATAAGCTACAATGCTCGTTCGTTCGTAATGCGAGGCAAGGCTCTATGCATTGAATGCATTGAACGCCGCACCCTCGAGGGCATTGAAAACATTCCTGCTGCTCGCGACTTCCAGACGCCTTTCTGGAGAACTTCCGAGGATTCCCCGCTAGAGCTGTCGAATTCGCCATCGACTTGAAACCAGCACCACTCCTATAGCCAAGCGACCCTACAAGATGTCACCGATGAACTCCTTGAGCTCAAGGAGGAAATCGACAAGTCTCTTCGCAGTGGTTTCATTCGCCCAAGTTGCTCTCCTTGGGGAGCACCTTCTCTCTTTGTCAAGAAGAAGGATGGGACAAACCGATTGGTCCAACACTACCGTCCTATAAACCAAGCTACCATTCAGAATAAGTATCCTCTTCCTCGGATCAATGATTTGTATGATCAACTGGCTGGTTCATCAGTGTTCTCTAAACTCGACTTGAGGTTGGGCTACCACCAGATCCGTGTTCGTGAAGAGGATATCCCAAAGACCGCCTTTGTGACTCGTTATGGTTCATACGAGTACACCGTCATGTCTTTCGGCTTAACAAATGCTCCAGCCACCTTCTCTCGACTGATGAACTATATATTCATGGATTACCTCGACAAGTTCGTCGTGTTTTATCTGGATGATATCCTGGTATTTTCCAAGAACGAAGAAGAGCATGTCAACATCTTCGCCTTGTGCCGGAAAAGCTACGAGAGCATCAACTTTATGCCAAGTTCTCCAAATGTGAATTCGGCTTCCGGTAACCTATCTTCGCATGTCATCTCTAAGGATGGTATTGCCGTCAACCCCGAACGAGTTCAAGCTATTCTTGATTGACTCCTCCAAGAACGTTAAGCAAGTCGAAGTTTTCTCGGTCTCGCCAGCTATTGCCGTCGATTCGCCGAGAACTTCTCCAAGATTGCCAGGCCTCTGACTAACCTATTGCATAAGGGCGTCAAGTTCCAATGGACAGATAAATGTCAGGAAAGTTTCTAGGCACTCAAAGACAAGTTGACTTCTGCCCCAGTACTAGCTCCACCTGATACTAAGAAGGACTTCGTCATTTACTGCGACACTTCCTGTCAAGGACTAGGCTGTGTCCTAATGCAAGAGCGCAAAGTGGTTGCTTATGCCTCTCGGCAATTGCGCCCTCACGAAGAGAACTACCCAGTTCACGACCTCGAACTTGCTGCTGTCATTCATGCGCTAAAACAGTGGCGACATTACCTTCTCGTAATCGCTATGAGATCTTCACCGACCACCAAAGTCTGAAGTATTTGTTTACTCAGCCAGACATGAACCTCCGTCGTGAGAGATGGATGGAGACAATTGCAGACTTTGACTTGGGTATTTCCTATACACCGTGCAAGGCTAATGTAATGGCTGATGCCTTGAGCCGCAAGTCTTATCGCAACCACCTCCAGTGTTCACAAAGTTCAGCCTCACTGCTGAAGAATTGAAAAGTGAACCTCCATATTGTTCCTCCGGTGCACTCGCCCCTCCTAAGGAGTTTCGCAAGATGAACCTCCATGTTGTTCCTGTGGGTTCTCTCAATACCACAGTTGCGAAACCAGATCTTGTGGACACCATCAAATGGATACGAAATGTGACGATGAAGTCGAGAGGATTAAACGTTATCTCGCAGAAGGAAAGCCCTCATTCTTCATCAGGATGACGCAGCACCTTATTCTTCAAAGGTCGCTTAGTGGTACCGAGTAAGAGGGAAAACCTGAATCGACTCCAAAGGTTATGAAAGAAGCTCATGATACGCCTTTGTCTATTCATCCCGTAGCACCAAGATGTACCAAGACATTCGCCGAGATTCCGTGGTCTAATATGAAGCGAGACATTGCTCGTTATGTTGCTGAATGTGACGCTTGTCGTCGATCAAAGCGTAACATCAAAGGCCTCTGGAACTCGCAACCTATCTCTATTCCTGAATGGAAATGGGACCATGTTGAAATGGACTTCATCACTGGATTTCCCAAGTCGCAGAAAGGTAATGATGCTATTCTTGTCGTCATTGACCGGCTTTCTAAAGTTGCACATTTTCTGGCAGTCAAAGAAACGATCACTACTAGTCAGCTTGCAACTCTCTATATGTCCAGAAATTTTTCGCTTCACGGTATTCCATTGGTTATCAGTTCGGACCGTGGCAGCTTATTCACTTCAAGATTCTGGGCAAGTTTCCAAGAAGCTATGGGGACTCACTTATCTTTCAGTACTGCGTTTCATCCGCTGTCACAAGGGCAAGTTGAACGTGTCAACCAAGTTCTCGAAGACATGCTTCGAGCTTGTGTTATTTCCTTCGGCAAGAAATGGGAGGAATCTCTCCCGTATGCTGAGTTCTCTTATAATAATAGCTATCAAGCTAGTCTGAAGATGGCCCCCTTCGAAGTGTTATATGGACGAAAGTGCGAACCCTCCGAGCTGGTCGAAATCGGGAACGCCCACTCTTCGGTCCGGATATTATCCAACATGCCGAAGAACAAGTCCGCATTATTCGCGAGAATCTCAAGACTGCTCAGTCACGTCAGAAGAGTCAGTATGACCGTCATCATAAAGGCATGGTCTATCAACCTGGCGAAAAGGCTTACCTTCGAGTTACACCAATGAAGGGTGCTCACCGCTTCGGGATCAAGGGCAAACTAGCTCCTCGCTATATTGGCCCATTCACTATTCTTGAAAGGCGTGGAAAAGTGGCATATCAACTGGAGCTTCCGTCAAACCTTTCTCAGGTTCACGATGTGTTCCACATGTCCCAGCTCGTCGCTGCTTCAAGGACCCAATCCGGCGATGGATCATGAAGTGCTCGAATTGCAGCAGGACCTCTCCTATAAATAGCATCCGTCCGCATTCTCGACCAAGCTGAACGCCGCACACCCGTATAGGCGATCAAGTTCCTCAAAGTCCAATGGTCGCACCATTCGAAGATGAAGCCGCTGGGAACGCGAGGATCGCTGCGTGATGAATCCCCGCGACTGCTTCCTTCTACCTCCTAAATCTCGGGGCGAGATTTCTTGTAGTGGAGGAGATTTGTAACGCCGGATAATTAGGCTACAGAAAACTCTCTTGATGATGCCTTGTCATCTATGTTATCAAGCTAATTAAGTGGTAGTTCAAAAACATAGCAAATTCAAAAATGAATTAGCGACAAACACCCAAAGTTTTCAAAAGTCAACACAAAATGTTCGGGGTTGCCAAATATTGCATCGGTAATTATGGTGAAGTAAACACATTTTTATAAAATGTCTAAGTAATTTAAAATGAGTTAAAACGGAAAGAAAATAAATAAAAGAAAGAAAATACAAAAGAGAAACAGAAAACAGAAAGAAAAAAAGAGTAAACCCCCTCATTGGGCCTAGGCCCACTGGCCACTGGCCAACCAGGCCGCCCACCGCCCACTACTAACCCCCACTCCACCACCCACTCCACCGACACCCCCATTCCCCCACGCAAAATATCTCCCCCCTCCTCTCTCCGATTGATCGGAGGAGACCCGTCGCCCTTGAGCCTCGTCACCGCTTGACGCCGCCGCTGGACCCCCTCGTCGGCTGCATCCGCTCCGCCCGGCCGTCCCGTCACCCCCCAACCCCGCTGCCACGAACCCTACTCCCCACAGAGCTCCCTTCGCCCCTCTCCCCTAGGTCGCAGCGTCGCCGCCCTCCCCGCTGCGGTCGATGCGCCCGGCGCCACCGTTCTTGCCTCACCGCGCTCCCCTCGACCGCGCCCGACGCCTCCTCCTCCTCTCTCTCTCTCCCCGTCCCCCATGTCAACGCCACGCCACGCCCGATGCGTGCTCGCCAGCGCCGCGCCCGCCTTCCTCGCCTCGCTTTCACACCCCGACATCGCAGCTCCGCCAAATCCGCTGAGCGCCCACGCTCCGTTCCCCACCTCGCCGTCTGTTTGACCGGCGCCAGGCTAACCCCGCCGGGCGCCAGCCCAGCTCTCCCCGCCGCTGGCGGGCTACACCAAGACCCGCCGTCGCGCCCTGCGCCCCTCATCTGCTGCCTCGTCGCGCCTCCCAGCGCCGTGCCGTGCTCGCCACGACGACGCCATCGCGACCACCTCGCCTCTCGCCTCGCTCCGCCGCTCCTGGGCGAGCGCCCGACACACCGTCACCCCCCATCCCGGTGGACTCGGTAGCGTACCTACCAGAGCGCCTGAACCGCTAGGGCCCCCAGTGCCTATGACAGGGGCCCCACACCACAGGACGTTAAAAAAAGAAATAAAAATAATAAATAATAAATAAAAATAAAAATGATTTAATAAAATTAATTATTAATTAATTAATTACCTAATGAATTAATTAAGTTAATTAATCCGGTTTAATTAATTTAATTAACTAGTTAGGTTACTTAAATAGTAATTAAATTAACTAATCTGTAATTAACCTAAACAGTGTATGACAGGTAGGTCCCCCAGGACCCACATGTCAGGTTGACCAAGTCAACTCTGTTGACTGCTGATGTCAGCATGACATCATGCTGATGTCATTAACCCGTTTTTTCAATTAATTAAATAATTAATTAAATTCCGAAATTTATAAAATCTTTAGAAAATCATATCTTTTAATCCGTAACTTCGGATTAAAATATTTTCAACATGAAAGTTGCTCGTAACGACGAGACGAATCCGGATACGCGGTCCGCTCGTCCGCCACACACCCCTAACCTATCGAACTCGCAACTTTCCCCCGCCTTCCTCTCTGAAAACACGAAACACCGGGATATTTTCCGGATGTTTCCCCAACCGTATCACCTCATACCACGTTAGGGCACGCCTAGCATCGTTATTTGTCTTGTCATGCATCGATATGCATCTGTTTACATGGTATTCATTGTTTCTTCCCCTCTTCTCTCGGTAGACTACGAGACCGACAGCTGCTGCTGCTTTGCTTCGACTACGGAGTTGACGACCCCTCTCTCTTGCCGAGCAACCAGCAAGCCCCCCCCTTGATCACCAGATATCGCCTATTCTACTCTATACTGCTTGCATTAGAGTAGTGTAGCATGTTATCGCTTTCCGTTATACCTATCCCGATGCATAGCCCGTCCTTGCTACTATCACAGTTACCTTTACCGCAATCCTACCTTCTTAGTATAGGATGCTAGTATTCCATCTGTGGCCCTCGCATTCTTGTCCATCCGGTGTGCTATATTATAGGGCCGTGATCACTCGGGAGGTGATCACGGTATATACTATATACTTATACATGATACATGTGGTGACCAAAGTCGGTCGGCTTGTGGAGCACCCATGAGTGGATCTTTGAGGCGGAGCGACAGGGCAGGTTGAGACTACCTGGGTGAGAGGTGGGCCTGGCCCTGTTCGGCGTTCACGGATACTTAACACGCTTAACGAGATCTTGGTATTTGATCTGAGTCTGGCTATGGGCCTATACGCACTAACCAACTACGTGGGAGAGATATGGGCACTCGGCGTCGTGGTATCACCGGCACTTCGTGACGCCGGCGATCGAAGCGCTGCTACTGGATTGGACCGAACGCCACTAGGCTAGGTCTGCTTCGCCACAGACGTCACACGCGTGTGTGTGTGCTCGGGCGATGGGCCCTGCACTGTGCGCTTAGGTTTAGACCGGCGTCTTGACCTCTCTGTTGAGCCTAGGTGGGGCTGCGACGTGTTGATCTTCCGCGGCGGGCATGACCCAGAAAGTGTGTCCGCCAAATGGGATCAAGCGTGTTGGGTTATGTGGTGCACCCTGCGGGAAGTTAATCTATTCAATAGCCGTGATCTTCGTAACAGGACGACTTGAGTTGTACCTTGACCTTATGACAACTAGAACCGGATTCTTAATAAAACACACCCTTCCAAGTGCCGATACAACCGGTGGTCGCTTCTCTCGTGGATACGAGGGGGATCGCGGGTAGGATTATTGCTATGTGATGCTACTTGGAGGACTTCAACCTACCCTCTTCTACATGTTGCAAGACGAAGGTGAACAGAAGCGTAGTCTTCGATAAGACTAGCTATCCCCTCTTATCCTCGGCATTCTGCAGCTTCAGTCCATCGATATGGCCCTTTACACATATATCCATGCATATGTAGTGTAGCTCCTTGCTTGCAGTACTTTGGATGAGTACTCACGGTTGCATTGTTTCCCTTTTCCCCTATCTCTACTCGATTGCGCAACTGCACGATGGAGCCCAGAGCGAGCGCCACCGTCGATGGCGACTACTACACCGGAGGTGCCTACTACTACGTGCAGCACGACGACGACCAGGAGTAGTTAGGAGGATCCCAGCAGGAGGCCCGCGCCTCTTCGATCTGTATCCCGCTTTGTGCTAGCCTTCTTAAGGCAAACTTGTTTAACTTATGTCCAGACTCAGATATTGTTGCTTCCGCTGACTGCCTATGATCGAGCACTTGTATTCGAGCCCTCGAGGCCCCGGCTTGTATTATGATGCTTGTATGACTTATTTTATTTTTAGAGTTGTGTTGTGATATCTTCCCCTGAGTCCCTGATCTTGATCGTACACGTTTGCGTGTATGATTAGTGTATGATTGAATCGGGGGCGTCACATAAGCATGCATAGAAAGTAAATTACTACAACTATTTTTTTGGTTTTTCTAAAGTTTTTCAAACACACAAGAATAAAGCAAGAAAATAAATCTAAGCATGGATGATACAACGAAAAAGTGTGAACACCGACAAGTGGAATGATATGTGAACATGAATATAATGTCGGTGAGAAACACCTACTCCCCCAAGCTTAGGCTTTTGGTCTATCTTGGCAGTCGATCAGTAGCCTGGAGGGTAGTAGTCAGCGTGGTAGCTCACAAAGGCTCTCGGCGCAGATGCCTCGGCACGCCATGCCGCCACCACTGCTGCGTTATGAGCTCGGGCCTCGCTCTCAAGAACAAAATATCTTCCCTTGCTGTTATAGTCAAAAAGAGCAGGCGTAGGCAAATATGTGTCCACAACAGATGATTGGTTAAACATCAGATTATAAGCGATGTCATGAGTCCTTCCTTTAAGGATTTTATGCTCTTTTAAAGCATCAAAATCTAAATACCGAGTGGGTAAGATAGGATCAAAGGGCAAAGGTTAAACACCCAGCCCTCGTGCTAGACTTGTGGCATAAATTCCACCATAGAACCAGCCACTTTTGGCATTATGCTGAAGTCTACATGCAACAATCGCTCCAAGGTTATAATTCTTTTCACCAATGAGAGCGGTGTGAATAAGGCTCAAGTCTGCTGCACAAAGTATGCTACAGTCTTGCTTACCTACTATGCATTTCCCATTAAATAAAGCAAAATACTGAATTGCAGGAAAGTGAATGCTCTTTATTCTTCGTTATCTCACTCCCCTATTTTCACCGTAACAAAGGCTAGTCAAGAAAGACTCCTACTCAACCGTTGGTGGCTCATCAAGCGAACCCCAAAATGGAAGTTTGCAATGATAAGCAAAATTCTCTAATGGAATAGTATATGGATTATCATAAAGCATAAACGACACCCTAGACTCACGTGAAAAATATTTAAATCCTTTGACAAATGATCAGTGAGAAGTTGGTGTTGTTCACACTTATTTGAAAGGTAGGGACCGAGACTGGCATTGTGAACATATTGCTCAAATTCCTCCTTAATGCCCACTCGCATCATATACTCATTGCAGGGCCATAAGCATGTTTTGGTAGTGGCACTTCATGTCGAACTTTCACTTGGTTCAACATAAGACCGGCGGACAGAACTATCACTAGAAGATGCTCTCGAGGATCGTCTCCTCGAAGAACACCTTCCAAATAGGTTCATAATGTCCGCGTACAATTTTCTGAAAATAAAATTTTTGAGGTGACAAAATTTTGTCAACAAAACTTTATGAAATTGATAGCAACTACTCATAGGGATACATAGAGGCCATAGCAAGCACTCAAACTACCTAGAACACTAAGAATTCAACATGCAAGCACATCTACAGCAGCACCAAGAGTAGCTAATTATTCAAAGTATAAACCACTAAAACAAAAACTAATTGGACAAATGGTGGAGTCACGTACCAAGCAACAATCCCTCGAAACAGTTTCGGAAACGGAGCTTCGATCAAAGAGATCGAAATCCGCAGGTTCGAGCTCAAGAACACGGGAGAGAGAGAGAGCAACGGGGATTTTTTCTGGAGGTAAGTGATGATGTGGGATGAAGAGGTAAGTGAGGGGGGCCACATGGGGACCACAACCCAGCAGGGCGCGCCTGGGGGTCTTGGCGTGCCCAGGTTGGTTGTGCCCACCTGGTGCACCTCCCTCTGGTATTATTTGCACCAAAAATTCAGAAATACTTGGAAAAAATTCATGTTCAATTTTCAGGGCATTCTGAGAACTTTTATTTTTGGGTCATTTTTTATTGCACGGGAAATCCAGAAAACAGAAAAAAAATGGCACTTTATTTTATTTAACTAATAAAAACAGAGAATAAAAAGGTAAGGACAGAAGGTAGTGCTTACTAAATTCATCAACTTCAGACCTCTCAAAAATGATTCATTAATAAGGTTGATCAGGTCTTATTAACAACCACTTTCGATTAGCATGAAACCGAAGAACTTTCGTAAATCACTAAGTTACCTCAATGGGAATATGAATGTCCCCAACAATAAGCATTTCATATTTCTCTTTGACAGTAGCTAGAGGTATTTGAAAATTTCCAATAGTGATTGTTGGAGATTTTTCAATAACATTAATACCATTCACTTGGAATTGTTTCTTCGGAAAGTGCACCATATGCTCATTAACATTGATATGAAAAGTGACCTTGCTTTCATTGCAATCAATAACAGCCCCTGCAGTATTCAAGAAGGGTCTACCAAGGATAATCGACATGTTGTCGTCCTCGGGCATCTCAAGTATAACAAAGTCAGTCAAAATAGTAACATTAGCAACAACAACGGGAACATCCTCACAGATACCGATAGGTATGTAAGTTGACTTGTCAGCCATTTGCAAAGACATTTCAGTAGGTGTGAGTTTATTCAAGTCAAGTCTTTTATATAAAGAGAAAGGCATAACACTAACACCAGCTCCAAAATCACACAAAGCAGTTTTCACATAGTTCTTTTTGATAGAGCAAGGTATACTTGGTATTCCCAGATCTCCAAGTTTTTTAGGTATTCCATCTTTGAAAGTATAATTAGCAAGCATAGTGGAGATTTCAGCTTCCGGTATTTTTCTCTTATTTGTGATGATGTCTTTCATATACTTTGCAGGGAGGCATTTTAAGGATATCAGTCAAGCGAGTCCGCAAAAAGACTGGCCTCGGCATTTCAACAAAGCGTTCAAATTCTTCATCATCTTTCTTTTTAGTTGACTTGGGTGGAAAAGGCATAGGTTTTTGAACCCACTGTTCTCTTTCTTTACTATGTTTTCTAGCAACAAAGTCTCTTTTATCATACTTTTTATTCTTAGGTTGTGGGTTATCAAGATCAATGGGTGGTTCTATCTCAACATCATTATCTGGTTCTTTTTCATTATTTGGTTGAGTGTCTTCATGAACATCAGCATTATCTTTTCATTATCACTAGGTGGACGTTCATTACTAGATTGAGTTTCATTTTCATTATCAGGAGGTTTCTCTATTTCAGGTTCACTAGAAGTGTGCAAAGTCCTATCAGTTTTCTTCTTCTTTTTCTTTCTAGAAGGACTAGGTGCACTAAAGTTATTTCTTTGTGAGTCTTGTTCAATTCTTTTTGGGTGTCCCTCAGGATAAAGTGGTTCCTGAGTATTTTATCTCCTCTAGTTGCAATTCTAACATCAAAGTCATGCATATTATGATTCATTTCATCAAGTAATTCTCTTTGTGATTTAGCAACTTGTTCTAACTGAGTTTGTACCATAGAAGCATGTTTTCCAACACCTCTAACATCATTTGATATTCTAATTAACAAGTCATTCAAGCGAGCAGTAATATCAGAATTATATTTCAACTGTTTCATAACATTTGCATTGAAGTGATCTTGTTTTCTAATATAGTTTTCAAACTCATAAAGGCATTGACTAGGATGCATATTGTGAGGATTATCATTTTCATTGAACTTCATAAGAGAATTTACCTCCGCCACCTTAGGCAGGGGTGGTGTATTAAGCCCATGTATTTCTTCAATAGGAGGTAAATTTTTAACATCCTCAGCTTTAATACCTTTTTCCTTCATAGATTTCTTTGCCTCTTGCATATCTTTAGGACTGAGATATAATATACCCTCTCCTTTGGAGTGGGTTTAGCCGGTGGTTCAGGAAGAGTCCAATCATCATAATTTTTCAATATGTTATTCAATAATTCTTCAGCTTGTCCAACAGTTTGTTCCCTGAAAACACAACCAGCACAACTATCTAGGAAGTCCCTAGAAGCATCGGTTAGCCCATTATAGAAGATATCAAGTATTTCATTTTTCTTAAGAGGATGATCAGGCAAAGCATTAACTAACTGGCAAAGCCTCCCCCAAGCTTGTGGGAGACTCTCTTCTTTAGTTGCACAGATTTAAATATTTCCTGTAAGGCAGCTTGTTTCTTATGAGCGGGAAAATATTTTTCAGAGACGTAATAAATCATATCCTGGGGACTACGCACACAACCAGGAGCAAGAGTATTGTACCAAGCTTTAGCATCACCCTTTAATGAGAAAGGAAATAATTTGAGGATAAAGTAATAGCGAGTTTTCTCATCATGAGTAAAAAGGGTGGCTATATCATTCAACTTAGTAAGATGTGCCACAACAGTTTCAGTTGCATAACCATGGAAAGGATCAGATTCAACCAAAGTAATTAACTCTGGGTTGACAGAGAATTCATAATCTTTATCAGCAATAAAGATAGGTGAAGTAGCAAACTTAGGATCACATTTCATTCTAGCATTCAGAGATTTTTCTTTATACTTGCATAGTAATTTCTCTAGATCATCTCTATCCTTACAAGCAAGAATATCTCTAGTTGTCTCCTCATTCATAACATAACCTTCTGGTACCTTAGGCAATTCATATCTAGAAAGGTTAACTCTATCAGGTGTTTCAGGAGATTCAGTTTCAAGCTCATCATCAGATTCAACAACATCATGTTGTATTACTCCAGCAATTTGTGCATCAAGAAAATCACCAAGTGGCACATCATCATTATCAAGAAAGGTACTAGCATCATCATAAGCATCATTCATAGCATAAGTAGCATCATCAATAACTTGTGACATATTAGAATTGATAGCATGTGTTGGTGTTGCAAGTTTACTCATAACAGAGAGTGAATCTAAAGCAGAACTGGATGGCAGTTCCTTACCTCCCCTCGTCTTTGACGGAAATATCTCAGTCTTTGGATCCTTCAGATTCTTCATAGTGATAATATGATAATAATCCCAAGTGACTCAACCAATATTGCTATGCTCCCCGGCAACGACGCCAGAAAAAGGTATTGATAACCCACAAGTATAGGGGATCGCAATAGTTTTCGAGGGTAGAGTATTTACACCAAATTTATAGATTCGACACAAGGGAGCCAAAGAATATTTGAAGGTATTAGCAGCTGAGTTGTCAATTCAACCACACCTGGAGATTAATTATCTGCAGCAAAGTGATCAGTAGAAATGTAGTTTGATAGTTTTGATAATAATAGCAGCAGCAACAGTAACAGTAACAGTGATAGCAGTAGTTTTGTAGCAAGTATAACAGTGATGAAAGCAGTAGTAACTTAGCAGAAACAATATAGGATAAATTCGTAGGCATTGGATCGGTTACTTGTTGGATGATATTCATCATGTGACAGTTATAACCTAGGGCGATATGGCACTAGCTCCAGTTCATCGATATAATGTAGGCATGTATTCCGTAAATAGTCATACGTGCTTTATTAAAAGAACTTGCATGACATCTTTTGTCCTACCCTCCCGTGGCAGCGGGGTCCATATTGGAAACTAAGGGATATTAAGGCCTCCTTTTAATAGAGAACCGGAACAAAGCATTAACACATAGTGAACACATGAACTACTCAAACTACGGTCATCACCGAGAGTGGGCCCGGTTGTTGTCACTCCGGGGTTGTCGGATCATAACACATAGTAGGTGACTGTAACTTGCAAGATCGGATCTAAAACATGGATATAATGATTAATTCATAAAAGGTTCAGATCTAAGTTCATGGAACCCGGGCCCAAAGTGACAAGCATTAAGCATAGCAAAGTCATAGCAACGTCAATCTAAGAACATAGTGGATACCAGGGATCAGGCCCTAACAAAACTAACTCGATTACATGATGAATCTCATCCAACTCCTCACCGACCAGCAAGCCTACAAAGGAATTACTCACTCCCGGTGGGGAGCATCATGGAATTGGTGATGGACATGGGTTGGTGATGACGAAGAACAAAGATCCCCCTCTCCGGAGCCCCAAACGGACTCCAGATCTGTCCTCCCGAGGAAGAACATGGCTTGGCGGTGGCTCCGTCTCGTGGATCGCGATAATTCTTTCTCCCTCATTTTTTTCTCCGAAAATAGAAATGTATAGTGTCAGGGTTGAGGTCTGCGGGGCCACCAGGTGGGTACAACCCACCTGGGCGCGCCAGGAGAGGGGGCGCGCCCTGGTGGGTTGTGCCCACCCAGGGGCCCCTCTCCGATAGGTCTTGGCTACAGAAATTCTCATTTATTCCATAAAGAATCCTAGCGAAGTTTCGTTCCATTCCGAGAACTTTTATTTCTGCACAAAAACAACACCATGGTAGTTCTGCTGAAGTCAGTCCGGGGTTAGTTTCATTCAAATCATGCAAATTAGAGTCCAGAACAAGAGGAGAAGTGTGAGAAAAAGTAGATACGTTGGAGACGTATCAACTCCCCCAAGCTTAAACCTTTGCTTGTCCTCAAGCAATTCAGTTGATAAACTGAAAGTGAGAAAGAAGAACTTTTACGAACTCTTTTGCTCTTGTTTGCATGAATAGGCTTAAACAGCACCAAGGTTTTCAGCCAACATTATAACTAACCATGTCAACAATAACTCTTAAAGATTATAATGACTCATATCAATGACATAATCAGCTAGCGAGCAATAATAAGATATCTCAAACAGCAACACATTGTCAAAACAACCATGATATAATATGACAATAATGGTATCTCGCTAGCCCTTTCTGAGACCGCAAAACATAAATGCAGAGCACCTCCAAAGTTCAAGCAGCGACTAAACATTGTAATTAATGGTAGAAAAGATCCAGTCATGATGCACCCAACATTAGCTATACACATTGCATAAATCATGACAACTGTGCTCTACTTAGTTTCTGGTGCTTGTTTGAGAAGGTGATGACACAACATAAAAGTAAATAGAAGGTCCCTTCGCAGAGGGAAGCAGTGATTTGCAGAGGTGCCAGAGCTCAATTTTTAAAGCAGAGATAAATGATATTTTGATACATGCACCCTTCTCATTCACTTCACGACCATCAGTTATCAACATCTTCCATGCTAAGCATGCTAGTGGCGGTTCCCAAGCGATAAAAGTAAAGGTTTACAACCCCTCCACCATCAATCACACTCCACGGCTTGTCCGAAACAACGGGTGTCGTCCATACCAACATCAGTCCTGGGGGAGTTTTGTTTAGTTATTTGCATTTTTTAGTTCGGGACTGGGAATCCCTATTACCGCCCATTTTCTCGTGCGATGGCGAGTGAATAAACACTCGACGTGAGAATAACCCGCTTAGCATGGAAGATACCGACCACCTCCTATCGTTCCATGAACGATCCAGGCACACAAAAAAGGATAATTTTTAGAAGTTTTTAGAGGTGGCACATGCAAATTTACTTAGGACGGCAGGGTAATACCGCATACAGGTAGGTATGGTGGACTCATCTAGAATAACTTTGGGTTCAAGGTTTTTGATGTACAAGCAGAGTTCTCACTTAGTACAGGTGAAGGCTAGCAAATAAGATTGAGAAGCGGCCAGCTAGAGAGCAACAACGATCTTAACCAGGCATCATGCATAAGTAACATTGGACACTAGCATGAGTAGGATATGAACACAATGAACATAAATATTGATACGTCTCCAACGTATCTATAATATTTGATTGCTCCATGCTATATTATCTGTTGTTTTGGACTATATTGGGCTTTATTTTCCACTTTTATATTACTTTTGGGACTAACCTATTAACCGGAGGCGCAACCCAGAATTGCTGTTTTTTGCCTATTTCAGTATTTCGAAGAAACGGAATATCAAACGGAGTCCAAACGAAATGAAATCTTTGGGAACGTGATTTTCTCATCAAATAAGATCCAGGAGACTTGGACCCTCGGTCAAGAAAGGAGGGAGGCAACCACGAGGGTGGAGGTCCCCCCTGTATGCGCCCCCGCCTCGTGGGCCCCAAGCTCCACCGACGCACTCCCTCCTCCTATATATACCTCGCACTCCCAACAGATCGATCACGGAGCCAAAACCTAATTCCACCGCCGCAACTTTCTCAGATCCACGAGATCCCATCTTGGGCCTGTTAGGAGCTCACGGGAGGGATTCCACCATGAAGGGCTTCTACATCAGCATCATAGCCTCTCCAATGAAGTGTGAGTAGTTTACTTCAGACCTTCAAGTCCATAGTTAGTAGCTAGCTCTTTTTGGATCTCAATACAATGTTCTCACCCTCTCTCGTGGAGATCTATTCGATGTAATCTTCTTTTTGCGGTGTGTTTGTTGAGACCGATGAATTGTGGGTTTATGATCAAGATTATCTATGAGCAATATTTGAATCTTCTCTGAACACTTTTATGTATGATTGGTTATCTTTGCAAGTCTCTTCGAATTATCCGTTTGGTTTGGCCAACTAGATTGGTAGTTCTTGCAATGGGAGAAGTGCTTAGCTTTGGGTTCAATCTTGTTGTGTCCTTTCCCAGTGACAGTAAGGGCAGCAAGGCACGTATTGTATTGTTGCTATCGAGGATAACAAGATGGGGTATTTATCATATTGCATGAATTTATTCCTCTACATCATGTCATCTTGCTTAAGGCGTTACTCTATTTTCATTAACTTAATACTCTAGATGCATGTTGGATAGCGGTCGATGAGTGGAGTAATAGTAGTAGATGCAGGCAGGAGTCGGTCTACTTGTATCAGACGTGATGCCTATATACATGATCATACCTAGATATTCTCATAACTATGCTCAATTCTGTCAATTGCTCAACAGTAATTCGTCCACCCACCGTAAAATACTTATGCTCTTGAGAGAAGCCACTACTGAAATCTATGGCCCCCGGGTCTATTTTCATCATATTAATCTTCCTAAGCTTTATTATTGCTTTGGTTTTTTACTTTGCCTTTTATTTTACTTTGCATCTTAATACCAAAAATATTATCTATCATCTCTATCAGATCTCACTTTCGTAAGTGACCGTGAAGGGATTGACAACCCCTAATCGCGTTGGTTGCGAGGACTTATTTGCTTTGTGTAGGTACGAGGGACTTGCGTGTTGCCTCCTACTGGATTGATACCTTGGTTCTCAAAAACTCAGGGAAATACTTACGCTACTCTGCTGCATCATCCTCTCCTCTTCGGGGAAAACCAACGCAAGCTCAAGACGTAGCAAGAAGGATTTCTGGCGCCGTTGCCGGGGAGTCTACGTAAAAGTCAACATACCAAGTACCCATCACAATCCCTTATCTCTCGCATTACATTATTTGCCATTTGCCTCTCGTTTTCCTCTCCCCCACTTCACCCTTGCCGTTTTATTCGCCCTCTCTTTTTCGTTCGCCTTCTTCTCGTATGTATCTTTGTTTGTGTTTCCTTGTGCCTTCTATATGCTTGCATCTTTGCTTGCTAAAAATCTATTGATATGGATCCACTTAAAGTGTTCTACTTGGATCATCTTCGATCCTTATGCGCTCGTGCTGAAACCCCAACTAGCCTAGTTGATGGGAAATCTTTAGATGAGCATGCTCATTTTGTGCGTCATCGTTTGTCTGAAAAAGGGAGACCCTTATGGTACCATATAAATAGTTTGCTATGCTATGCTTGGAATCTTTGTGAAATGTGTGATTTTACTTGTTTCTCTAAGAACCCTAAAAATCACCTTCCCTACCTATGTGAGTTCAATGATAATGAAATCGTATCTTCTTATGCAATGGGTGTTTATAGTTACTATGATATCGAACAAATTGAAGAATTTGTCGTTTTAAAGGGTGCTCATGAAGTTGCTTCTTTGATTGAAATGTATGATTTTACTCTCAACAAATCTGAAAATTCCGTCATACATAAATATTGCAATGAAAACCTTGCTCATAATGTCTATGTCCAAGAATTTATTGAAAGAATGACCGTTGCTTTGGAAGAAAATAATGATATGCATGAATCTATAGATAATGATGATTCCGATGATTTGGTTGAAATATCCCTTGATGAACATGATGCTTGCTATTCTTGTGGCCATGAAGCCAATATATATGAAGACGAATTTGCTATAGTTCCTTATGTTAAAAATGAGATCGTTGCTATTGCACCCATGCTTGATAGCTCCCTCAATGAAAAGCATGATTTCAATGATTTTACTATGAATTCTCTTGATGTCAATTGTGCTAATAATATGCAATACCCTAAGCATGGGGATGCTAGTTTTGCTATGTCTACTACTTGTTGCAATGATCATGATTGGGGTGATTCTTTTTATGATCCTGAAAATTTATTTAATCCCCATGATGAATATGATATTGATAATATTGTTTGCAATAATATTGAAAGTGGGCTTGGAAGAATGTCAACTTTAGATCCCACATATTTGGAGAATATTCAATCTTGTGAAATTTTTGATAAAAGAGGGTTTGGAGAGGTCATGACTTTAGTTAATGTTAATCCCACTATTTTGGAAGAGTTTCAACTTTGCATGCATGTGGATCGTGTTGAAAATATTTTATGTGATAGCTATTTTGTTGAATTTGCTTACGATCCCACATGTAATTATTATGAGAGAGGAAAATATGGTCGTAGAAATTTTCATGTTACTAAATTACCTCTCTTCATGTTGAGATTGCTATCGTCACTTTCTTGTTCCTTGCATATGCTAGTTTTTGCTCGCCTTGCAAATTTGTTTGCTTATAATATGCCTATGCATAGGAAGTATGTTAGACTTAGATGTGTATGTCATGTGTTTTATGATGCTCTCTTTGCGCTTCAATTCTTGTCTTTCATGTGAGCATCATTAAAATTATCAATGCCTAGCTAGGGGCGCTAAACGATAGCGCTTGTTGGGAGGCAACCCAATTTTATTTTTAGTTTTTTTGTTTTTGTTTCTGTTTAGGAATAAATAATCCATATACCTTCTGTTTATATGTGGTTTTATGTTTTAATTAGTATTTGTGCCAAGTTAAACCTATAGGATCTTCTTGGATAATAGTTATTTGATCTTGCTGTAATTTCCAGAAACTTTCTGTTCACGAAAACAATTGTTAAAAATCACCAGAACGTGATAAAACAGTTATTCCAACTAGCCGTCAACCCGTGCTCCTGCACGGGCTAGAGATTTCTCTACTTGACCATAATATATTATAGAATCTAAGATATTTTTAACCATGAAAATGTGACTTGCAATTGGGTAGTTGATGAAGACATGTACAAATGAATATTTACACATTTGTACATTCTTCTAAATATAGTGTGAGTTGAAGTAATCACATAGATAAAAATAAGAATGTTATTCAACGCACCTGCTATTATTTTCATATAAGCAATTAGTTATTTTAAACTAATAAGGAGGAGTACAAAGCATAAAAACTTTAGATGTATGAAATGATAAGAAAATTCTTTGTTCACGTGTACGGTTGTAGCTTTTACATTCTTCATTTTCTATTTTAGGTTGAGTTCAAAAAAACCTAACACAACACTGGGAAATTCCACAGCATTCATGCAACACAAATTTTAAGAGTGGTTTTGTCCATTTGCAATAACTGGTTAATCCAGGAAACATACTCTTGGATCATCACTTGTCGCAGTCACATATATTCTTTTGATGGTACTTACTTATTGGCATTATTGCTTAATGACCATTATACTACAAAAGAGAAAGAAAACAAATGGGGAAATTTCATGATACGGGGCTTGAAAATGTATTGTTGTTTTCTCTGTTTTTGGAAAATATACATGTGTGAAAAAAAGATCAGGAATCTGTATTTGATCCACTATATTTTTATACTTCACACTGTAGGTACCATATTATCAGCACGGTGACCAAAAACAAACTACAAAGTGCTTTAGTGAAACAATGAATTAATAAGTAGTGTGTTCACCCACTTGATGGGCCAGTAGCCCAATATTGCATCTGCCAAGTACAATATAAGCGCTTATATATGTTTATTTCAGATTGCATGGTACCACATTCAACTTACTAACAAATAGCTCGATCAACAAATTTATCATTAGGTACTAAGAAATCTTATTCATGTTATGGAAATATTGTCTTAACTTAAATATAATCAGTTGGTGGACAAAGAGACACTCAAGTCGCTAATATACATCACTTAATTGGCACATAAAAGTTGTATTTAGGTTAAAATTCTGAACTAATAAAAAGGAGATGATAGCCATGAAAACATAGATCTTAATCTGGAGCAGAAGAAACAATCAAATTCAAGGAACTGACCTTAAAAACTAACAGGAAATATTTTGTTAGTACTCAAAAGACAAAATAGGGACTCTGTAGCAGTCATCACCCAAATTCATGGTACATATGAAGCACCAATTAGTTCGTTCTTATCTAGCAAAGGTTGAACCATATTACCTGCCATCTATCAATCCAACCTGTACTAATGATAACAATAATAAAGATGTGACAATTTCAAAGGTATTTATGAATAATGTTTGAACTGTTAGATAATCATGACATCAGTGCATCCCTAGCTGTTATATATACCCATGTAATCCCAGTCCCCTTGTAAAACTCAGATCGAAGTAATAATCAAAACTCAAGCAAGCCACAGGCGTCGCATGCATGTGTTTCAGCTAGATCTTGATCGATGTTGTGTGGCTGCATTGCTTGGGTAGCTGGTTATGTACGTGTGTCTTGGCTAAAGCATCGCCAATGCTAATACTTCCATCGGCTACGCATCTATGCAACTTCTCCGGTCGGTAAGTATTCGGCAGGTCCATATTGTTTCTTGTTGCCTCCTCGGAAATAATCTATGAGGGCACAGACGGAAATTTTTTATTAGATGACTATGACCATCAATATTAGACAAATATAAGCGACCAGCATATCTGTTCCTGGCATTCCCGGGTTTATATATTTACCCATTTCTCTAATATGTATGGCATGTGTGATCTTAATTATATAAACTTAAAAGTCACATGAATTGCTCAACTTGATGTGTGAACTGATCATATGCATAGTTTAAATGCTAACCTTAACATACAATACTGAACTTGCACCGATGCACGCAACCTATATGAGATGGATGATGAAACTTCACTTAATACCAAAAGTCTTATTTTAACATGGGTGGAACTCTTCGCCATGGAGCTACTAATCCAATATATATATTTTAGTACTCCGAAGACATGGCTGTATATGAATGTGAACATCATGGTACAACAGTCCAAAAGGAGTAGCATACAGTCAATTTTTCATAGCTCTTGTAATTACTCTAGGAGTTCCAAATACCAACCAAGGCATGAGAAAAGAAGCCCATTCTCACATATCATTTGAACAAACATCTGCCTGACATTTGTACTGGAAAAACAAACTGCGGCTTCCTTGTCCCTCAATGGCTCACACGAAAAATACTACAATCACATGAGATTTTCTTGAACTAATATCACAAGTAATTCGGAACGGATGGAGTAGATGATTATCAACCTGTTCTCTGAAGAAGACTGTTCTACGTATCCATAATTTTGATTTTTTGACATGTGCCTAATTGAATATTTTAGAGCGTTCTCCTTATAGCTGGATAAAGAATAGAGTAGGAGATACTGGATTTAGACTGATGTGCTTGCCTAGTCAGGTCGGAAGTAGTGTGGCGGGCGACCAACTTTAATTTTCCTAGGCATCCGACGATTCTCATGATCCACGGCCACGGCAATCGTCTGCAGATATGAACTTCCTTACTTTCCGTTTCCCCGCTATCCCTGTTGATGGAGGCCCAATAGAAATCTTCCTCGCAACCCATGTCTGCAGCAGCTAGCTCCAATTGTTGATACAAATCCCACACTAACGCATCTCCATTACCTCAGTTCCACCCTTGCCTTCTTCAATCAAGCAACTCCACCGCTTCCTTCCCGTGAGCTGCACCATGTATGGACGTTGACTTGCAGAGATACACACAAACAAAGGAGGTTTCATGCGTTGAGGGGCTCTTTTTTGATCAGACACAAAAGATGAGGAGGTTCCACGTATATGGATCTCCTTTTCTTGAACTTTTCTTTGAGGGAATCATTCTCCTTTAACTTCTTTGGCTACAGATTATTGTAAGCATGCTGGACTCTTGACAATCCATATATTAGATTCTAACCAGGAGTTGTTTTTTTTCTAAAAGATGTGAACGTGGGACAACATCCTAGGACTCCTAATTAAGGTACCTTATCCCACGGCTGTAGATGATTAATCTCAAGATCCGACGGGCAATTTGTTTAGTTAACGAGGATTAACATGGAGCCTCGTATGGTGCCTCCGATTAGTAAATATAAGATTGCTGCTGATCAATAAACAAATTGCCTAGGCCTTCCTATTTTGGCTTAATTTTTGGAGTTCCAGAAGTTTGCGTTAGTTACAGATTACTACAGACTGTTCCGTTTTTGACAGATTCTGTTTTTCGTGTGTTGTTTGCTTATTTTGATGAATATATGGCTAGTAAAATAGTTCATAATCCATAGAGAAGTTGGAATACAGTAGGTTTAACACCAAAACAAAAAAATAATGAGTTCATTACAGTACCTTGAAGTGGTCTTTTGTTTTCTTTCGCTAACGGAGCTTACGAGATTTCTGTTGAGTTTTGTGTTGTGAAGTTTTCAAGTTTTGGGTGAATTTTTTTGATGGATTATGGAACAAGGAGTGGCAAGAGCCTAAGCTTGGGGATGCCCATGTCACCCCCAAGATAATCCAAGGACCCCAAAAAGTCAAAGCTTGGGGATGCCCCGGAAGGCGTCCCCTCTTTCGTCCACTTCCATCGGTAACTTTACTTGGAGCTATATGTTTATTCACTACATGATATGTGTTTTGCTTGGAGCGTCTTGTATTATTTGCGTCTTTGCTTGTTAGTTTACCACAATCATCCTTGCTGTACACACCTTTTGAGAGAGCCATACATGAATTGAAATTTGTTAGAATACTCTATGTGCTTCACTTATATCTTTTGAGCTTTATAGTTTTGCTCTATGTGCTTCACTTATATCTTTTGAACTTTATACTTTTGCTCTAGTACTTCACTTATATCTTTTAGAGCACGGTGGTGGATTTGTTTTAGAGAAACTGTTGATCTCTCATGCCTCACTTAGATTATTTTGAGAGTCTTAAATAGTATGGTAATTTGCTTAAAATGATAATATGCTTGGTATTCAAGATTTGTAAAAATTTCTTTTGAGTGCGTTGAATACTAAGAAACGTTTGATGCTTGATAATTGTTTTGAGATATGAAGGTGATAATATTAGAGTCATGCTAGTTGAGTAATTGTGAATTTGAGAAATACTTGTGTTAAAGTTTGTGATTCCCGTAGCATGCACGTATGGTGAAACGTTATGTGATGAAGTCGGAGCATGATTTATTTATTGATTGTCTTCCTTACGAGTGGCGGTCGGGGACGATCGATGGTCTTTTCCTACCAATCTATCCCCATAGGAGCATGCGCGTAATACTTTGCTTTGATAACTTGTAGATTTTTGCAATAAGTATATGAGTTCTTTATGACTAATGTTGAGTCAATGGATTATACGCATTTTTCTCACCCTTCCACCATTGCTAGCATTTCTAATACCGCGCACTTTTCACCGATATCATACACCCACCATAAAACCTTCCTCAAAACAGCCACCATACCTACATATCATGGCATTTCCATAGCCATTCAGAGATATATTGCCATGCAATTTTCCACCGTTCCGTTTATTATGACACGCTCCATCATTGTCATATTGCTTAGCATGATCATTTAGTTGACATCGTATTTGTGGCAAAGCCACCGTTCATAATTCTTTCATGCATGTCACTTTTGAATCATTGCATATCCCGGTACACCACCGGAGGCATTCATATAGAGTCATATTATGTTCTAAGTATCGAGTTGTAATCATTGAGTTGTAAGAAAAATAAAAGTGTGATGATCATCATTTTTAGAGCATTGTCCGAAGTGAGGAAAGCATGATGGAGACTATGATTCCCCCATAAGTCGGGATGAGACTCCGGACGAAAAAAAAGAAAAGAGGCCATAAAAAAAGGGAGAAAAGGCCCAAATAAAAAAATGAGAGAAAAAGAGAGAAGGGACAATGTTACTATCCTTTTACCACACTTGTGCTTCAAAGTAGCACCATGATCTTCATAATAGAGAGTCTCTCGTTTTGTCACTTCCATATACTAGTGGGAATTTTTCATTATAGAACTTGGCTTGTATATTCCAATGATGGGCTTCCTCAAATTGCCCTAGGTCTTCATGAGCAAGCGAGTTGGATGCACACCCACTTAGTTTCTTTTGTTGAGCTTTCATATGCTTATAGCTCTAGTGCATCCGTTGCATGGCAATCCCTACTCACTCAAATTGATATCTATTGATGGGCATCTCCATAGCCCGTTGATACGCCTAGTTGATGTGAGACTATCTTCCCTCTTTTTTTCTTCTCCACAACCACCATTCTATTCCACATATAATGCTATATCCATGGCTCGCGCTCATGTATTGCGTGAAGATTGATTTTGAAAATGTCAAAAGTATGAAACAATTGCTTGGCTTGTCATCGGGGTTGTGAATGATTTAAATACTTTGTGTGGTGAAGATAGAGCATAGCCAGACTATATGATTTTGTAGGGATAACTTTCTTTGGCCATGTTACTTTGAGAAGACATGATTACTTTGTTAGTATGCTTGAAGTATTATTATTTTAATGTCAATATGAATTTTTGTCTTCAATCTTTCGGATCTGAATATTCATACCACAATTAAGAAGAATTACATTGAAATTATGCCAAGTAGCACTCTGCATCAAAATTCTCTTTTATTATTTACCTACCGAGGACGAAAGGTGAATTAAGCTTGGGGATGCCCGATGCGTCTCCAACGTATATATAATTTTGATTGCTCCATGCTATATTATCTATTGTTTTGGACTATATTGGGCTTTATTTTCCACTTTTATATTACTTTTGGGACTAACCTAATAACCGGAAGCCCAGCCTGAATTGCTGTTTTTGCCTATTTCAAGATTTCAAGAAACGGAATATCAAACGGAGTCCAAACGGAATGAAATCTTCAGAACGTGATTTTCTCATCGATAAGATCCAGAGACTTGGACCCTCGGTCAAGAAAGGAGGAGGCGGCCACGAGGTGGAGGGCGCCCCTAGGGCACGCCCCGCCTCGTGGCCCCAAGCTCCACCGACTTACTCCTTCCTCCTATATATACCTCGCACTTCAACAGATCGATCACGGAGCCAAAACCTAATTCCACCGCCGCAACTTTTTGTATCCATGAGATCCCATCTTGGGGCCTGTTCGAGCTCACCGAAGGGGATTCCACCACGGAGGGCTTCTACATCATCATCATAGCCAGTCCGACGAAGTGTGAGTAGTTTACTTCAGACCTTTGGGTCCATAGTTAGTAGCTAGATGGCTTCTTCTCTCTTTCTGGATCTTAATACAATGTTCTCCCCCTCTCTCGTGGAGATCTATTCGATGTAATCTTCTTTTTGCGGTGTGTTTGTTGAGACCGATGAATTGTGGGTTTATGATCAAGATTATCTATGAGCAATATTTGAATCTTCTCTGAATTCTTTTATGTATGATTGGTTATCTTTGCAAGTCTCTTCGAATTATCCATTTGGTTTGGCCAACTAGATTGTTAGTTCTTGCAATGGGAGAAGTGCTTAGCTTTGGGTTCAATCTTGCGTGTCCTTTCCAAAGGATGAAAGGGCAACAAGGCACGATATATTGTTGCCATCGAGGATAACAAGATGGGGTATTTATCATATTGCATGAATTTATTCCTCTACATCATGTCACCTTGCTTAAGGCGTTACTCTATTTTCATTAACTTAATACTCTATATGCATGCTGGATAGCGGTCGATGAGTGGAGTAATAGTAGTAGATGCAGGCAGGAGTCGGTCTACTTGTCTCGGACGTGATGCCTATATACATGATCATACCTAGATATTCTCATAACTATGCTCAATTCTGTCAATTGCTCAACAGTAATTTGTTCACCCACCGTATAATACTTATGCTCTTGAGAGAAGCCACTAGTGAAATCTATGGCCCCCGGGTCTATTTTCATCATAATAATCTTCCTACGCTTTATTATTGCTTTGCTTTTTACTTTGCCTTTTATTTTACTTTGCATCTTAATACCAAAAATATTATCTATCATCTCTATCAGATCTCACTTTCGTAAGTGACCGTGAAGGGATTGACAACCCCTAATCGCGTTGGTTGCGAGGAGTTATTTTCTTTGTCTAGGTACGAGGGACTTGCGCATGGCCTCCTACTGGGTTGATACCTTGGTTCTCAAAAACTGAGGGAAATACTTACGCTCCTCTAATGCATCATCATCTCCTCTTCGGGGAAAACCAACGCAAGCTCAAGACGTAGCAAATATCATAGAGGCTATGATGGTTTCGATTCAACTACATGCATGAACATGTGCCAAGTCAAGCCACTAGAACAATCAGAGGAGGATACCATATCATCATACTACATCACAATCATTTTGACGCTATGTTGTTATCCAAGATAAATCATTATTCACTCCTAACTACTTATGCATGGCATGAGAAACTATAATCTATAATTGTCATTGTGAACATGTTTAATCATAACGAGCTAAATCATGGGCACTAGGTTAAACATATTTACACAAACAGAACAAGTCGAGTTCATACCAGTTTCTCACTGCCACGACTAGTTCATCGAATATCGTCATTATTTCCTTTCACTTGCACGATCGAATGATATGAAAATAATAATAGTGCAAGAGTGAAGTGGACTAAGATGGAATCTGCAAAACATTTTATTCAACAGGAGAAGACAAGGTAAAATGGGTTTTCTCTTGGTCGGATTGTGATATGGGTATTTGAGAGAAACCAGAATGTCCATCAAGAAAGAAAAAGTGTGTGTACTTGGATAATCTTTCTAACATATGATCAATAAAGTCAAGGGGAAATGATCTTTTCAAGTATCTTTATTTAATTTTCTAAAATTGATTACCATCCTATAACCAGTTATAATTCTTTGTGTGATAAGCTCATTTTTATCACGAGGAACAATGGTAATGCCTCCTTTCTTCGGGACACAATGAACAGTACTTACCCATCTACTATCGGCTATGGGATAGATTATACCTGCTTCAAGGAGCTTTAATATTTCAGTTCTTACCACCTCCTTCGTCTTAGGATTTAATCGTCGTTGATGATCGACAACTGGTTTAGCATCAGGCTCCATATTAATCTTGTGCTGACATAAAGTGGGACTAATTCCCTTAAGATCATCAAAAGTATATACAATAGCAGCATGATGCTTCCTCAGTTTTTAGTAATCTCTTTTCTTCATGCTCTAAAAGGTTAGCACTAATAATAGCAGGATATATCTTTCCTCAAGATAAGCATATTTCAATGTATCAGGCAATTGTTTAATTCAAACAAAGGATCACCCTTAGGTGGAGGAGGGCCTCCAAGAGTTTCAACAGGCAAATTATGTTTAAGGATAGGTCGTTGATCAAAGAACATCTTATCTATTTCATTTATTTCATTCACATGCATATCGTTTTCATGGTCTAGCAAATATTGTTCTAACGGATCAGTATGCGGGAGAGTGGACCACTGTAGATAGACGGGGGAAGGTGATGAAGATGTTGGTGAAGATGATGGAGGTGTTGGTGTAGATCGCGGTGAGGATGATGGCCCTGGCGGCTGATGTCTACTACTCAACCTTCTTCTTGTAGACGTTGTTGGGCCTCCAAGTGCAGAGGTTTGTAGGACAGTAGCAAATTTCCCTCAAGTGGATGACCTAAGGTTTATCAATCCGTGGGAGGCGTAGGATGAAGATGGTCTCTCTCAAACAACCCTGCAACCAAATAACAAAGAGTCTCTTGTATCCCCAACACACCCAATACAATGGTAAATTGTATAGGTGCACTAGTTCGGCGAAGAGATGGTGATACAAGTGCAATATGGATGGTAGATAACGGTATTTGTAATCTGAAAATATAAAAACAGCAAGGTAACAAGTAATAAAAGTGAGCATAAACGGTATTGCAATGCTAGGAAACAAGGCCTAGGGTTCATACTTTCACTAGTGCAAGTTCTCTCAACAATAATAACATAATTGGATCATATAACTATCCCTCAACATGCAACAAAGAGTCACTCCAAAGTCACTAATAGTGGAGAACAAACGAAGAGATTATTGTAGGGTACGAAACCACCTCAAAGTTATCATTTCTGATCGATCTATTCAAGAGTCCATAGTAAAATAACACGAAGCTATTCTTTCCGTTCGATCTATCATAGAGTTCGTACTAGAATAACACCTTAAGACACAAATCAACCAAAACCCTAATTTCACCTAGATACTCCAATGTCACCTCAAGTATCCGTGGGTATGATTATACGATATGCATCACACAATCTCAGATTCATCTATTCAACCAACACAAAGAACTTCAAAGAGTGCCCCAAAGTTTCTACCGGAGAGTCAAGACGAAAACGTGTGCCAACCCCTATGCATAGGTTCATGGGCGTAACCCGCAAGTTGATCACCAAAACATACATCAAGTGGATCATCCCCAAGCTTGGGCCTTTTCATATCATAAGCATAATCACTCTCATCATTAATAGTATGGATAGCACCAATAGTATAGCAATTATCATCATCACAATGAGTAATAGGAGAAACATCATTTGGGAGAGATACCTTTCTACCTTTGCTTCTCTGTCTTTTCTTTTTCTTCTTCACATCATGTGTGGGTTCAATCCTCTTTTTGGAGCTCCTTATTAATGAGATTGGTTGAATAGAAGGCTCCTCCTCGTTACCTAATTCATCATAAGAAATAATAGGAGAATATTGGGAAGTCTCTTGTGACGCCCGGGTGATTACGCTACAGTAAACCCGCGTTAATGAGGACACGTCACCTCGGTTACTGCGAATATTCTCGCGTCGGTTCGAAACTTTCAAATTCAAAGTTTAAATATTGTCAAACATCAAAAATTTTCACACATCAAAACAAAGTGTTCGGGTGGTTCCAAATAGTTCATAAGTAATTATGGTGGAGGAACCACACTTTTATAAAATATTTAGGTATTCTAAGATGAATAAAACAGAGCAAATACAATTATTTAAGTACTTAAAATAATAAACATTTTCAAAACTAATTTGTTATAAGTGTTAAACTATTGTGGCAAAGGGCTAAAATTGTGAAATCTATTTAGGTGCCACTTTAGCAATTTACTAAAGCTAAAATAAATGAAAACTAAAAGTAAAACGGAAAAGGAAAGATTAAGAAAACAAACGAAAAAAAAGAAAAGAGAAGCCCACAGGCCACCGGCCCACCAAGCGCTTCACCAGCCGCCCACTGCCCACCCGGCGCCCACTCCTCCTATCCCCACCTGTGGGGAAACCCTAACCGTAATCCCCCACTCGCCCGACCGCACACACCGCCTCTCCTCCCCGATCCGAATCGGGGAACCACGCCCCCCCTCCTCCCCGCCACAGACGGCACCGTCGCCGCCACCACGCCGGACCGCCTCCACCTCATGGCGGCCATTCCGTCGCTGCTCGCCTCCCCCCCGCTCCCCACTCCTTCCCCGGCCGGATCCGGCCGAGGTCTGACCGCCCCGCCACCGTGTGCCCCCACTCCCTCTCCTTCTCCCCGACGGCGACCTCGCGGTGCCCTAGCGCCGCCTGAGCCCTCGCCTCTGCTCGGCGCCTGTCGCTTCGACCGACCCCCGCTCGCCCGAACCACCCCGCTGTCGCCTCTCCTCGGCTGGCTGCACTTGCCGGGCGCCGGTGGTTTCGGCCACGCCGCCCCAAGCCTTCAAACGCCCATGGATCGCGCCGATCCATTCGGCAAATCCGTCGCGCCACGCCCGATTTGGCCTCAACATCGACGTGGGGCCCCACCCCAAATGAAAAAAAAGGATAACAAAGAACGCTTTTAAATAAAAATGAAGTTAAAATGGAAATAAAATGAATTAAATTAATTACTAAATAATTAGTTAATTAATTAATTGAGTAATTAATTAAACTAATTAATTCTGGATTAGTTAAACCTAATCATTAGTTAAATTAATTGGGTAATTAATTAAACTAATTAATTCTGAATTAATTAACACTAATTATTAATTAACTTAATTAACTAAGGTTAATTAAACTTTGATTAGGCTAATTAACTTAATTAAGAAATGTTAATTAATCTGATTAGGTTAATTGGCCAATAGTGAATGACATGCGGGACCCACCTGTCAGGGTTGACTTAGTCAACCCTGTTGGCTGATGACGTTAGCATGACCTCATGCTGATGTCATAAATGCCATTTCGAAATTAATTAAATAATTAATTAAAATTCCAGAAATTAATAAAATCTTTTATAAATCATATCTTTTAATCCGTAATCCGGATTTAAATAATTTCAACATGAAAGTTGCTCAGAACGTCGAGACAAATCCGGATACGCAGTCCGTTCGTCCACCACACGTCTCTAACCTATCGAACCTGCAAACTTTCTCCTCCGGTTCATCTGTCTGACAGACGTCCGGATCACGGATAACTTCCTGACGTTTCCCCTAAATCAAGACCCTTCTTACCACGTTAGGGCACGCCTAGCATCGCTTCTTGGCATGTCATGCATCGTTATGCATCTGTTACCGTGTATTCATTGTTTCTTCCCCCTCTTCTCTTGAAGAGACTACGAGACCGACGCTGCGGTGGCGGTTCGACTACGGTGTTGACGACCTCTCTCTTGCCAGAGCAACCAGCAAGCCCCCTTGATCACCAGATATCGCCTACTCTTATCTACACTGCTTGCATTAGAGTAGTATAGCTCACATCTGTTTTCAGATACTCCTATACCGCCGCATAGCCTTGTCCTTGTTACCTCTGTTGTTACCTTACCGCAATCCTATATGCTTAGTATAGGATGCTAGTACATTCATCTGTGGCCCTTCATACTTGTCCGTCTGCCGTGCTATATTATCGGGCCGTGATCACTGGGAGTTGATCACGGGTATATACTATATACCTTACACTATACATTACCGTGGTACTGCTCGGAGGTGGGGCTGCAAGGATGTGGTTCCATCCCGGTAGAGGTGGGCCTGGTTCCCACGGCCCCGATCGTTACTATGTGGCGGAGCGGCAGGCAGGTTGAGACCGCCTAGGAGAGAGGTGGGCCTGGCCTGTTCGGCGTCTCGCGGTTACTTAACACGCTTAACGAGGTCTTGGTATTTGATCCGGGTCGGCTACGAGCTTATACGCACTAACCATCTACGCGGGAGTAGTTATGGGTATCCCGTCGTGGTATCACCAAGCACTTCAGACGTCGGACGACGAGCGGCGCCAGCCGGATTGGACTGGAACGCTGTTAGGCTAGGTCTGCTTCGGCCACAGACGCGTCGCAGTGTGCTCGTATGATGGGCCTGCACTTCTGCGCGCTTAGGTTTAGACCGGCGTGTTGGCCTCTCTGTTGTGCCTAGGTGGGGCTGCGACGTGTTGATCTTACGCGGCCGGGCATGACCCCGGAAAGTGTGTCCGGCCAAATGGGATCAAGCGTGTTGGGTAAGATGGTGCACCCCTGCAGGGAAGTTAATCTATTCGGATAGCCGTGATCTTCGGTAACAGGACGACTTGGAGTTGTACCTTGAGCTTATGACAACTAGAACCGGATACTTGATAAAACACACCCTTCCAAGTGCCGATATAATCGGTGGTCGCTCTCGCTCGTGGTTATGAGCAGGGATTGCGGGTAGGATTATTGCTATATGATGTTACTTGGAGGACTTCCGTTGTCCTCTTCTGTCTGTGCAAGACCGGTGTCCAGAAGCGTAGTCTTCGTTAAGACTAGCTATCCCCCTCTTATTCTGGCATTCTGCAGTTCAGTCCACTGATATGGCCTTTACACATATATCCATGCATTGTAGTGTAGCTCCTTGCTTGCAGTACATTGGATGAGTACTCACGGTTGCCTTGTTCCCCTTTTCCCTATCTCTACTCGATTGCTGCAATCGACGATGGAGCCCAGAGCCGACGCGCCGCCTATGACGACTACTACTCCGGAGGCGCCTTCTACTACGCAGCAGCCCGGCGGACGACTGTGGAGTGACCTAGGAGGATCCTGTGCAGAGGCCTGTCCTCTTCGATCAGATCCCGCTTTGTGCTAGCCATCTTATGGCACCTTGTTTAACTTATGTCTGCACTCAGATATTGTTGCTTCCACTGACTCGCCTATGATCGAGCACTTGTATTCGAGCCCTCGAGGCCCCTGGCTTGTATTATGATGCTTGTATGACTTATTTTATTTGTAGAGTTGTGTTGTGATATCTTCCCGTGAGTCCTTGATCTTGATCATACACATTTGCGTGCATGATTAGTGTACGATTGAATCGGGGGCGTCACAAGTTGGTATCAGAGCCGACTGCCTGTAGGAATCCCCCTTCCACACTCCTTGGCCGAAGTCGAGTCTAGACATTGCAAAACTTTTACTAACATGGCTGTGGCCCATGGGCCCACGCCGCCATTGGGTGGTATTAGGATCTTTTACTTCTCGATCTTTACTCGGGATTCGGACTCTCTTCTATTCGGGTTAAACGATTTTGCTAAAAACAAAACTAACTTTAGGTTCTCGCAAGTACTTTCTCCGGAGAGCCCTCACTTCAGATGATCGCTCGCTAATCAAGAATTCAGAGATACTTTTGATATTCTCTCGAGACTTTGTGCCCGTCCCTTTTGCTATTCCCGACCACCGATAAATCCGTATGGAAAACTACTTACACTTGCCATTCATACGATCATCCCCCGTTGATCTTGTTATTACAAGATATCCCGAAGTTTTCTCTATTGTTCCGAGAATACTTTGTGCCTACTGCCTAGCAGTTCTTGTCACATGAATACCCCTTATAAATCCTCGCACTTGTCGAGTATCCGCTCATCCCCAGTTGATCATGTGTTTCACAAAAGCCTTCAAAATACTATTCGATCTTCCGAGAATCCTCTGGAGCCTTTGGCTCTTGAAATTCTTGCTTGCTTGCATTATGGTTAATCCCATAAGTCTCGTAGTCATATTGCCATTCCTTGTCATTATCATTTTGGGGTCTGTTGACTCAATATGTTGGCGAATACCCGCAATCATCATTGATCCTTATAAATTACCTTACTGGCTGAGCTGCCATTCGTTTAACTGGAATTGGTTCTCGACCAAACCAATTGTCGTTGATTGTACCCTAGGGCTGTTCAACTTACCCATCCCTAATCAGAGCATTGCTTCTGATCCCTTGATTTGGGAATCATAATTCCTTTGCATTTGACAATTGAGTTAGTCAGTTGTTTCTATAGTTTGATCTCCCTGCATTCTTCTTCCTCTAGTTGAGTATTGATGCTCACGTTAGATCCCTTGTGGACCGCCATATCCACTGTTGGATTATTATCTGACAGTGTCCTTCATAATTAATCACTTTGTGAGTTCCTTCTCCGATACATAATGCCTTTGGTAAATTGTATCCTTCCCCTTTTCCAACCCTGCTCCGCTTTCGAGCTGGTGGTATTTACTATTGAAGCTTGTGGTATATGTTTCCATGATACCCTGCCGGGTTGAACCTATGTCTTCCTTTATATGGGTGAACTCGGAAGTTTTCACGAGTCATACTCATCTGGTATTTCACCAGGTAAAACTTTCAACACTAGTGCCTTTATCAAAGAGAGAAGTGAATGGAAGGTTATACATTGAAGAGGTGGGAGTCGACCTTGAACTTTGTGTTCATGCCCATGGACACGATGTAGATCTTATCGTTAAAGCTTCTCTTAGATTAATTATCCCTTTGGTATAAGTTCATCTTATATCAGGGATCTGGCCTTTTTGCTATCATGGTTCCGACCATGTTCTCTTTTAAATACCATTTCTCGTGCAAGTTTAAGCACTTGTCTTCTGTAGAGCAAATACCCCCGTCCAACCTCTACTTTGATATGTCATCGAGTATTACCCCCTGGTATCTCGAGATTATCATGGAACTGCATAACTTCTTATGAGTTCTTCATCAAGTGCTACCTTCCCACTGTTTCCAATTTTTCACGGGCTCTGAGTTATTAAACACTCAAGGACAGCGATAAATGAACCGAGTCCGCACTACGGTTCAACAACTCTTTAGTAAGCTTCTATAAGTACGAGTTTGTACCCGACCACGCCATCCCTAGCCTGTTGGCTATATCGTTGTGGTGATGATTTTAACTGTGCTAACCGGTCCTTCTTCTCGAGCACAATTTTCGACGATGAATTAACCTTACGCCGATCCCCATCGTCATATCATTTCGCCTTTGAACAACAAGCTTGGTTTCAAGTTTGTGTCGCACTTTGGTTCCAAAAACCTTTCCTTCATCATTACTTTGACTTGATGTCGCCGCCGATCGATTACATCATCATGAACTCTCGCGACAAAGGTGTCGAGATCGTCAATATTCTGAGCTCATCCAGGATATCAATTGAATTCATGATGAGAAATACCATCCTTGCCCTCGATGATTTGTATTATAATCGACCACCTTATTGCCTTCCCACCAACGCAAGCTTGTTCATGTTTGGTGTTATACCTTGAGTTCCTTGCTATCCAGCAATTGTTCTCCCTTACCTTGGAGAATTACCTTACTTTATGTCAAGAATGTTCTGAGATTTGTTCCACCTCTTGAGAATTCTTGACATAGAAATACTTCTCACCATCACCATTCTTTCTTGGTCCCCGTATTAATTCCAACAAGTGTACGGTGTTGTTTGGATGCTTTCCTTCTAACAACCCTGTTGTTCGAAGATAATGGACGAAGGTTCATTCTTAGGCTATTGATTATCGAATCACCATTCTGACATTGGTCGTGCAACCCAACCCATATTTTGGGCGCACCTTTCAACCAATGTTTAGTTGTGTATGTTTTCCTCGAGCATACCTCCTTATATCATTTGATCTGTTAAATGTTATCCCCTTGTTCACTTGATTGTGGAAATCCATCTTTTGGGAATCTCGGTGAATTTTCGTGGAGTTCACCAGACACCTCCTGGTCCTCTCCTTGGGTTAATTATGGACTCTTGTTAACGGAAATCACTTCATAGTCCATTTCCCCGAGAATCTTACAATGTCATCTCGTCAAATTGCGTTGCACCTTTTCCTCTCGGACATCCTGAGGCTGAGGTATCTATACACCAATCTGATCTGAATCTCGGTCAGATATGATGGTTGGGACCACCTTCCAAGAGTTATGATGTTGATCCTTTGATGACCCGGTAGCATGATGTCATGCCTAACACCCCCGGCTGGAGGACCTATCATTATAGTTTCCTTTTCAGCAGGGTTATCCTTTCATCCATGAGGGAATTGTAATACTGTTTCTACCAGTTATTCCTGATGAATCCTTCGTGATTCCAAGTCTGATCTTCGCCTGAAGGCCATGTCAATGCTATCTCGAAACATGTCTGTGATACTTTGATTTTTCAACAAGAACATTCGAAGCCAATGCTAAATGTTTCTTGCTCAATTACCCGAACACCGTTGTATGGGTAATGTCATGGAAATTCTCTCCCCTTACCTAAAGGGTTTTCTACATTATCTCCTATCGCGGATATCTTGCTCTGCTTGTCCTTGGGAAGGATATGCCCTTGAATTATGTGTTTAAACACATTTTCCTTTCCATTGTTCTGTTTAATATGATAATCATATTTTACTTTCCATTGGTTGGTTGAACCTTTCTTGGGATATATAATCTAAGCAGTGATAATCCTCGCTTAGGTAAGCACCTCGCTGTACCACTGTAAGTAAGACCCTATAACTATTGTTGGTGACATTCCGGTAACCACCGATGGACGAGAACCTTGCCTATTGGTCCGCCTCGCTCAATGAAAGCAGGAAAATGGTTCTCTTCGTCCCTCGCCTTGGTACCTATGTTGTTGCCGACATGAACCTCGACTCTCCTCGACCGCCTTGCTTACAGGATCGCGCAAGATGTCACCAACCTTCTACCTTAACCACATGGTGGGCCCATAACCCACAGCCACAGATCGAAACCCGACTCTCCTGCACTCCCTGCTCCCAAAGTTATTCCTCCCGCGTGGACCCGTATGTAATTCACGGGCCACCGCTCATAGTGATCTATTACGTATCGACGCGATACTTACTCTCGCTACTCTGAACCCCTTTCTCACTCTGGTTCAGGCTTCGAGCAGCTACCTACCCGCTTGGAGCCTAATATGGTACCT
Source organism: Aegilops longissima (assembly GCA_021605205.1). Lineage (NCBI taxonomy): Eukaryota > Viridiplantae > Streptophyta > Magnoliopsida > Poales > Poaceae > Aegilops > Aegilops longissima. The sequence goes on along the minus strand of CM038678.1, from coordinate 153,118,007 downwards.
TTGTACCTTACTCTCGAGGTATTTCATATGTTCAACTCGAGAGATAATCTTATACTAATTCATGGGTTAGCCCCAGATTGTTTCCCTTAATAGCATTATGTCGTAGTGAGCTGCCCCTTATCTTTTCGTAAGTACGATGGAGATCCCGAATAAATGATGACAGTTTATCATGATGCATCGGAATAAAGGATTGAAGACATCAACGAAAGGGATTAACTTCTTCGAGAAGATCCGTTAGATTATCGTAACCAGACCTTTCCCCCTTACTCCCCTCTTAAATCTCGGGACGAGATTTCTTGTAGTGGAGGAGAATTGTGACGCCCGGGTGATTACGCTACAGTAAACCCGCGTTAATGAGGACACGTCACCTCGGTTACTGCGAATATTCTCGCGTCGGTTCGAAACTTTCAAATTCAAAGTTTAAATATTGTCAAACATCAAAAATTTTCACACATCAAAACAAAGTGTTCGGGTGGTTCCAAATAGTTCATAAGTAATTATGGTGGAGGAACCACACTTTTATAAAATATTTAGGTATTCTAAGATGAATAAAACAGAGCAAATACAATTATTTAAGTACTTAAAATAATAAACATTTTCAAAACTAATTTGTTATAAGTGTTAAACTATTGTGGCAAAGGCTTAAATTGTGAAATCTATTTAGGTGCCACTTTAGCAATTTACTAAAGCTAAAATAACTGAAAACTAAAAGTAAAATGGAAAAGGAAAGATTAAGAAAAACAAACGAAAAAAAAAAGAAAAGAGAAGGCCCTCAGGCCACCTGGCCCACCATGGATCATCAGGGCCACTGCCCAGCCCGCCCCTCCTCCTATCCCCACCTGTGGGGAAACCCTAACCGTAATCCCCCCACTCGCCCCGACCGCACACCCGCCTCTCCCTCCCCCGATCTGAATCGGGGGGAACCACGCCGCCCCACCCCGCCTCGCCCTCGCCAAGACGGCACTGTCACCCCACCACGCCGACCCGCCTCCACCCCTGGGCGGCCATTCCGTCGCTCGTCGCCCCCCCCCTCCCCACTCCTTCCTTCCCCGGCCGGATCCGGCCGCCGAGGTCTGACCGCCCCGCCACCGTGTGCCCCCACTCCTCTCCTTTCCCCCGACGGCGACCTGCATGGCGCCTCTAGCGCCGCCCGAGCCCTCGCTCCCCGTTCGCGCCTCGTCGCCCCCCACGACCGACCCCTCGCTCGGCCCGAACCACCCTCGTGTCGCTCTCCTCGCCGGCTGCTGCTCAGGCCGTCTGGCAAATGGGCTCGGCCATGCCTCAAGGCCAACGCCCCATGGATCGCGCCCGATCCATTCGGGCAACGCCTGTCGCCCGCCGATTTGGCCTCAACATCGACGTGGGGGCCCCACCCCCAAATGAAAAAAAAAGGATAACAAAGAACGTTTTTAAATAAAAACAGAAGTTAAAATGGAAATAAAATGAATTAAATTAATTACTAAATAATTAGTTAATTAATTAATTGAGTAATTAATTAAACTAATTAATTCTAGATTAGTTAAACCTAATCATTAGTTAAATTAATTGGGTAATTAATTAAACTAATTAATTCTGAATTAATTAACACTAATTATTAATTAACTTAATTAACTAAGGTTAATTAAACTTTGATTAGGCTAATTAACTTAATTAAGAAATGTTAATTAATCTGATTAGGTTAATTGGCCAATAGTGAATGACATGCGGGACCCACTCGCCGTGGTTGACTTAGTCAACCTGTTGGTGATGACGCCAAGATGACCTCATGTTGATGTCATAAATGCCATTTCAAATTAATTAAATAATTAATTAAAATTCCGAAATTAATAAAATCTTTTATAAATCATATCTTTTAACCGTAATCCGGATTTAAATAATTTCAACATGAAAGTTGCTCGAACGCCGAGACGAATCCGGATCGCAATCCGCTCGTCCACCACACGCCTCTAACCTATCGAACCTGCAAACTTTCTCCTCCGGTTCATCTGTCGACAGACGTCCGGATCACGGATAACTTCCTGGACGTTTTCCCCTAAACCAAGACCCTTCTTACCACGTTAGGGCACGCCTAGCATCGCTTCTTGGCATGTCATGCATCGTTATGCATCTGTTACCGTGTATTCATTGTTTCTTCCCCTCTTCTCTTGATGAGACTACTTAGACCGACGCCATGGTGCCGGTTCGACTACGGTGTTGACGACCTCTCTCTCTTGCCGAGCAACCAGCAAGCCCCCTTGATCACCGGATATCGCCTTACTCTTATCTACACTGCTTGCATTAGAGTAGTATAGCACATTCTCGTTTTCGATACTCCTATACCGCTTTGCATAGCTTTGTCCTTGTTACCTCTGTTGTTACCTTACCGCAATCCTATATGCTTAGTATAGGATGCTAGTACATTCATCTGTGGCCCTTCATACTTGTCCGCGCGCCGTGCTATACTATCGGGCCGTGATCACTCGGGAGTTGATCACGGTATATACTATATACCTTACACTATACATTACCCGTGGTACTGCTGTTGGAGGTGGGGCTGCAAGGACGGTGGTTCCATCCCGGTAGAGGTGGGCCTGGGTTCCCGACGGCCCCGATTTGTTACTATGTGGCGGAGCGGCAGGCAGGTTGAGACCGCCTAGGAGAGAGGTGGGCCTGGCCTGTTCGGCGTTCGCGGTTACTTAACACGCTTAACGAGGTCTTGGTATTTGATCTGGGTCGGCTACGAGCTTATACGCACTAACCATCTACGCTGGAGTAGTTATGGGTATCCCGCGTCGTGGTATCACCAAGCACTTCAGACGTCGGCGACGAGCGGCGCGCGCGGATTGGACTGAACGCCTGTTAGGCTAGGTCTGCTTCGGCGTCAGACGCAACGTCTTGAGTGTGCTCGTAGGCGATGGGCCCGCACCCTGCGCTTAGGTTTAGACCGGCGTGTTGGCCTCTCTGTTGTGCCTAGGTGGGGCTGCGGCGTGTTGATCTTACGCTGCGGGCATGACCCCGAAAGTGTGTCCGCCAAATGGGATCAAGCGTCTTTGGGTAAGATGGTGCACCCACAGGGAAGTTAATCTATTCGGATAGCCGTGATCTTCGGTAACAGGACGACTTGGAGTTGTACCTTGAGCTTATGACAACTAGAACCGGATACTTGATAAAACACACCCTTCCAAGTGCCAGATACAACCGGTGGTCGCTCTCGCTCAGGGTTATGAGCAGGGGATTGTCGGGTAGGATTATTGCTATATGATGTTACTTGGAGGACTTCCGTTGTCCTCTTCTGTCTGTTGCAAGACCGGTGTCCAGAAGCGTAGTCTTCGTTAAGACTAGCTATCCCCCTCTTATTCTGGCATTCTGCAGTTCAGTCCACTGATATGGCCTTTACACATATATCCATGCATTGTAGTGTAGCTCCTTGCTTGCGAGTACTTTGGATGAGTACTCACGGTTGCCTTGTTCCCCCTTTTCCCTATCTCTACTCGATTGCTGCAATCAGACGATGGAGCCCAGGAGCCAGACGCCGCCGCCTATGACGACTACTACTCCGGAGGCGCCTACTACTACGTGCAGCCCGCTGACGACGACCAGGAGTGACCTAGGAGGATCCTGGCGGAGGCCTGTCCTCTTCGATCTGATCCCAGTTTGTGCTAGCCATCTTATGGCACCTTGTTTAACTTATGTCTGTATCTCGGATATTGTTGCTTCCACGACTCGTCTATGATCGAGCACTTGTATTCGAGCCCTCGAGGCCCCTGGCTTGTATTATGATGCTTGTATGACTTATTTTATTTGTAGAGTTGTGTTGTGATATCTTCCCGTGAGTTCTTGATCTTGATCGTACACATTTGCGTGCATGATTAGTGTACGATTGAATCGGGGGCGTCACATCTCTTCCCTTTCATTAGTATTCTCTTCATCCTCTATTTGTTTTCTTTTCTTTATCTAATTGGCAATATAAGGATTTTCAATGCAATTCACCGCAAAATACATATAAATTTCTTCTAGATCAATATCGAGGAATTTCTCAAGGTTATATTCTGGAATAATCTTAGTTTGACGTTTCATTTCTTCATAACCCAAAAGCAAACTAAGTTCATTATGATGTGCAAGGGAAATCAAGTCATCACAATTTTTGGACACGATTCGATCATGAAACAATTTGCATTTGATATTTAAATGACCATGTTCATTACAAAGTTTTTTTTGACAGAAAGACTATAAGGGAACCCCTTACAGTATAATTGGTGCAACAAACCCAAATTGCAAGTACCATGCCTTGAACCTGGGTGGGTGGGAAGGCATTAGCCCCTTCCCACCACTAGGCTACGCCTTAGTCTGCGTTCATTGCAAAGTTCACAACTATTCCTAAGAAATTTTAAATTTCCAGCACTAACATTTAGCCTTTCTTGCAACCATTTAGTTTATAAATTCTTATGCCTCTTGCAATATCTATCTTCCCTATTTGGTGTGTACTTGCAAACCCAATGCACTCCAAAAAAATTAACATGTTTATAGGAGACATTTTCATCATAACTAGTTCAATCATCATTAGTACTATGGATATTCAAAGAGTTCATACTAACAACATTGCAATCATGCTCATCATTCAAAGATTTAGTGCCAAACATTTTATAGACTTCTTCTTCTAGCACTTGAGCACAATTTTCCTTTTTATCATACTTACGAAATATATTAAAAAGATGAAGCGTATGAGGCAAACTCAATTCCATTTTTTTGTAGTTTTCTTTTATAGACTAAACTAGTGATAAAACAAGAAACAAAAAGATTCGATTGCAAGATCTAAATATATACCTTCAAGCACTCACCTCCCCGGCAACGGCGCCAGAAAAGAGCTTAGTTGACGGGGTGTGAGTGCCGCTTACCTAGCCTCCCCGGCAATGGCGCCAGAAAAGAGCTTGATGTCTACTACTCAACCTTCTTCTTGTAGACGTTGTTGGGCCTCCAAGTGCAGAGGTTTGTAGGACAGTAGAAAATTTCCCTCAAGTGGATGACCTAAGGTTTATCAATCATGGAGGCGACGATGAAGATGGTCTCTCTCAAACAACCCTGCAACCAAATAACAAAGAGTCTCTTGTGTCCCCAACACACCCAATACAATGGTAAATTGTATAGGTGCACTAGTTCGGCAAAGAGATGGTGATACAAGTGCAAATATGGATGGTAGCTAAGGGTATTTGTAATCTGAAAATATAAAAACAGCAAGGTAACAAATAATAAAAGTTAGCGTAAACAGTATTGCAATGCTCGGAAACAAGGCCTAGGGTTCATACTTTCACTAATGCAAGTTCTCTCAACAATAATAACATAATTGGATCATATAACTATCCCTCAACATGCAACAAAGAGTCACTCCAAAGTCACTAATAGTGGAGAACAAATGAAGAGATTATTGTAGGGTACGAAACCACCTCAAAGTTATCCTTTCTGATCGATTTATTCAAGAATCCGTAGTAAAATAACATGAAGCTATTCTTTCCGTTTGATCTATCATAGAGTTTGTACTAGAATAACACCTTAAGACACAAATCAACCAAAACCCTAATGTCACCTAGATACTCCAATGTCACCTCAAGTATCCGTGGGCATGATTATATGATATGCATCACACAATCTCAGATTCATCTATTCAACCAACACAAAGAACTTCAAAGAGTGCCCCAAAGTTTCTACCGGAGAGTCAAGACAAAAAGTGTGCCAACCCCTATGCATAGGTTCATGGGCGGAACCCGCAAATTGATCACCAAAACATACATCAAGTGGATCACGTGATATCCCATTGTCACCACAGGTACGCACGGCAAGACATACATCAAGTGTTCTCAAATCCTTAAAGACTCAATCTGATAAGATAACTTCAAAGGTAAAACTCAATCCATTACAAGAGAGTAGAGGGGGGAGAAGCATCATAAAATCCAACTATAATAGCAAAGCTCACGATACATCAAGATCGTATCACCTCAAGAACACGAGAGAGAGAGAGATCAAACACATAGCTACTGGAACATACCCTCAGCCCCGAGGGTGAACTACTCCCTCCTCGTCATGGAGAGCGTCGGGATGATGAAGATGGCCACCGGTGATGGATCCCCCCTCCGGCAGGGTGCCGGAACAGGTTCCCGATTGGTTTTTGCAGAGGCTTGCGGTGGCGGAACTCCAGATCTATCTATTTTTCGATGGTTTTAGGGTATATTGATATATATATTTAGGCAAAAGAAGTCGGTCAGGGAGCCACGAGGGCCCCATGAGGGTGGAGGGCGCGCCCAGGGGGTGGGCGCACCCCCCTGCCTCGTGCCTTCCTTGTTGCTTCCCTTGCGTGCACTCCAAGTCCCCTGGATTGCTTCCGTTCCAAAAATAACTCTCCCGAAGGTTTCATTCCATTTGAACTCTGTTTGATATTCCTTTTCTGCGAAACACTGAAACAAGGGAAAATACAGAAACTGGCACTAGGCTCTGGGTTAATAAGTTAGTCCCAAAAAATAATATAAAAGTGCATAGTAAATCCCATTAAACATCCAAGATGGATAATATAATAGCATGAATACTTCATAAATTATAGATACGTTGGAGACGTATCAGCGGCGTTCCGGCGCCACCGGGAGAGAGGGGGAGAGGGGCCCCTTCTTCTTCTTATTCTTCTTCCTTGACATTCTCCCTAGATGAGAGAAGGGTTTCCCCTCTGGTCCTTGGCTTCCATGGCATGGGAGGGGCGAGAGCCCCTCCGAGATTGGATTTGTCTCTCTGTCTCTCTCTGTTTCTGCGCTCCCTGATTCTGGCCTTTCACCGTTTCTTATATTCCCGGAGATCTGTAACTCCGATTGGGTTGAAATTTGAATATGATTTCTATCCGGATATTGGCTTTCTTGCGGCGAAAGAAGGGCACCAACCTCCTTACAGGGTGGCCACGAGGGTCAGGGGCGCGCCCACCCCCTGGGGCGCGCCCCCTGCCTCGTGGCCCCCTCGGGCATCGTATCGCGTTGATTCTTCTTCCTAGAAATCACATATATTCCAAAAATAATCTCCGTCAATTTTTATCCCGTTTGGACTCCGTTTGATATGGATTTTCTACGGAAAAAAACATGCAACAAACAGGAACTGGCACTAGGCATTGGATCAATATGTTAGTCCCAAAAATATTATAAAAAGTTGCCAAAAGTATGTAAAAGTTGTAGAATATTGGCATGGAACAATCAAAAATTATAGATACGACGGAGACATATTAGCATCCCCAAGCTTAATTCCTGCTCGTCCTCGAGTAGGTAAATGATAAAAAAGATAATTTTTTATGTGGAATGCTACCTAGCATAATCTTGATCACATAATCTAATCATGGCATGAATATTAAGACGAGTGATTCAAAGCAATAGTCTATCATTTGACATTAAGACAATAATACTTCAAGCATACTAATAAAGCAATCATGTCTTTTCAAAATAACATGGCCAAAGAAAGTTATCCCTACAAAATCATATGGTCTGGCTATGCTCCATCTTCACCACACAAAGTATTCAAATCGTGCACAACCCCGATGACAAGCCAAGCAATTGTTTCTTACTTTTGAAGTTCTCAAACCTTTTCAACTTTCACGCAATACATGAGCGTGAGCCATGGACATAGCACTATAGGTGGAATAGAATATGATGGTGGAGGTTGTGTGGAGAAGACAAAAAGGAGAAAGTCTAACATCGACGCGGCTAATCAACGGGCTATGGAGATGCCCATCAATTGATGTCAATGTGAGGAGTAGGGATTTCCATGCAACGGATGCACTAGATCTATAAGTGTATGAAAGCTCAAACTGAAACTAAGTGCGTGTGCATCCAACTTGCTTGCTCATGAAGACCTAGGGCGTTTGAGGAAGCCCATCGTTGGAATATACAAGCCAAGTTCTATAATCAAAATTCCCACTAGTATATAAAAGTGATAACTCAAGAGACTCTCTATATGAAGAACATGGTGCTACTCTGAAGCACAAGTGTGGTAAAAGGATTGTAACATTGTCCCTTCTCTCTTTTTCTCACATTTTTTATTTTTTCTCCCTTTTTTTGGTGGGCTTCTTTGGCCCCCCTTTTTTATTTTGGCTTCTTTGGCCCCTCTTTTTTTTTATAACCTCACATGGGACAATGTTCTAATAATGATGATCATCACACTTTTATTTACTTACAACTCAATATTACAACTCGATACTAGAACAAAATATGACTATATATGAATGCATGTGGCAGTGTACCAGGATGTGCAATGATCTAGCATACCAAAGATATCAAAAAATGGACAAGCCATGAAAACAACATGCTAGCTATCTTATGATCATGCAAAGCAATATGACAATGAATGCTTAAGTCATGTATATGATGATGATGGAAGTTGCATGGCAATATATCTCGGAATGGCTATGGAAATGCCATAATAGGTAGGTATGGTGGCTGTTTTGAGGAAGATATAAGGAGGCTTATGTGTGATAGAGCGTATCGTATCATGGGGTTTGGATGCACCGGCGAAGTTTGCACCAATTCTCTAGGTGAGAAAGGGCAATGCACGGTACCGAAGAGGCTAGCAATGATGGAAGGGTGAGAGTGCGTATAATCGATGGACTCAACATTAGTCATAAAGAACTCACATATTTATTGCAAAAATCTATTAGTCATTCAAACAAAGTACTACGCGCATGCTCCTAGGGGGATAGATTGGTAGGAAAATACCATTGCTCGTCCCCGACCGCCACTCATAAGGAAGACAATCAATAAATACCTCATGCTCCAACTTCGTTACATAACGATTCACCATACGTGCATGCTACGGGAATCACAAAATTCAACACATGTATTTCTACAATCCACAACTACCCATTAGCATGACTCTAATATCACCATCTTTATATCGCAAAACTATTGCAAGGAATCAAACATATCATATTCAATGATCTACAAGTTTTATGTAGGATTTTATGACTAACCATGTGAATGACCAATTCCTGTCATCTCTCTAAATAGATATGAGTGAAGCAAGAGAGTTTAATTCTTTCTACAAAATATATGCCCAAGCTCTAACAAATATAAGTGAAGCAAAAGAGCATTCTACAAATGGCGGTTTTCTATGTGAATAGGAACAGGCAATCCAAACTTCAAATGATATAAGTGAAGCACATGAAGCATTCTATAAAGCCATACTCAAAAGATATAAGTGAAGTGCAAAGAGCATTCTATAAATCAACCATGTACTATCTCATACCAGGATGGTGCATCAAAGAAAAGTGAAAACTAAATGCAAGAGACGCTCCAAGATTTGCACATATCGCATGAACGAAACGAATCCAAAAACATACCGGTACTTGTTGAAGAAAGATGGGATGCCTTCCGGAGCATCCCCAAGCTTAGACGCTTGAGTATCCTTGAATATTTACTTGGGGTGCCTTGGGCATCCCCAAGCTTGAGCTCTTGCCTCTCCTCCTTCTCCTCACATTGAGACCTCCTCGATCTTCAAACACTTCATCCACACAAAACTCAACAGAAAGCTCGATAAGATCCGTTAGTATAATAAAGCAAATCACTACTCTAAGTACTATTGAAAACCAATTCATATTTTGTTTTTGAATTGTAGCTACTGTAATATAACTTTTCCATGGCTTAATCCACTGATAGAAATCGATAGTTTCATCAGAACAAGCAAACTATGCATCAAAAACAGAATCTGTCTTAAACAGGACAGTCTGTAGTAATCTGAACATTCACCATACCTCTAGTAATCCAAAAATTCTGAAAAAATTAGAAACAAATAAAGAATTTGTATAGAAAGATAGTGCAAAAAGTTTCAGAACCGTTTGGTGTTCCAATAAAAAAATGTAAAATCACGCACTACAGCCAAAGTTTCTGTTTTGCACCGCACGAACCAACAAGCAAGGTAAACATCCTAAAGGCAAATCTTGGCACATTATTTTTGTTTTTAAACTTTATAAAAGAACATAACAGAAATAAATGACTCTCTAAAACTTCTGGGTTGTCTCCCTGGCAGCGCTTTCTTTAAAGCCATTAAGCTAGGCATAAAGTGCTCAAGTAATGGATCCACCCGGATCCCAAGGTATGTCAAAGCCAATTTGAATTAGCAATGATTTGGAATTTAGTAGTGAGCACAAAGTAACATATATCATGAAACAACAAAGTCTAACTCTCTTCCTATGCATTGGCATGTCATAAAAGAACAATTCATGCACACGTAGTAAAGGCCAATGCATAGTATAAGCAGTTTCTTGCAATTTTATCATATTGGAAACATGGAGAGGAGGAGATGTAGTTCCTCTCTCATAATAATTGCAAGTAGGAGCAGCAAGCACATGCATATTATATCTATCAAAACCATCATGTGTAGTAGTAAAACGCAACCCATCAATATAATCCTTAATAAGGGCAAACTTCTCCGATATAGTGTAGTCGGGAGAATTCAAAAAGATAATAGGACTATCATGCGTGGGTGCAATAGCACCAATTTCATGTTTCACATAAGGAACTATAGCAAGTTCATCTCCATAAGCATAATTCATATTGGAATCTTGGCCACAAGAATAGCAAGCATCAAGTTCATCAAGAAGGGATATTTCAAACGGACAACTGGGTCATAGCAATTATCATGGCATTCATCCTTCGGTAAGCACGAAGGGAAATTAAACAATGTATGAGTTCAAGAGTTACTCTCATTAGAAGGTGGGCGCGGGTAGCTAATCCGCTCTTCCTCCTTTTGTTCTTCGCTCTCCTCGTCATCTTTTTCATCCAATGAGCCCACAGTTTCATCAATTCCTTCTTCTATAGACTCCTGCGAAATATTAGTCTCTTCTTGGACAGCGGAGACTTTCTCAATAAATTCATCAATGTCATAATTGTATTTATAATTCTCATAGCAATATTTAAGGATAGCTAAATTTTTAGGTCTATAAACTGAATCATTAAAATCTTCAAACTCTTTAAACAAAGATTCAATTTCACATGCACCATTAAAAGCAACAAATAATTATATTTATTCCACACCATAGTAATCATATATACCATTAGCATAAGAATCCAAGGTTTTATTATCATTAAATATGCATGAAAAGTGAAGGTGTGGAGCCTTCATCCTAGAGCAACAAGTATAATCATATCTCAAGCATAGTTGCCGAGCATACCAATGCAACATATGAATTTGATCCCATAATAGTTTCTCTTTTTGAGTCTAGCTATAATCCCTTAAGTATTCACGTTGATCCAACGTGTCTCCCATTATATAATTGAATGGGGTTTTCTCAGGATTATTAAAGTAGTGCATAATATATTTCACATAATGAGCATCAAGGATTTTAGGAGGTTCCCCATCTCCATGAGTAGCAAGTACACCTAATTTTTTTGGTATTTCGTGTTCCATATCCATAACTAAAGATAGAGAACAACTTAGAACAGAAAATAAAAACTACTTAGTGATAAAGCAAACAAGCACACATGAGAATATTCACCCCACGCTATAACTCCCCGGCAACGGCGCCAGAAAAAGGTCTTGATAACCCACAAGTATAGGGGATCAATTGTAGCCTCTTTCGATAAGTAAGAGTGTCAAACCCAACGAGGAGCTAAAGGTAGAACAAATATTCCCTCAAGCTCTATCGACCACCGACACAACTCTACGCACGCTTAACATTCGCTTTACCTAGAACAAGTATGAAACTAGAAATACTTTGTAGGTGTAACGGGATAGGTTTGTAAGAATATAAAGAGCACATAAAAAATTAGGGGTTGTTTAGATAAAGAAACAATAAAGTTAGTATAGCGAGTGTGGAAAAGTGGTGGTAGGAGTTGCGAAATTGTCCCTAAGCAATTGACTACTTTACTGGACCGATAGCAAGTTTTATGTGGGAGAGGCCACTGCTAGTATGTCATCCCTGACTTGGAATTCTATGCACTTATGATTGGAACTATTAGCAAGCATCCGCAACTACTAATGTTCATTAAGGTAAAACCCAACCATAGCATTAAGATATATTGGTCCCCTTCAATCCGTATGCATCAATTTCTATGCTAGGTTGAAGCTTCATCACTCTTGCCCTCCAATACATAGTCCTATCAACATACAACTAACCCTATGGTGTGATCCACGCTACCATATGATGGACACCAAAGGACAGTAACATAACGACAAGCAAATTAAACCAATCATAGCAATTCACCAATTACCGATAGGACAACGAAAATCTACTCAGACATCATAGGATGGCAACACATCATTGGATAATAATATGAAGCATAAAGCACCATGTTCAAGTAGAGGGTACAGCGGGTTGTGCGAGAGTGGACCGCTGTAGATAGATGGGGGAAGGTGATGAAGATGTTGATGAAGATGACGGAGGTGTTGGTGTAGACCGCGGTGACTATGATGGCCCCGGTGGCATTCGGGCACCATCGGGAGAGAGGGGGAGAGGGCCCCCCTTCTTCTTCTTCTTCTTCCTTGACCTTCTCCCTAGATGGGAGAAGGGTTTCCCCTCTAGTCCTTGGCTTCCATGGAATGGGAGGGGCGAGAGCCCCTCCGAGATTGGATCTGTCTCTCTGTCTCTCTCTGTTTTTGCGCTCCCTAATTCTGGCCTTTCACCGTTTCTTATATTCCCGGAGATCCGTAACTCCGATTGGGTTGAAATTTGAACACGATTTCTATCCGGGTATTGGCTGTCTTGCGGCGAAAGAAGGGCACCAACCGCCTTACGGGACAGCCACGAGGGTCAGGGGCGCGCCCCCTGCCTCGTGGCTGTTGGGGAACGTAGTAATTTCAAAAATTTTCCTACGATCACGCAAGACCATGGTGATGCATAGCAACGAGATGAGAGTGTTGTCTCACGCCCTCGTAGACCAGAACGGAAGCGTTGACGCAACGTAGAGGAAGTAGTCGTACTTCTTCCCGATCCAACCGATCCAAGTACCGAACGTAACGGCACCTCCGAGTTCTGCACACGTTCAGCTCGATGACGTCCCTCGAACTCCGATCCAGCCGAGTGTCGAGGAGAGTTCCGTCAGCACGACGGCGTGGTGACGATGATGATGTTCCACCGACGCAGGGCTTCGCCTAAGCTCCGCTACGGTATGATCGAGGTGTAATCTGGTGGAAGGGGCACCGACACGGCTAAGGAACGATCTAATCGATCAACTTGTGTGTCATGGGTGCCCCTGCCCTGTATATAAAGGAGGGAAGGGAGGGCTGGCCGGCCTAGGAGGGAGGCGCAGGGTGTCCTACTCCTACTAGGAGTAGGATCCCCCAAATCCTAGTCCAACTAGGGTTTGACCAAGGGAGAGGGAGAGAGGCGCCACCCCTTCTCCTAATCCTAATAGGACTAGGGAAGGGGAAGGCTGCGCCAGCTATAGGGCCCCTTTTCTTTTTCACTAAGGCCCATCAAGGCCCATTGACTCCCGGAGGTTCCAGTAACCCCTGTACTCTCAAGAAAATTCCCAATTTCACCGGAGTGATTCCGAGTCCAAATATAGGCTTCCAATATATCAATCTTTATGTCTCGACCATTTCGAGACTCCTCGTCATGTCCGTGATCTCATCCGGACTCAACAACCTTCGTACATCAATATCATATAAACTCATAATAACCATCATCAAACTTTAAGCGTGGGACCCTACGGGTTCGAGAACTATGTAGACATGACCGAGACACCTCTCGGTCAATAACCAATAGCGGGACCTGGATGCCCATATTGGCTCCTACATATTCTACGAAGATCTTTATCGGTCGATCAAGCATAACAACATCGTTGTTCCTTTGTCATCGGTATAGTTACTTGCCCGAGATTCGATCGTCGGTATCCAATACCTAGTTCAATCTCACATCGGTAAGTCTCTTTTCTCGTTCCGTAATACATCATCTCACAACTAACACATTTAGTTGCAATGCTTGCAAGGCTTATGTGATGTGCATTACCGAGAGGGCCAGAGATACCTCTCCGACAATCGGAGTGACAAATCCTAATCTCAAATATGCCAACCCAACATGTACATTCGGAGACACCTGTAATGTACCTTTATAATCACCCGATTACGTTGTGACGTTTGGTAGCACCCAAAGTGTTCCTCGGCAAACGGGAGTTGCATAATCTCATAGTCATAGGAACATGTATAAGTCATGAAGAAAAGCACTAGCAACAAACTATACGATCAAAAGCTATGCTAATGGAATGGGTCATGTCAATCGATCATTCAACCAATGATGTGATCCCATTAATCAAATAACAACTCCTTGTTCATGGTTAGGAAACATAACCATCTTTGATTAACGAGCTAGTCAAGTAGAGGCATACTAGTGACACTCTGAGGTTTATGTATTCACACATGTATTATGTTTCCGGTTAATACAATTCTAGCATGAATAATAAACATTTATCATGATATAAGGAAATAAATAATAACATTATTATTGCCTCTAGGGCATATTTCCTTCAGCCTCCCACTTGCACTAGAGTCAATAATCTAGTTCACATCGCCATGTGATTTAACATCAATAGTTCACATCTATATGTGGTTAACACCCATAGTTCACATCGACATGTGACCAACACCCAAAGGGTTTACTAGAGTCAGTAATCTAGTTCACATCGCTATGTGATTAACACCCAAAGAGTACTAAGGTGTGATCATGTTTTGCTTGTGAGATAATTTTAGTCAACGGTCTGTCACATTCAGAGCCGTAAGTATTTTGCAAATTTCTATGTCTACAATGCTCGCACGGAGCTACTCTAGCTAATTGCTCCCACTTTCAATATGTATCTAGATTGAGACTCGAGTCATCTAGATTAGTGTTAAAACTTGCATCGACGTAACCTTTTACGATTTAACCTTTTTCCACTTCCATAATCGAGAAACATATCCTTATTCTACTAAGGATAATTTTGACCGCTGTCCATTGATCTACTCCTAGATCTCTATTGCACTCCTTGCCAATCTTAGTGGTAGGGTATGCAATAGATCTGTACACAACATGACATACTTTATAGAACCTATGGCTGATGCATAGGGAATGACTTTCATTCTCTTTCTATCTTCTGCCGTGATCGGGTTTTGAGTCATACTCAATTTCACACCTTGTAACACAGGCAAGAACTCTTTCTTTGACTGTTCCATTTTGAACTACTTCAAAATCTTGTCAAGGTATGTATTCATTGAAAAACTTATCAAGCGTCTTGATCTATCTCTATAGATCTTGATGCTCAATATGTAAGCAGCTTCACCGAGGTCTTTCTTTGAAAAACTCCTTTCAAATACTCCTTTATGCTTTGCGAATAATTCTACATTATTTCGATCAACAATATGTCATTCACATATACTTATCGAAATGTCAGTAGTGCTCCCACTCACTTTCTTGTAAATACAGGCTTCTCCAAAAGTCTATAAAACCATATGCTTTGATCACACCATCAAAGCGCTTATTCCAACTCCGAGATGCTTGCACCAGTCCATAGATGGATCATTGGAGCTTGCACATTTTTTAGCTCTTTTAGGATTGACAAAACCTTCGTTGCATCATATACAACTTTTCTTTAATAAATCCATTAAAGAATGTAGTTTTGACATCCATTTGCCGATTTCATAAAATGTGGCAATTGCTAACATGATTCGACAGACTTAAGCATCGCTACAATTGAGAAAATCTCATTGTAGTCAACACCTTGAACTTGTCAAAACCTTTTGCGACAAGTCGAGCTTTGTAGATAGTAACACTACTATCGGTGTCCGTCTTCCTCTTGAAGATCCATTTATTCTCAATGGCTTGCCGATCATCGGGCAAGTCAACCAAAGTCCATACTTTGTTCTTATACATGGATCCCATCTCAGATTTCATGGTCTCAAACCATTTCATGAATCTGGGCTCATCATCGCTTCCTCATAGTTCGTGAGGTTCATCATGGTCTAGTAACATGACTTCTAGAATAAGATTACCGTACCACTCAGTGCGATCTTACTCGGAAGACCTACGAGGTTTCAATAACAACTTGATCTGAAGTTTTATGATCATCATCATTAACTTCCTCACTAATTGGTGTAGGAATCATCGAACTGATTCCTGTGATGAACTACTTTCCAATAAGGAGAAGGTACAATTACCTCATCAAGTTCTACTTTCCTCCCACTCACTTCTTTCGAGAGAAACTTCTTCTCTAGAAAGGATCCATTTAAGCAACGAATGTTTTGCCTTTAGATCTGTGATAGAAGGTGTACCCAATAGTTACCTTTGTGTATTCTATGAAGACGCACTTTTCCGATTTGGGTTCGAGCTTATCATGTGAAAACTTTTTCACATAAGCATCACAACTCCAAACTTTAAGAAACGACAGCTTAGGTTTACTGCTAAACCATAGTTCATACGGTGTCATCTCAACGGATTTAGATGGTGCCCTATTAAACGTGAATGCAGCTGTCTCTAATGTATAACCCCAAAATGATAGCGGTAAATCAGTAAGAGACATCATAGATCGCACCATATCCAATAAAGTGCGGTTACGACGTTCGGACACACCATTATGCTGTGGTGTTCCAGGTGGCGTGAGTAGTGAAACTATTTCACATTGTTTTAACTGAAGGCCAAACTCAGAATCAAATATTTTTCCTTTGCGATCATATCGTAGAAACTTTTATTTTCTTGTTACGATGATTCTTCACTTCACTCTGAAAATCTTTGAACTTTTCAAATGTTTCAGACTTGTGTTTCATCAAGTAGATATACCCATATCTGCTCAAATCATCTGTGAAGGTCAGAAAATAACGATACTTGCCGTGAGCTTTAACACTCATCGGACCGCATACATCAGTATGTATTATTTCCAATAAGTCATTTGCTCGCTCCATTGTTCCGGAGAACAGAGTCTTTAGTCATCTTGCCCATAAGGCATGGTTCGCAAGCATCAAGTGATTCATAATCAAGTGATTCTAAAATCCCATCAGCATGGAGTTTCTTCATGCGCTTTACACCAATATGACCTAAACGGCAGTGCCACAAATAAGTTGCACTATCATTATTAACTTTGCATCTTTCGGCATCAATATTATGAATATGTGTATCACTACGATCGAGATCCAACGAACCATTTTCATTGGGTGTGTAACCATATAAGGTTTTATTCATGTAAACAGAACAACAATTTATTCTCTTACTTAAATGAATAACCGTATTGCAATAAACATGATCAAATCATATTCATGCTCAACGCAAACGCCAAATAACATTTATTTAGGTTAAACACTAATCCCGAAAGTATAGGGAGTGTGCGATGATGATCATATCAATCTTGGAACTACTTCCAACACTCATCGTTACTTCCCCTTCAACTAGTTTCTGTTTATTCTGCAACTCCTGTTTCGAGTTACTAATCTTAGCAACCGAACGAGTATCAAATACTCAGGGGCTACTATAAACACTAGTAAGGCACACATCAATAACCTGTATATCAAATATACTTTTGTTCACTTTGCCATCCTTATTATCCACCAAATATTCAGGGTAGTTCGCTTCAAAGGACCAGTTCTATTGCAGCAAAAGTACTCGGTCTCGTGCTTAGGTCTAGACTTGGGCTTCTTCACTCGAGCAGCAACTTGCTTGCCGCTCCTTTTGAAGTTCCCTTCTTCCTTTGCCATTTTCCTTGAGACTACTAGTCTTGTCAACCATCAACACTTGATGTTTTTCTTGATTTCTACCTTCACGATTTTAGCATCGCGAAGAGCTCGAGAATCTTTTTCGTCATCCCTTGCATACTATAGTTCATCACGAAGTTCTACTAACTTAGTGATGGTGACTAGAGAATTCTGTCAATCACTATCTTATCTGGAAGATTAACTCCCACTTGATTCAAGTGATTGAAGTACTCGCACAATCTGAGCACATGCTCACTAGTTGAGCGATTCTCCTCCATCTTTTAGCTATAGAACTTGTTGGAGACTTTATATCTCTCAACTCGGTATTTGCTTGAAATATTAACTTCAATTCCTGGAACATCTCATATGGTCCATGACGCTCAAAACGCCTTTGAAATCCCGATTCTAAGCCGTTTAAGCATGGTGCACTAAACTATCAAGTAGTCATCATATTGAGCTGGCCAAACGCTCATAACGTCAGATCGCTCATATTGAGCTAGCCAAACGCTCATAACGCCGCATCCGCTCCTGCAATAGGTCTGTCACCTAGCGGTGCATTAAGGACATAATTCTTCAAGCAGCAAATGAGGATAAACCTCAGATCACGGATCCAATCCGCATCATTGCTACTAACATCTTTCAATACAATTTTCTAGGAACACATATGAAAACATAGGGAAGCAACAACGCGAGCTATTGATCTACAACATAATTTGCAAAATACTACCAGGACTAAGTTCATGATAAATTAAAGTTCAATTAATCATATTACTTAAGAACTCCCACTTAGAAAAATATCCTCCAATTCTCTAAGTGATTGCGTGATCCATATCAACTACACCATGACCGATCATCACGTGTGATGGAGTAGTTTCAATGGTGAACATCAATATGTTGATCATATCTACTATATGATTCACGCCGACCTTTCGGTCTCCGTGTTCCGAGGTCATATCTTATATGCATAGCTCGTCAAGTATAACCTGAGTATTCGCGTGCAAACTGTTTTGCACCCGTTGTATTTGAACGTAGAGCCTATCACACCCGATCATCACGTGGTGTCTCAAAGACGAAGAACTTTCGCAACGGTGCATACTCGGGAGAACACTTCTTGATAATTTAGTAAGGATCATCTTATAATGCTACCGTCAATCACAAGCAAAATAAGATGCATAAAGGATTAACATCACATGCAATCAATATAAGTGATATGATATGGCCATCATCATCTTGTGCTTGTGATCTCCATCTCCGGCACCGCCATGATCACCATCGCCACCGCGCGACACCTTGATCTCCATCGTAGCATCGTTGTCGCCTCGCCAACTATTGCTTCTACGACTATCGCTACTCCTTAGTGATAAAGTAAAGCAATTACATGGCGTTGCATCTCATACAATAAAGCGACAACCATATGGCTCCTGCCAGTTGCCGATAACTCGGTTACAAAACATGATCATCTCATACAATAAAATATAGCATCATGTCTTGACCATATCACATCACAACATGCCCTGCAAAAACAAGTTAGACGTCCTCTACTTTGTTGTTGCAAGTTTTACGTGGCTGCTACGGGCTGAGCAAGAACCGTTCTTACCTACGCATCAAAACCACAACGATACTTCGTCAAATAGACTCCGTTTAACCTTCTCAAGGACCGGCGAGCCACACTCGGTTCAACTAAAGTGAGAGAGAGACACCCCGCCACACCTTTAAGCAACGAGTGCTCACAGCGGTGAAACCAGTCTCGCGTAAGCGTCTGGCGTAATGTCGGTCCGGCCGCTTCATCTCACAATACCGCTGAACCAAAGTATGACATGCTGGTAGGTAGTATGACTTGTATCGCCCACAACTCACTTGTGTTCTACTCGTGCATATGACATCAACGCATAAAACCAGGCTCGGATGCCACCGTTGGGGAACGAGTAATTTCAAAAATTTTCCTACGATCACGCAAGACCATGGTGATGCATAGCAACGAGATGAGAGTGTTGTCTACGTACCCTCGTAGACCAGCAACGGAAGCGTTGACGCAACGTAGAGGAAGTAGTCGTACTTCTTCCCGATCCAACCGATCCAAGTACCGAACGTACGGCACCTCCGAGTTCTGCACACGTTCAGCTCGATGACGTCCCTCGAACTCCGATCCAGCCGAGTGTCGAGGGAGAGTTCCGTCAGCACGACGGCGTGGTGACGATGATGATGTTCCACCGACGCAGGGCTTCGCCTAAGCTCCGCTACGGTATGATCGAGGTGTAATCTGGTGGAAGGGGGCACCGCACACGGCTAAGGAACGATCTAATCGATCAACTTGTGTGTCATGGGGTGCCCCCTGCCCCTGTATATAAAGGAGGGAAGGGGAGGGGCTGGCCGGCCTAGGAGGGAGGCGCAGGGGTGTCCTACTCCTACTAGGAGTAGGATCCCCCCCCCAAATCCTAGTCCAACTAGGGTTTGACCAAGGGGAGAGGGAGAGAGGGGGCGCCACCCCCTTCTCCTAATCCTAATAGGACTAGGGAAGGGGGGAAGGCTGCGGCCAGCTATAGGGCCCCCTTTTCTCTTTCCCACTAAGGCCCATCAAGGCCCATTGACTCCCGGAGGTTCCAGTAACCCCGGCACTCTCAAAATTCCCAATTTCACCCGGAGTGATTCCGGAGTCCAAATATAGGCTTCCAATATATCAATCTTTATGTCTCGACCATTTCGAGACTCCTCGTCATGTCCGTGATCTCATCCGGGACTCCGAACAACCTTCGGTACATCAATATCATATAAACTCATAATAACTGTCATCGAAACTTTAAGCGTGCGGACCCTACGGGTTCGAGAACTATGTAGACATGACTGAGACACCTCTCTGGTCAATAACCAATAGCGGGACCTGGATGCCCATATTGGCTCCTACATATTCTACGAAGATCTTTTATCGGTCAGACCGCATAACAACATACGTTGTTCCCTTTGTCATCGGTATGTTACTTGCCCGAGATTCGATCGTCGGTATCCAATACCTAGTTCAATCTCACATCGGTAAGTCTCTTTTCTCGCTCCGTAATACATCATCTCACAACTAACACATTTAGTTGCAATGCTTGCAAGGCTTATGTGATGTGCATTACCGAGAGGGCCAGAGATACCTCTCCGACAATCGGAGTGACAAATCCTAATCTCAAATATGCCAACCCAACATGTACATTCGGAGACACCTGTAATGTACCTTTATAATCACCCATTCGCCAGTGACGTTTGGTAGCACCCAAAGTGTTCCTCGGCAAACGGAGTTGCATAATCTCATAGTCATAGGAACATGTATAAGTCATGAAGAAAAGCACTAGCAACAAACTATACGATCAAAAGCTATGCTAATGGAATGGGTCATGTCAATCAGATCATTCAACCAATGATGTGATCCCATTAATCAAATAACAACTCCTTGTTCATGGTTAGGAAACATAACCATCTTTGATTAACGAGCTAGTCAAGTAGAGGCATACTAGTGACACTCAGTAGGTTTATGTATTCACACATGTATTATGTTTCCGGTTAATACAATTCTAGCATGAATAATAAACATTTATCATGATATAAGGAAATAAATAATAACATTATTATTGCCTCTAGGGCATATTTCCTTCAGTGGCCCCCTCGGGCATCGTCTCGCGTTGATTCTTCTTCCCAAAAATCACATATATTCCAAAAAAAATCTCCGTCAGTTTTTATCCCGTTTGGACTCCGTTTGATATGAATTTTCTGCAAAACAAAAAACATGCAACAAATAGGAACTAGCACTGGGCACTGGATCAATATGTTAGTCCCAAGAATAGTATAAAAGGTTGCCAAAAGTATGTAAAAGTTGTAGAATATTGGCATGGAACAATAAAAAATTATTGATACGAAGGAGACGTATCATGGGTCATCCCAGAAGTAGTGTCTCAAATCAAAGAAGAACTTTTTCTTTTGTTGGTATGTAAAACTAGGTGGTATATATTTAGCAACAATGTAATTAGCATAGTTTGCATACCAAGGAGTATTACGAGAAGCATTTATAACAGCTAGTTGCTCATAAGGAAAACTATCATCAATAGGTAGTGGGTCATCAAGAACATTTTCTAACCTAGACAAGTTATCAGCTATGGGATTCTCAGCGCCCTTCCTATCAGTAATATGCAGGTCAAACTCTTGTAGCAAAAGAACCCACCTAATGAGTCTAGGTTTCGCATCTTTATTTTCCATAAGGTATTCAATAGTAGCATGATCAGTGTGAACAATTACTTTAGAATCAACAATGTGAGATCTGAATATATCACAAGCAAACACAACTGCTAAAAATTCTTTCTCGATAGTAGCATAATTTCTTTGAGCATTGTCTAGAGTTTTACTAGCATAATGGATAATATTTAATTTCTTATCAACTGTTCGTCCTAGAACAGCACCAACAGCATAATCAGTAGCATCACACATAATTCAAAAGGCAAGTTCCAATCAGGTGGTTGAACGATATGTGCAGAAGTTAAGGCTTTCTTAAGTGTTTCAAAAGCTTCTACACGATCATCAAATGAACGGAACATCTTTTTGCAAGAGATTAGTAAGAGGCCTAGAAATTTTATAGAAGTCATTAATAAACCTCCTAAAAAACCAGCATGACCAAGTAAACTTCTTATACCTTTAATATCTTTTGGGCATGGCATTTTGTCATTTGAATCAACTTTAGCCTTATCTACTTCAATACCTCGTTCAGAAATTTTATGCCCCAAGACAATACCTTCATTAACATAAAGTGGCACTTCTCACAATTCAAGACAAGATTAGTTTCTTCACATCTTTGCAAAACTCGATCAAGGTTGCCTAAGCAATCATCAAAAGAAGTTCCATAAACGGAAAATTCATCCATGAAAACCTCAAGAATCTTTTCACAAAAGTCAGAGAATATAGTAGTCATACATCTTTGAAATGTAGCATGTGCATTACATAAGACAAAAGGCATACATCTATAAGCATAAGTTTCGAAAGGACAAGTGAAAGTAGTTTTCTCTTGGTCGGATTGTGATATGGGTATTTGAGAGAAACCAGAATGTCCATCAAGAAAGAAAAAGTGTGTGTACTTGGACAATCTTTCTAACATATGATCAATAAAGGCAAGGGGTAATGATATTTTCAAGTAGCTTTATTTAATTTTCTAAAATTGATTACCATCCTATAACCAGTTATAATTCTTTGTGTGATAAGCTCATTTTTATCATGAGGAACAATGGTATTGCCTCCTTTCTTAGGGACACAATGAACAGGACTTACCCATCTACTATCGGCTATGGGATAGATTATACCTGCTTCAAGGAGCTTTAATATTTCAGTTCTTACCACCTCCTTCGTCTTAGGATTTAATCGTCGTTGATGATCGACAACTGGTTTAGCATCAGGCTCCATATTAATCTTGTGCTGACATAAAGTGGGACTAATGCCCTTAAGATCATCAAAAGTATATCCAATAGCAGCATGGTGCTTCCTCAGTTTTTAGTAATCTCTTTTCTTCGTGCTCTAAAAGGTTAGCACTAATAATAGCAGGATCTATCTTTCCTCAAGATAAGCATATTTCAATGTATCAGGCAATTGTTTAATTCAAACAAAGGATCACCCTTAGGTGGAGGAGGCCTCCAAGAGTTTCAACAGGCAAATTATGTTTAAGGATAGGTCATTGATCAAAGAACATATTATCTATTTCATTTATTTCATTCAAATGCATATCGTTTTCATGGTCTAGTAAATATTGTTCTAACGGATCAGTATGAGGTATAGCAATAGAAGCAAGACCAATAATTTCATCTTTACTAGGCAATTCTTTATCATGAGGTTGTCTATGAAACTTAGAGAAATTAAACTCATGAAATATGTCACCAAAGTTAACACTGACAGTTTCTTTAGCGCAATCAATCTTAGCATTAACGATGTTCAAGAAAGGTCTAGCAAATATTATGGGACAAAAATCATCTTGTGGAGAACCAAGAACTAGAAAATCAGTAGGGTATTTTATTTTTCCACACAAGACTTCAACATCTCTAACAATCCCAAGTGGTGTAATAGTATCTCTGTTTGCAAGCTTAATAGTAACATCAATGTCTTCTATTTCAGCAAGAGCAATATCATTCATAATTTCTTGAAAGAAGGTAAATGGAATAGCACTCACGCTAGCACCCAAATCACATAAGCCATGATAACAATGATCTCATACCTTAACTGAGACAAGAGGCATGCAAACAATAGGTTTATTCTTATCTTTATCATCAGGCTTAGCAATTCTAGCAGCTTCACCACAAAAATAAATAACATGCCCATCTATATTATCGACCAAGAGATCTTTAAACATAGCAATATTAGGTTCTACTTTAATTTGTCTAGAGGGTCTAGGTGCTCTAATATTACTTTTGTTAACCAAGTTGAAACCTTAGCATGTTTCTTTATCCTAACAGGGAAAGGTGGTTTCTCAATATAAGCAGTAGGAACAACTGGATCAACATTGTAAATGATAGTTTCATATTTAACTGTAATAGGCTCCTCAATCTTTTCTTTAATAGGGGGTGATATTTAAACCACTTATCCTTAGGGAGATCAACATGAGTAGCAAATGATTCACAAAAATAAGTAACTATCTTAGAGTCAAGTCCATATTTAGTGCTAAACTTATGAAAAGCATCGATATCCATAGAATATTTAACACAATCGAACTTAAGTATTATACCTAACTCATTACCTTTGTCGAGTTTCCAATCTTCAGAGCATTTAATTCTTTCCAAAAGATTCCACCTAAATTCAATAGCTCTCTTCATAAAGGAGCCAGGCGAAGAAGAATTGAGCATGGTTTGATCATCATGAGAAAGCCGAGCATGAAAATTATGTAAGATGATTTCGTTTGGGAGCTCATGATTGGGGCATGTGTATATCATGTACTTAAGACTACCCCAAGCTTGAGCGATGTTTTCTCCTTCACGGGGCCAAAAATTATATATATAATTCCGATCACGATGAACCAGATGCATAGGATAAAACATTTGGTGAAATTCAAATCTCAATTGGTTCCCATCCCAAGCTCCAATATCATCACCTAGCCTATACGATGTCAATGCCTTTCCCTTCAAAGATAAAGGAAAAACCTTCTTCTTAACTTCATCTCTAGGTAAACCTGCAAGCTTAAATAATCCACAAACTTCATCCACATAGATTAGGTGCATATCAGGATATAGTGTTCCATCTCCTGCATAAGGATTAGCTAGCAGTTTCTCTATCATACCTGAAGGAATCTCATAATAAATATTTTTAGTCGGTGCAATAGGTTGAGGAGCAACTCTTTGTGCCTCCGGTCGAGGTGAAGATACCCCGAACAAACCCCTGAAAGGATGGTTTTCCATAGTAGCAAGTAACAGTAAATGTTAGCACGTGATATAAATGTTTCCTTACCAAATTCCTATTGGGGAACGTAGTATTTCAAAATTTTCCTATGATCACGCAAGATCTATCTAGGAGAAGCATAGCAATGAGCAGGGATAGTGTGTCCACGTACCCTCGTAGACTGAAAGCAGAAGCGTTTAGTAACGCGGTTGATGTAGTCGAACGTCTTCGCGATCCAACCGATCAAGTACGAAACACACGGCACCTCCGCGATCTGCACACGTACAGCTCGGTGACGTCCCTCGAACTCTTGATCCAGCTGAGGCCGAGGGAGAGTTTCGTCAGCACGATGGCGTCGTGACGGTGATGATGAAGTTACCGACGCAGGGCTTCGCCTAAGCACTACGACAATATGACCGAGGTGGAAATCTGTGGAGGGGGGCACCGCACACGGCTAAGAAATCAACTTGTGTGTCTATGGGGTGCCCCCTCCCCCGTATATAAAGGAGTGGAGGAGGGAGCCGGCCGGCCTCATGGGGCGCGCCCCAAGGGTGGAATCCTACTCCTACAAGGAGTAGGTTCCCCCCTTTCCTAGTCCAACTAGGAGGGGAAGGAAAGAGGAAGAGGGAGAGAAGGAAAGGGGGGCCGGCCACCCTCCCCAATTAGGATTGGGCTTGGGGGCGCGTGCCTCCACCTGGCCGCCTCCTCCTCTCTTCCACTAAGGCCCATGAAGGCCCATTAACCCCCCGGGGGTTCCTGTAACCCCCCGGTACTTCGGAAAATGCCCGAACCTATCCGAAACCTTTCTGGTGTCCAAACATAACCTTCCAATATATCAATCTTTAAGTCTTGACCATTTTGAGACTCCTCGTCATGTTCGTGATCACATCTGGGACTCCAAACAACCTTCGGAATAGCAAAGCACATAAACTCATAATACCGATCGTCATCGAACGTTAAGCATGCGGACCCTATGGGTTCAAGAACTATGTAGACATGACCGAGACTCATCCCGGGTCAATAACCAATAGCGGAACCTAGATGCTCATATTGGCTCCCACATATTCTATGAAGATCTTTATCGGTCAAACCGCATAACAACATATGTTGTTCCCTTGTCATCGGTATGTTACTTGCCCGAGATTCGATCGTCGGTATCATCATACCTAGTTCAATCTCGTTACCGGCAAGTCTCTTTACTCGTTGTGTAATGCATCATCCCGCAACTAACTCATTAGTCACATTGCTTGCAAGGCTTATAGTGATGTGCATTACCGAGAGGGCCCAAAGATACCTCTCCGACAATCGGAGTGACAAATCCTAATCTCGATCTATGCCAACTCAACAAACACCGTTGGAGACACCTGTAGAGCATCTTTATAATCACCCAGTTACGTTGTGACGTTTGATAGCACACTAAGTGTTCCTCCGGTATTCGGGAGTTACATAATCTCATAGTCATAGGAACATGTATAAGTCATGAAGAAAGCAATAGCAATAAACTAAACGATCATAGTGCTAAGCTAACGGATGGATCATGTCAATCACATCATTCTCTAATGACGTGATCCCGTTCATCAAATGACAACTCATGTCTATGGCTAGGAAACTTAACCATCTTTGATCAACAAGCTAGTCAAGTAGAGGCATACTAGTGACACTCTGTTTGTCTATGTATTCACACATATACTAAGTTTCCGGTTAATACAATTCTAGCATGAATAATAAACATTTATCATGATATAAGGAAATATAAATAAAAACTTTATTATTGCCTCTAGGGCATATTTCCTTCAGTCTCCCACTTGCACTAGAGTCAATAATCTAGATTACATAGTAATGATTCTAACACCCATGGAGTCTTGGTGCTGATCATGTTTTGCTCGTGTGAGAGGCTTAGTCAACGGGTCTGCAACATTCAGATCCGTATGTATTTTTCAAATCTCTATGTGTCCCTCCTTGACTTGATCGCGGATGGAATTGAAGCGTCTCTTGATGTGCTTGGTTCTCTTGTGAAATCTGGATTCCTTTGCCAAGGCAATTGCACCAATATTGTCACAAAAGTTTTTCATTGGACCCGATTGTAACATCCCAAAATTCTAAATTTTGGAATGTTATAAACAAATAGATAGATTCTTGATTGACTGAAAGTGAGTGAATTCGAAACTTTTGAAAGTTAAATGAGAGGGAAAAAAAGGACTTTCCCAAACTTTCATTTTTCTTTTATGATCTTCGGGAATTCAAATTCTTTTCATCACAAAACCCTGGAGAGAAGATGACATGACTTCTTCCATTTATTTAAATGACAAGGGGTGTTGAAAATATTTGAATTTCATTTGGAAAATATTTCCAATTCTGAAACTTTATGCAACTCAATGATTTTCACGAGAGAAGATAAAATGACTTCTTCAAAACACATGAAATATGAGTTGGGAGTTTCAAAGAATTAAATTCAAAGTTCCTTTGAATTATTTTTCAATTTGGAGTTATTTGAGTTTTATTCAAATTATTTTTCTCCAAAATAAAATATATGGAAATAGGGTAACATGATTCCTACATCAGAAAATTGGAGAGAATTAATTTGAAATCATTTTGGTATTTTCAAAATGATTTTCAGTGGATTTTATTAGGGCAGTAGCACTGTTTGTTTTATTTGAATTTTTATGTATTTTATTTGAATCTAGAATAATGTTCATCATATAGGAAATCTTTTTCTGAAAATTTTGATATATTATATGCCTATATAATATATTTTTTTATTTGATTTTATTATTTTTATTTGTCTCTGTTTTAAAAAAATGTTTTAAAAAAAACTGCAGCGCCTTGGGCCAAAGGCCCAAGCCGCTAGCCGCCGGCCGGCCAAGGCCACAAGGCCATCGCGCACGCACCAAGCCAGGTAGCCGCTCCTTTTCCAAAGTCCTAGTAGGACTCCTTTCCTACTTCGTTTATTCCGTATCTATTCCTAAATCTATTCCTCTTGTTTCCTAATCCTAATCTATTTCTTGCCCCCTACCCCAAGCAAAACCCTCCCTCACCAATATAAATACCCAAGCACCCCCCTCCAACACATCAAATCAACTCTCCTCCTCTCCTCCAGCAGCAGAAGAAGCAGACAGTGCGCCGCCGCCGCCATAGCCAGCATACGCCACTTGCCGCCACCGCCCCCTCACCAGCGCCGCCGCCGCCCCTCACCAGCCGCCGCCACCACTTGCCGCCGCCGCCGCCCTACGCCGCCACCGCCGAGCCCCTCGCCTCTTGAGGTACTAGCCCCTTGCCAGCCACGTTTCTAGATCGGTTTCCCCGCTTTTCTAGATCGGTTTTTCGTTTCAGTTTCCTTTCCGAAACCCTAGATCGGTTTTCTCGCCGGTTTTTCTTTCCAGTTTTGTTTAGCGAGCGTTCGCTCGATAGATTTTTCTTTTTATTTTTAATTTCCGTCATGGACCTATCCGTAGTCCATAATCTTCAAACGGCTATAACTTTTTACTCGTAAGTCGGAATCCAACGAAACCAATGCCCACTTCTTCGTTACGATCTCCTCTATCCAGTAATACAACTCAAACATGTTTTTGAAAGTTTTAAAATTTAAATTCAAACAGATTTGTATTTGAACTTCGTTTGATCATAACTTGAGTTTCGTAACTCCGATTTAGTTGATTCTTTTTGCTAATCGAAGCTCTTGACCTAAACTTTATGATAAGGCCAAATTCACATAATTTTGGTACTGTTAGAAATTTTTTTATGCTGCAAGAGTTATTTGATTTGGTTTTGACGTTTTCCGAATTGTTTTCTTCGTTCTTTCCGATCTTTTGAGTGATTGCTTATGTGTGGTTACTATTGATTGATTACGATAGATTGACCGGAGTGTGACGAGTAGAGCTATCAAGAGTTTTGAGTGCGAATCATCTTCATCAACATTGCAGGCAAGTAACACTTTGATCATACCCTTCTCATACCCAGTTTTTATGCATTAGATCAATCCTCAAACACTTGCATGGTTAGGATCTAATTAAATTGTGGGATGGGAAGTAGATTGAGGTAGTACCTATTACCTGTTTTACTTATGAACCTTTGGGAGTTACTTCTCGTTTGCTTATTACGCCAATGCTATGCTCGTAGACGTGGATTGGGTTTAAGTGAATATCCATGACAGATGTGAGATTGATAATTAATGGTTTATCTAAGGTGGCAACTTAAACACACATCTGGGTGGATTGAGGCACTGGCTATTCCAGACTTGCCTGTCAAGGCACACAGGTAGACAAGATTTGCTGTATTTCTTCGGACCGCCACCCAGGCCCAAAGGGATCATGAGATTATTCAAACTAGAAACTTCCGTGTGCAGCCACAAGCCATTATGGGCTCTGGCGTAGTTAACTAAGTTGTGCGAACTCTTACGGGCAGACTAGCAGATGTAGGGGATGTAGGTTGGTACGGTCTACCCACATGTAAGGTGCTAGCGCTTCTGAAAGACTATGTCTCGGTCATCCGTTTCTCAAACACCATGTAGTGCGAGAAACCAAACGGAGGCGATCGAGTCTTGTGGGGAAAAGTGCGTAAACCTCTGCAGAGTGTACAAACTAATCATGGTTAGCCGTGTCCCCGGTTATGGACAATTTTGAGTATCTAGTACCTGGATATCCTGTTGATCTCATCATGTTACTTCTAATTAATATTGTTGGGTTTTAATGAGTACTTTTAATTGGGATTGAGGATGCTGTCAACCATTCTCAATGTTTCACAACCACCATGATAGTTAAATAAATTTATTTCTTTGCAGTAGGGAAAAATTGGCTTTTCGCAAAAACGGTAACCATAGAGCTGTCCACCAGCCATATATGCATGTAGTATAGCCTATTCTTTCATTACTCTCTATGTGTTACATTGCCAGCATATTCCATGTGCTGACCCGTTTCGGCTGCAACTTTTCATGTTGCGGACTTTTCGATTTACAGTAAGTGATACGTTAGGGTTACGATTTCCTATACTCAACTTTGCCGTTGGTGTTGATGGGAATCCACAACCTTGTTGCTTCCGCTATATATTTGGATTGAGGTAATAGTATTTACGTTACTTTATACATGTGATTTACCTCTGTTATAAATCCTTCGAGTACTGTGTGTGTCAGCATACCGATCCAGGGATGACACGAAAGCACAGAGACTTGATCCATTCGGGTCGGGTCGCTACACCGATGCACTAGGTATGACACCTAGATCGGATATGAACTCCTTCATCCAGACTCCTTCATTTGCTGCTTCCGAAGCAGCTATGTACTCCGCTTCACACGTAGATCCCGCCACGACGCTTCGCTTGGAACTGCACCAACTAACAGCTCCACCGTTCAATATAAATACGTATCCGATTTGAGACTTCGAGTCATCCGGATCAGTGTCAAAGCTTGCATCGACGTAATCATTTACGATGAGCCATTTGTCACCTCCATAAATGAGAAACATATCCTTAGTCCTCTTCAGGTATTTCAGGATGTTCTTGACCGCTGTCCAGTGATCCACTCCTGGATTACTTTGGTACCTCGCTGCTAAACTAACAGCAAGTCACACATCAGGTCTGGTACACAGCATTGCATACATGATAGAACCTATTGCTGAAGCATAGGGAATGACCTTCATTTTCTCTCTATCTTCTGCAGTGGTCGGGCATTGAGTCTGACTCAACTTCACACATTGTAACACAGGCAAGAACCCTTTATTTGCTTGATCCATTTTGAACTTCTTCAAAACTTTATCAAGGTATGTGCTTTGTGAAAGTCTAATTAAGAGTCTTGATCTATCTCTATAGATCCTTATGCCCAATATATAAGCAGCTTCGCCGAGGTCTTTCATAGAAAAAATTTTATTCAAGTATCCTTTTATGCTATCCAGAAATTCTGTATCATTTCAATTCAACAATATGTCATCCACATATAATATTAGAAATGCTACAGAGCTCCCACTCACTTTCTTGTAAATATAGGCTTCTCCAAATGTCTGTATAAAACCATATGCTTAGATTACACTGCTACGTCTTGAGCTTGCGTTGGTTTTCCCCGAAGAGGAGAGGATGATGCAGCACAGTAGCGTAAGTATTTCCCTCAGTTTTTGAGAACCAAGGTATCAATCCAGTAGGAGTCCACGCACAAGTCCCTCGTACCTACACAAAATGATAGCTACTCGCAACCAACACGATTAGGGGTTGTCAATCCCTTCACGGTCACTTACGAGAGTGAGATCTGATAGAGATAATATTTTTGGTATTTTTGGTATATAGATGCAAAGTAAAAGTAAAAGGCAAAGTAAAAAACAAAGCAAGTAATAAAGTGATGGAGATTGATATGATGAGAATAGACCCGAGGGCCATAGATTTAACTAGTGGCTTCTCTCAAGAGCATAGATATTCTACGGTGGGTGAACAAATTACTGTTGAGCAATTGACAGAATTGAGCATAGTTATGAGTATATCTAGGTATGATCATGTATATAGGCATCACGTCCGTGACAAGTAGACCGAAACGATTATGCATCCACTACTATTACTCCACTCATCGACCGCTATCCAGCATGCATCTAGAGTATTAAGTTAAAAACAGAGTAACGACTTAAGCAAGATGACATGATGTAGAGGAATAAATTCATGCAATATGATAAATGCCCCATCTTGTTATCCTCGATGGCAACAATACAATATGTGCCTTGCAACCCTTTCATCCTTTGGTAAGGACACCGCAAGATTGAACCCAAAGCTATGCACTTCTCCCATTGCAAGAACTACCAATCTAGTTGGCCAAACCAAACGGAAAATTCGAAGAGACTTGCAAAGATAACTCAATCATACATAAAAGAATTCAGAGAAGATTCAAATATTATTCATAGATAAGCTGGACCATAAACCCACAATTCATCAGTCTCAACAAACACACCGCAAAAAGAAGATTACATCGAATAGATCTCCACGAGAGAGGGGAGAACATTGTATTGAGATCCAAAAGAGAGAAGAAGCCATCTAGCTACTAGCTATGGACCCAAGGTCTGAAGTAAACTACTCACACTTCATCGGAGAGGCTATGGTGTTGATGTAGAAGCCCTCCGTGGTGGATGCCCCCTCCGTGGAGCTCCTACAGGCCCCAAGATGGGATCTCGTGGACACAGGAAGTTGTGGCGGTGGAATTAGGTTTTGGCTCTGTTCGATCGTTTGGGGGTGCGTGAGGTATATATAGGAGGAAGGAGTACGTCGGTGGAGCAACAGGGGCCCACGAGGCGGGGCGCACCCTAGGGGGCCCCCACCTCGTGACCGCCTCTCTTGTGCCTTGGCGTGAGGTCCAAGTCTCTGGATCACGTTCGGTGAGAAAATCACGTTCAAGGTTTCATTCCGTTTGGACTCCGTTTGATATTCTGTTTCTTGAAACACTGAAAAAGGCAAAAACAGCACTCGGGCTAGGCCTCCCATTAAAAGGTTAGTCCCAAAAGTAATATAAAAGTGAAAATAAAGCCCATTATAGTCCAAAACAATAGATAAAGTAGCATGGAGCAATCAAAATTATAGATACGTTGGAGACGACGCATCCCCAAGCTTAATTCCTGCTCGTCCTCGAGTAGGTAAATGATAAAAAGAGAATTTTTGATGTGGATGATACTTTGGCATAATTTCAATGTAAATCTTCTTAATAATGGTATGAATATTCAGATCCGAAAGATTCAAGACAAAAGTTCACATTGACATAAAATAATAATACTTCAAGCATACTAACTAAGCAATTATGTCTTCTCAAAATAACATGGCCAAAGAAAGTTATCCCTACAAAATCATATAGTTTGGCTATGCTCCATCTTCCCCACACAAAATATTTAAATCATGCACAACCCCGATGACAAGCCAAGCAATTGTTTCATACTTTAACATTTTCAAAACTTTTTCAATCTTCACGCAATACATGAGCGTGAGCCATGGATATAGCACTATAGGTGGAATAGAATGGTGGTTGTGGAGAAGACAAAAAGAGGGAAGATAGTCTCACATCATCTAGGCGTATCAACGTGCTATGGAGATGCCCATCTATAGATATCAATGTGAGTGAGTAGGGATTGCCATGCAACGGATGCACTAGAGCTATAAGTATATGAAAGCTCAACAAAAGAAACTAAGTGGGTGTGCATCCAACTCGCTTGCTCACGAAGATCTAGGGCATTTGAGGAATCCCATCATTGGAATATACAAGCCAAGTTCTATAATGAAAAATTCCCACTAGTATATGAAAGTGACAAAATGAGAGACTCTCTATCATGAAGATCATGGTGCTACTTTGAAGCACAAGTGTGGTAAAAGGATAGTAACATTGTCCCTTCTCTCTTTTTCTCTCATTTTTTTATTTGGGCCTTTTCTCCTCTTTTTTTATGGCCTCTTTTTATTATTATTATTTTTTTCGTCCGGAGTCTCATCCCGACTTGTGGGGGAATCATAGTCTCCATCATCCTTTCCTCACTTGGGACAATGCTCTAATAATGATGATCATCACAGTTTTATTTTTCTTACAACTCAACAATTACAACTCGATACTTAGAACAAAATATGACTCTATATGAATGCCTCCGGCGGTGTACCGGGATATGCAATTGAACATGAGTGACATGTATGAAAGAGTTATGAATGGCGGATTTGCCACAAATACGATGTCGACTACATGATCATGCTAGCAATATGACAGTGATGGAGCGTTTCATAATAAACGGAATGGTGGAAAGTTGCATGGCAATATATCTCGGAATGGCTATGGAAATGCCATGATAGGTACGTATGGTGGCTATTTTGAGGAAGATATACGGTGGGTGTATGATACCGGCGAAAAGTGCGCGGTATTAGAGAGGCTAGCAATGGTGGAAGGATGGGAAAAAGTGCGTATAATCCATGGACTCAACATTAATCATAAAGAACTCATATACTTATTGCAAAAATCTAGAAGTCGTCAAAGCAAAGTATTACGTGCATGCTCCTAGGGTGATAGATTGGTAGGAAAAGACCATCGCTCGTCCCCGACCGCCACTCATAAGGAAGACAATCAATAAATAAATCATGCTCCGAGTTCATCACATAACGGTTCACCATACGTGCATGCTACAGGAATCACAAACTTCAACACAAGTATTCTTTAAATTCACAACTACTCAACTAGCATGACTCCAATATCATCATCTTCATATCTCAAAAAAATTATCAAGCATCAAACTTCTCTTAGTATTCAACGCACTCAAAAGAAAGTTTCACATATCTTGAATACCAAGTATATTAACATTAAGCAAATTACCATGCTATTAACGACTCTCAAAATAATCTAAGTGAAGCATGAGAGATCAAGTTTCTTTAAAACAAATCCACCACCATGCTCTAAAAGATCTAAGTGAAGCACTAGAGAAAAAATTATCACGCTCAAAAGATATAAGTGAAGCACTATGAGCAAAACTATCAAGCTCAAAAGATATAAGTGAAGCACATAGAGTATTCTATCAAATTCCAATCTATGTATGGCTCTCTCAAAAGGTGTGTACAGCAAGGATTATTGTGGTAAACTAACAAGCAAATACACAAATGATACAAGACGCTCCAAGCAAAACACTTATCATGTGGTGAATAAAAATATAGCTCCAAGTAAATTACCGATGGAAGTAGACGAAAGAGGGGATGCCTTCCGGGGCATCCCCAAGCTTTAACTTTTTGGTGTCCTTAGATTATCTTGGGGGTTCCATGGTCATCCCCAAGCTTAGGCTCTTGCCACTCCTTGTTCCATAATCCATCAAAAGAATTCACCCAAAACTTGAAAACTTCACAACACAAAACTCAATAGAAATCTCGTGAGCTCCGTTAGAGAAAGAAAACAAAAGACTACTTTAAGGTACTGTAATGAACTCATTATTTATTTATATTGGTGTTAAACCTACTTTATTCCAACTTCTCTATGGATTATAAACTATTTTACTAGCCATAGATTCATCAAAATAAGAAAACAACACACGCAAAACAGAATCTGTCAAAAACAGAACAGTCTGTAGTAATCTGTAACTAACGCAAACTTCTGGAACTCAAAAACTTCTACCAAAATTAGAAGACCTGGAAAATTTGTTTATTTATAAGCAGCAATTGGAATCAGTATTTTATCACGTTCTGGTGATTTTTAACAATTCGGGCACTGAGCACAAAGTTTCTGGAAATTACAGCAAGATCAAATAACTGTCATCCAAGAAGATCCAATAGGTCTAGCTTGGCACAAACACTAACTAAAACATAAAACCACATCTTAAAAGAGGCTAGATGGATTATTTATTACTAAGCAGCAAGGAAAAATATTGGGTTGTCTCCCAACAAGCGCTTTTCTTTAAAGCCTTTTTAGCTAGGCATTGAGATTTCAATGATGCTCACAAGAAAGACAAGAATTGAGGCACAAAGAGAGCATCATAAAACATGTGACAAACACACTTAAGTCTAACATACTTCCTATGCATAGGCATATTATAGGCAAACAAATTATCGTAGCAAGCAAAAACTAGCATATGCAAGGAAGCGGAAAGGAACAATAGAAATCTTAACATAACGAGAGGTAATTTAGTAACATGAAAATTTCTATAACCATATTTTCCTCTCTCATAATAATTACATGTAGGATCATAAGAAAATTCAACAAAATAGCTATCACAAAGTATATTCTCAACACGATCCACATGCATGCAAATTTGATACTCTTCCAAAATAGTGGGATTATCATTAACTAAAGTCATGACCTTTCCAAACCCACTTTTATCAAAAACTTCATAAGATTGAACATTCTTCAAATATGTGGGATCTAAAGTTGACACTCTTCCGAACCCACTTTAAATATTATTGCAAAAAATATTATCAATCTCATATTCATCATGGGGCTTAAATAAATTTTCAAGATCATAAGAAGAATCACCCCAATCATGATCATTGCAACAAGTAGTAGACATAGCAAAACAAGCATCCCCAAGCTTAGGGTTTTGCATCTTATTAGAACAATTGACATCAAAAGAATTTATAATAAAATCATTGCAATCATGCTTTTTATTCAAAGATCTATCGTCAGTCACTTCACGGATTTCAGGCAAAACCTTATAAAGATAATCTAGTGCATCCAAGTCACTAGGAATTGGTTCACCATAATTGGATCTCTTAAAGAGATTAGCAAGTGGATGAGGATCCATAAACTTTTAGCAAGCGAAGATGCAAGCAAAAAGAAGGCACATGGAAAGAGAGAGCGAATGAAACAGCGAGGGTGAAGTGGGGGAGAGGAAAACGAGAGGCAAATGGCAAATAACGTAAATGTGAGGGAAATAGGTTTTGTGATGGGTACTTGGTATGTTGACTTTTGCGTAGACTCCCCGGCAACGGCGCCAGAAATCCTACTTGCTACGTCTTGAGCTTGCGTTGGTTTTCCCCGAAGAGGAGAGGATGATGCAGCACAGTAGCGTAAGTATTTCCCTCAGTTTTTGAGAACCAAGGTATCAATCCAGTAAGAGGCCACGCACAAGTCCCTCGTACCTGCACAAAATGATAGCTACTCGCAACCAACGCGATTAGGGGTTGTCAATCCCTTCACGGTCACTTATGAGAGTGAGATCTGATAGAGATAATACTTTTGGTATTTTTGGTATATAGATGCAAAGTAAAAGTAAAAGGCAAAGTAAAAACAAATCAAGTAATAAAGTGATGGAGATTGATATGATGAGAATAGACCCGAGGGCCATAGGTTTCACTAGTGGCTTCTCTCAAGAGCATAGATATTCTACGGTGGGTGAACAAATTACTGTTGAGCAATTGACAGAATTGAGCATAGTTCTGAGTATATCTAGGTATGATCATGTATATAGGCATCACGTCCGTGACAAGTAGACCGAAACGATTCTGCATCTACTACTATTACTCCACTCATCGACCGCTATCCAGCATGCATCTAGAGTATTAAGTTAAAAACAGAGTAACGCCTTAAGCAAGATGACATGATGTAGAGGAATAAATTCATGCAATATGATAAATACACCATCTTGTTATCCTCGATGGCAACAATACAATATGTGCCTTGCAACTCTTTATGTCACTGGGTAAGGACACCGCAAGATTGGACCCAAAGCTATGCACTTCTCCCATTGCAAGAACTACCAATCTAGTTGGCCAAACCAAACGGAAAATTCGAAGAGACTTGCAAAGATAACTCAATCATACATAAAAGAATTCAGAGAAGATTCAAATATTATTCATAGATAAGTTGGATCATAAACCCACAATTCATCGGTCTCAACAAACACACCGCAAAAAGAAGATTACATCGAATAGATCTCCACGAGAGAGGGGGAGAACATTGTATTGAGATCCAAAAAGAGAGAAGAAGCCATCTAGCTACTAGCTATGGACCCGAAGGTCTGAAGTAAACTACTCACACTTCATCGGAGAGGCTATGGTGTTGATGTAGAAGCCCTCCGTGGTGGATGCCCCCTCCGGCGGAGCTCCGGAACAGGCCCCAAGATGGGATCTCATGGATACAGCAAGTTGCGGCGGTGGAATTAGGTTTTGGCTCCTGTTCGATCGTTTGGGGTGCGTGAGGTATATATAGGAGGAAGGAGTACGTCGGTGGAGCAACAGGGGCCCACGAGGCAGGGGGCGCGCCCCCCACCCTCGTGACCGCCTCTCTTGTGCCTTGGCGTAGGGTCCAAGTCTCCTGGATCACGTTCGGTGAGAAAATCACGTTTTCGAAGGTTTCATTCCGTTTAGACTCCGTTCGATATTCTGTTTCTTCGAAACACTGAAAAAGGAAAAACAGCAATTCTGGGCTGGGCCTCCCGTTAATAGGTTAGTCCCAAAAGTAATATAAAAGTGAAAAATAAAGCCCATTATAGTCCAAAACAATAGATAAAGTAGCATGGAGCAATCAAAAATTATAGATACGTTGGAGACGTATCAGGCATCCCCAAGCTTAATTCCTGCTCGTCCTCGAGTAGGTAAATGATAAAAAGAGAATTTTTGATGCGGATGATACTTTGGCATAATTTCAGTGTAAATCTTCTTAATCATGGTATGAATATTCAGATCCGAAAGATTCAAGACAAAAGTTCATATTGACATAAAATAATAATACTTCAAGCATACTAACTAAGCAATTATGTCTTCTCAAAATAACATGGCCAAAGAAAGTTATCCCTACAAAATCATATAGTCTGGCTATGCTCCATCTTCCCCACACAAAATATTTAAATCATGCACAACCCCGATGACAATCCAAGCAATTGTTTCATATTTTAACATTTTCAAAACTTTTTCAATCTTCACGCAATACATGAGCGTGAGCCATGGATATAGCACTATAGGTGGAATAGAATGGTGGTTGTGGAGAAGACAAAAAGAGGGAAGATAGTCTCACATCATCTAGGCGTATCAACGGGCTATGGAGATGCCCATCTACAGATATCAATGTGAGTGAGTAGGGATTGCCATGCAACGGATGCACTAGAGCTATAAGTATATGAAAGCTCAACAAAAGAAACTAAGTGGGTGTGCATCCAACTCGCTTGCTCACGAAGATCTAGGGCATTTGAGGAATCCCATCATTGGAATATACAAGCCAAGTTCTATAATGAAAAATTCCCACTAGTATATGAAAGTGACAAAATGAGAGACTCTCTATCATGAAGATCATGGTGCTACTTTGAAGCATAAGTGTGGTAAAAGGATAGTAACATTGTCCCTTCTCTCTTTTTCTCTCATTTTTTTATTTGGGCCTTTTCTCCTCTTTTTTTATGGCCTCTTGTTATTATTATTATTATTATTATTATTCGTCCGGAGTCTCATCCCGACTTGTGGGGGAATCATAGTCTCCATCATCCTTTCCTCACTTGGGACAATGCTCTAATAATGATGATCATCACACTTTTATTTTTCTTACAACTCAACAATTACAACTCGATACTTAGAACAAAATATGACTCTATATGAATGCCTCCGGCGGTGTACCGGGATATGCAATTGAACATGAGTGACATGTATGAAAGAGTTATGAACGGCGGCTTTGCCACAAATACGATGTCGACTACATGATCATGCTAGCAATATGACAATGATGGAGCGTGTCATAATAAACGGAATGGTGGAAAGTTGCATGGCAATAAATCTCGGAATGGCTATGGAAATGCCATGATAGGTACGTATGGTGGCTGTTTTGAGGAAGATATATGGTAGGTGTATGATATATGGTGAGACGTATCACACACTAACAAAATGTTTATTCCAACTCCGAGATGCTTGCACCAGTCCATAAATGGATCGCTGGAGCTTGCACACTTTTTTAGCATCCATTGGATCGATAAAACCTTCGGGTTGCATCATATACAACTCTTCTTCCAGAAATCCATTCGGGAATGCAGTTTTGACATCCATTTGCCAAATTTCATAATCATAAAATGCGGCAATTGCTAACATGACTCGGACGGACTTAAGCATCGCTACGGGTGAGAAGGCCTCATCATAGTCAACTCCTTGAACTTGTCAAAAACCTTTCGCAACAAGTCGAGCTTTGTAGACAGTAACATTACCGTCAGCGTCAGTCTTCTTCTTGAAGATCCATTTATTCTCTATGGCTTGCCGATCAACGGGCAAGTCAACCAAAGTCCACACTTTGTTCTCATACATGGATCCCATCTCAGATTTCATGGCCTCAAGCCATTTTGCGGAATCTGGGATCATCATCACTTCCTCATAGTCCGTAGGTTCGTCATGGTCAAGTAACATGACCTCCAGAACAGGATTACCGTACCACTCTGGTGCCGATCTTACTCTGGTTGACCTACGAGGTTAGGTAGTAACTTGATTAGAAGTTTCATGATCATTGTCATTAGTTTCCTCACTAATTGGTGAAGGAATCACAGGAAGTGATTTCTGCGATGAACTACTTTCCAATAAGGGAGTAGGTACAGTTACCTCATCAAGTTCTACTTTCCTCCCACTCACTTCTTTCGAGAGAAACTCCTTCTCTAGAAAGGATCCATTCTTAGAAACGAATATCTTGCCTTCTGGTCTGTGATAGAAGGTGTACCCAACAGTCTCTTTTGGGTATCCTATGAAGACACATTTCTCTGATTTTGGTTCGACCTTATCAAGTTGAAGTTTTTTCACATAAGCATCGCAGCCCCAAACTTTTAGAAACGACAACTTGGGTTTCTTGCCAAACCACAGTTCATATGGCATTGTCTCATCGGATTTAGATGGTGCCCTATTTAACGTGAATGCAGTCGTCTCTAAAGCATAACCCCAAAAAGATAGCGGTAAATCAGTAAGAGACATCATAGACCACACCATATCTAATAAAGTGTGGTTACGATGTTCGGACACACCATTACGATGTCGTGTTCTGGGTGGCGTGAGTTGCGAAACTATTCTGCATTGTTTCAAATGAAGACCAAACTCGTAACTCAAATATTCTCCTCCACGATCAGATCATAGAAATTTTATTTTCTTGTTATGATGATTTTCCACTTCACTCTGAAATTCTTTTAACTTTTCAAATGTTTCAGACTTATGTTTCATCAAGTAGATATACCCATATCCACTCAAATCATCTGTGAAGGTTAGAAAATAACGATACCTTCCGCGAGCCTCAACACTCTTCGGACCGCATGCATCAGTATGTATTGTTTCCAATAAGTCTGTTGCTCGCTCCATTGTTCCAGAGAACGGAGTCTTAGTCATCTTGCCCATGAGGCATGGTTTGCAAGCATCAAGTGATTCCAAAAGCCCATCAGCATGGAGTTTCTTCATGCGCTTTACACCAATATGACCTAAACAGCAGTGCAACAAATAAGTTGCACTATCATTATTAAACTTATATCTTTTGGCTTTAATACTATGAATATGTGTGTCACTACTATCGAGATTCAATAAAAATAGACCACTCATAAAGGGTGCATGACCATAAAAGATATTACTCATATAAATAGAACAACCATTATTTTCTTATTTAAATGAATAACCATCTTGCATCAAACAAGATCCAGATATAATTTTCATGCTTAACACTGGCACCAAATAACAATTATTCAAGTCTAAAACTAATCCCAAAGGTAGATGTAGAGGTAGCGTGCCGACGGCGATCACATCGACTTTGGAACCATTTCCCACGCGCATCGTCACCTCGTCCTTAGCCACTCTTCGCTTAATCCGTAGTCCTTGTTTCGAGTTGCAAATGTGAGCAACAGAACCAGTATCAAATACCCAGGCACTCCTGCGAACATTAGTAAGGTACACATCAATAACATGTATATCAAATATACCTTTCACTTTGCCATCCTTATGCGCCAAATACTTGGGGCAGTTCCGCTTCCAGTGATCAGTCCCTTTGCAGTAGAAGCACTCAGTCTCAGGCTTAGGTCCAGACTTGGGCTTCTTCACTTGAGCGGCAACTTGCTTGCCATTCTTCTTGAAGTTCCCCTTCTTCCCTTTACCCTTTTTCTTGAAACTGGTGGTCTTGTTGACCATCAACACTTGATGCTCCTTCTTGATTTCTACCTCTGCAGCCTTTAGCATAACGAAGAGCTCGGGAATTGTCTTATCCTTCCCTTGGCTATTATAGTTCATCACGAAGCTTTTATAGCTTGGTGGCAGTGATTGAAGAACTCTGTCAATGACACTATCATCAGGAAGATTAACTCCTAGTTGAGTCATGTGATTGTGGTACCCAGACATTCTGAGTATATGTTCACTGACAAAACTATTCTCCTCCATCTTGCAGCTGTAGAAGTTATTGGAGACTTCATATCTCTCAATCCGGGCATTTTCTTGAAATATTAACTTCAACTCCTGGAACATCTCATATGCTCCATGACGTTCAAAATGTCGTTGAAGTCCCGGTTCTAAGCCGTAAAGTATGGCACACTGAACTATCAAGTAGTCATCAGCTTTACTCGCGCAGACGTTTTAACGCTATCAAGAAAGATCTGCGAAGAGGCACGGCACCTAGCGGTGCTTTCAGACGTAATTTTTTGTGCAACAATGAGGATAATCCTCAAGTTACGGACCCAGACCGTGTAGTTGCTACCATCATCTTTCAACTTAGCTTTCTAGGAACGCATTAAAATTCAAAGGAACGATGTACGGGCCATTGATCTACAACAACAAAGACATGAAAAATACTATCAGGTACTATGTTCGTGATAAATTAAAGTTCAATTAATCATATTACTTATGAAATCCCACTTAGATAGACATCCCTCTAATCTTCTAAGTGATCACGTGATCCAAATCAACTAAACCATGTCCGATCATCACGTGAGATGGAGTAGTTTTCAATGGTGAACATCACTATGTTGATCATATCTACTATATGATTCATGCTCGACCTTTCGGTCTCAGTGTTCCGAGGCCATATCTGCATATGCTAGGCTCGTCAAGTTTAACCTGAGTATTCTGCGTGTGCAAAACTGGCTTGCACCCGTTGTCTGTGAACGTAGAGCTAATCACACCCGATCATCACGTGGTGTCTCTGCACGACGAACTGTCGCAACGGTGCATTCTCAGGGAGAACACTTGTACCTTGAAATTTAGTGAGATATCATCTTATAATGCTACCGTCGTACTAAGCAAAATAAGATGCATAAAGGATAAACATCACATGCAATCAATATAAG
This sequence comes from Aegilops longissima, assembly GCA_021605205.1. NCBI lineage: Eukaryota > Viridiplantae > Streptophyta > Magnoliopsida > Poales > Poaceae > Aegilops > Aegilops longissima. The sequence continues at coordinate 153,075,318 of CM038678.1, read as the reverse complement.
TGATATGATATGGCCATCATCATCTTGTGCCTTTGATCTCCATCTCCAAAGCACCGTCATGATCACCATCGTCACCGGCTTGACACCTTGATCTCCATCGAAGCATCTTTGTCGTCTCGCCAACTATTGCTTCTGCGACTATCGCTACCGCTTAGTGATAAAGTAAAGCAATTATGTAGGACCTTGAAGTATGTCTAGAGGGGGGGGGTGATTATACTACTTGACCAATAAAAACTTAACCTTTTCCCAATTTTAGAGTTTGGTAGATTTTAGCTATTTTAGGACAAGTCAAGCAATCATCACACAATTCAAGCAAGCATGCAAAGAGTATATAGGCAGCGGAAAATAAAGCATGCAACTTGCAAGAAAGTAAGGGGAAGGGTTTGGAGGATTCAAACGCAATTGGAGACACGGATGTTTTTGTCGTGGTTCCGATAGGTGGTTCTATCGTACATCCACGTTGATGGAGACTTCAACCCACGAAGGGTAACGGCTGCGCGAGTCCACGGAGGGCTCCACCCACGAAGGGTCCACGAAGAAGCAACCTTGTCTATCCCACCATGGCCGTCGCCCACGAAGGACTTGCCTCACTAGCGGTAGATCTTCACGAAGTAGGCGATCTCCTTGCCCTTACAAACTCCTTGGTTCAACTCCACAATCTTGTCGGAGGCTCCCAAGTGACACCTAGCCAATCTAGGAGACACCACTCTCCAAGAAGTAACAAATGGTGTGTTGATAATGAACTCCTTGCTCTTGTGCTTCAAATGATAGTCTCCCCAACACTCAACTCTCTCTCATAGGTTTTTGATCTGGTGGAAAGAAGATTTGAGTGGAAAGCAACTTGGGGAAGGCTAGAGATCAAGATTCATATGGTAGGAATGGAATATCTTGGCCTCAACACATGAGTAGCTGGTTCTCTCTCAGAAATGGTAAGTTGGAAGTGTAGGTTCATTCTGATGGCTCTCTCCATGAATGAAGAGGAGGTGGAGGGGTATATATAGCCTCCACACAAAATCTAACCGTTACACACAATTTACCAAACTCGGTGGGACCGAATCGTTAAACTCGGTCGGACCGATTTAGTAAACCTAGTGACCGTTAGTGATTTTCGGTGGGGCTGACATGCATCTCGGTGAGACCGATATGGTTAGGGTTAGGGCATAACGTAATCTCGGTGAGACCGATTACACAAGCTCGGTGAGACCGATTTTGGTAATTAGCTAACCAGAGAGTTGGTTAGGTAAACTCGGTGGGACCGATTTGCTCTTTTCGGTGAGACCGAAATGTTACAAAAAGGTAACAGAGAGTTTACATTGCAATCTCGGTGGGACCGATCGCTCATTTCGGTTAGACCGAAGCGTTACGAAGGGAAACAGAGAGATTGCAACCCCATCTCGGTGAGACCGAGATCCCTATCGGTAAGACCGATTTGCTTAGGGTTTGTGGCAGGTGGCTATGACTTTTGGATCGGTGGCGCCGGATAGAAAGAATCGGTGTGACCGATTTTGGCTTTAGGTTTAGGTCATTTGTGGATGTGGGAAAGTAGTTGAGGGTTTTGGAGCATATCACTAAGCACATGAAGCAAAAGGCTCATTAAGCAACACCTCATCCCTTCTTGATAGTATTGGCTTTTCCTATAGACTCAATGTGATCTTGGATCACTAAAATGTAAAATGAAGAGTCTTGAGCTTTTGAGCTTGAGCCAATCCTTTGTCCTTAGTATTTTGAGGGATCCACTTTCATCATCCATGCCATGCCATTCATTGAGCTTTCCTGAAATAATAGTCTTGGAATAGCATTAGCTCAGTGAGCTATATGTTGTTATGAAATACCAAAACCACCTAGGGATAGTTGCACTTTCAAATTACATGGCAATTGCATTTCATACAATAAAGCAACAACCATATGGCTCCTGCCAGTTGCCGATAACTGTTACAAAACATGGTCATCTCATACAACAATTTATATATATCATCACGTCTTGACCATATCACATCACAACATGCCCTGCAAAAACAAGTTAGACGTCCTCTACTTTGTTGTTGCAAGTTTTACGTGGCTGCTACGGGCTTAGCAAGAACCGTTCTTATCTATGCATCAAAAACAACAACGATTTTCTTCAAGTATGTTATTTTAACATTTATAAAAGGACCGGGCGTAGTCACACTCAATTCAACTAAATTTGGAGAAACAGACACCCACTAGCCACCTGTGTGCGAAGCACGGCGGTAGAACCAGTCTCATGAACGCGGTCATGTAATGTCAGTCTGGGCCGCTTCATCCAACAATACCGCCGAATCAAAGTATGACATGCTGGTAAGCAGTATGACTATTATCGTCCACAACTCTTTGTGTCCTACTCGTGCATATAACATCTATGCATAGACCTGGCTCGGTTGCCATTGTTAGGGAACGTAGTATTTCAAAATTTTCCTACGATCATGCAAGATCTATCTTTGTGAAGCATAGCAACGAGCGGGGAGAGTGCGTCCACGTACCCTCGTAGACCGAAAGCGGAAGCGTTTAGTAACGCGGTTGATGTAGTCGAACGTCTTCGCGATCCAACCGATCAAGTACCGAACGCACGGCACCTCCGCGATCTGCACATGTACAGCTCGGTGACGTCCCTCGAACTCTTGATCCAGCTGAGGCCGAGGGAGAGTTTCGTCAGCACGACGGCGTGGTGATGGTGATGATGAAGTTACCGACGCAGGGCTTCGCCTAAGCACTATGACAATATGACCGAGGTGGAAATCTGTGGAGGGGGGCACCGCACACGGCTAAGAAATCAACTTGTGTCTCTATGGGGTGCCCCCCTCCCCCGTTTATAAAGGAGTGGAGGAGGGGGCCAGCCGGCCTCATGGGGCGCGCCCCAGAGGGGGGAATCCTACTCCTACTAGGAGTAGGTTCCCCCTTTCCTAGTCCAACTAGGAGGGGAAGGAAAGAGGAAGAGGGAGAGAAGAAAAGGGGGGCCGGCCCCCCTCCCCAATTCGGATTGGGTTTGGGGGGCGCGCGCCTCCACTTGGCCGCCTCCTCCTCTCTTCCACTAAGGCCCATGAAGACCCATTAACCCCCCGGGGGGTTCCGGTAACCCCCTGGTACTCCGGAAAATGCCCGAACCTATCCAAAACCTTTACGGTGTCCAAACATGACCTTCCAATATATCAATCTTTATGTCTTGACCATTTCGAGACTCCTAGTCATGTCCGTTATCACATCCGGGACTCCGAACAACCTTCGGTACATCAAAACACATAAACTCATAATACCGATCGTCATCGAACGTTAAGCGCGCGAACCCTACGGGTTCGGGAACTATGTAGACATGACCGAGACTCATCTTCGATCAATAACCAATAGCGGAACCTAGATGCTCATATTGGCTCCCACATATTCTACGAAGATCTTTATCGGTCAAACCGCATAACAACATACTTTGTTCCCTTTATCATCGGTATGTTACTTGCCCGAGATTCGATCGTCGGTATCATCATACCTAGTTCAATCTCATTACCGGCAAGTCTCTTTACTTGTTCCGTAATGCATCATCCCGCAACTAACTCATTAGTCACGTTGCTTTCAAGGCTTATAGTGATGTGCATTACCGAGAGGGCCCAGAGATACCTCTCCAACAATCGGAGTGACAAATCCTAATCTTGATCTATGCCAACTCAACAAACACCATCGGAGACACCTGTAGAGCATCTTTATAATCACCCATTTATGTTGTGACGTTTGATAGAACATTAAGTGTTCCTCCGGTCGGGAGTTGCATAATCTCATAGTCATAGGAACATGTATAAGTTATGAAGAAAGCAATAGCAATAAACTAAACGATCATAGTGCTAAGCTAACGGATGGGTGATCCCGTTCATCAAATGACAACTCGTGTCTATGGATAGGAAACTTAACCATCTTTGGTCAACGAGCTAGTCAAGTAGAGCCATACTAGTGACACTCTGTTTGTCTATGTATTCACACATGTACTAAGTTTCCGGTTAATACAATTCTAGCATGAATAATAAGCATTTATCATGATATAAAGAAATATAAATAACAACTTTATTATTGCCTCTAGGGCATATTTCCTTCAATTCCACTCACCAGAAGCGCTTTAGTCCCTGGCAACGGTGCCAGAAAGAGTCTTGATGGCCCACGAGTATAGGGGATCAATTGTAGTCCTCTCGATAAGTAAGAGTGTCGAACCCATCGAGGAGCAAAAGGAAGTGGCAAGCGGTTTTCAGCAAGGTATTTTCTGCAGGCACTAAAATTGTCGGTAACAGATAGTTTTATAGCAAGGCAATTTATAACAAGCAAGTAATAGTGACGGTAACAAAGGTGCAGCAAGGTAGCCCAATCCTTTTTGTAGCAAAGGACAGCCCAAAATAAGCTCTTATAGTAAGTAAAGCGTTCTTGAGGACACAAGAGATTTTTTTTTGAAAGAACCGATGTACCACCGGCATTCATATATTAAGCAGTGAGAAGGCGGAAAATGCGTTCATGATCAAATGATCATGGTGGATTACAAGAATTGGGTGTGTGTACCCTGAATGAAAAAAAATTGAACTACTACTAGCCTGGGTCTCCTAGTGGTGTCTCGAGGCATTTCGCCCCAGCTAGCTTCCAGCAGTCTGTGTCTCTCCTAACAGCTGCGATCACACCGTTGATCTGGTTTGTTGTATGCCTGGAGGTGCGATTGTTGCGTTCTGTCCAGATGTGCCATCTAGTCACTTTCATCATGTTTGTTGATTCGCGTTTGTTACTTTGATAATTCGATATGTGGGTGGACCGGGGCTTGGGTGTTGTTCTTACTTGAACAAGCCTCCCTCTTATGATTACCCCCTCGCAAGCATCTGCAACTATGAAAGAAGAATTAATATAAATCTAACCAAAGCATGAAACAAATGGATCCAAATCAGTCCCTTACGGAATAGCGCATAAACTAGGGTTTAAGCTTCTGTCACTCTAGCAACCCATCATATAATAACTACTCCACAATGCTTTCCCTTAGGCCCAAAGATGGTGAAGTGTCATGTAGTCGACGTTGACATAACACCACTAAGGGAAACAACAACATACATATCATCAAAATACCGAACGGATACCAAATTCACATGATTACTTATGACAAGACTTCTCCCATGTCCTCAAGAACAAACGTAACTACTCACAAAACATATTTATGCTCAAGATCAGAGGGGGTATTGAATAGCATAATGGATCTGAACATATGATCTTCCACCGAATAAACCAACAAGCATCAACTACAAGATGTAATCAACACTAGTAGCAACCCACAAGTACCAATCTGAGGTTTTGAGACAAAGATTTAACACAAGAGATGAACTAGGGTTTGAGATCAGATGGTGCTGGTGAATATGTTGATGAAGATTGGTCCTCCCACAATGAGAGGATCGTTGGTGATGACGATGGCTTCGATTTCCCACTCCCGGAGGGAAGTTTCCCCGACGGAATTGCTCCGCCAGAGAGCAAAAGTGCTCCTGCACAGGTTCTGCCTCGAGACGGCGGCGCTTCATCCCGAAACCTTCCTTCTAATTATTTTTAGGGCAAATGGGATTATATACCAAAAGATGGGCCTGGGAGGCCTGCCAGGTTCACCACAAGCTCAGGGGGCACGCCCAATGGGTGGGGCTCGCCCCCCAGTCTTGTGGGTACCTGGTGGGTCCCCCTCTGGTACTTCTTTCGCCAATAATTTTAATATATTTCAAAATAATTCCCCGTCAATTTTCAGCTCATTTGGAGATGTTCAGAAAAATGCCTCCGATATAGCCCTTTCTGGTCCAGAGTTCCAGCTTCTGGCAACCTCCCTCTTTATGTGAAACTTGCAAAATAAGAGAGAAAAGGCATAAGAACTGTATCATAAAGTGAAATAATGGACCATAATGCAATAAATATGAACATAAAAACATGATGCAAAATGGACGTATCACCTGTCTGGCGTGTATATAAGCCATAGGGTTTAGCCCGTAGAGGGGACATCAACGCAATATCATTCACCTCGCCCTAAAGTTAAACCACATCTTACGATCTTGAGGTAGATCAACGCTGTACTCAATACATCTACATCAATATAAACAAGAGCATGACGTAGGGTTTTACCTCCATCAAGAGGGCCCGAACCTGGGTAAAACATCGTCTCCCTGTTCCTGTTACCATCTGTCTAAGATCCACAGCTCAGGACACCCTACCCCGAGGTTTGCCGGTTTTCGCACCGACACTGCCCAAGTCAAAGGCCCGCATGACTTAGTCAAAAGTTAGCGATAGAACCATTAGTGACATGCTTGCAGATAGCCCAATTACAGCTGAGTCCATACGGTCCATAAGGGACTATGCCAATTCGGCCCATAAGGACCTGTGCTAATTCGGCCCGTTACCAGCCAGTGGGACATTTGGCATCATTACACCCCTTTGATAGTTCTGGCCCATTAACAATTTGTGGTGTCTTTGGGCCCAATCATGGCGTGATGTGTCTTCGGGCCTGTTAAAGGCCCATGGTATCCTTGGACCCATTTGTATCTCGATGTTTCTTTCGGCTTGTTAGCGGATCGTGATGGAATTTAACACATTCGATGTGACTAACGCTGGCGAGTTTGTCCAGCGACTAGATGTGTCGCTTCCATGGCGGCTCCGTGTTGAGATCTGGAGAGGCCAGATCTGACGTGGGCACGGGATGTTGCTCTCTTTGGAGGTGTTGCCCGCAGGTGGCTGGCATCACGGGTCCGGGTGTGGACGGGCTTTCTCCCATCTCGCGGTCTAGTGCTTGTTCACTGGGCAGCCGTGGCGATGTTGCTGCCTGGCTATGCCCCCCCTTAGTTTGGCCTTATGGTGGAACCCTGAAGATTGTTGGGGGTATCTACTTCCCTCTGATCGATGGCCTCCGTGTGTTATGCCGTCAGGAGAGGTTCAGAAAGGTAGTCGGGGTGGCGGACTCGGGTGGCGAGCTACTCAGTTGGCTCTCTGACAGGTCGTCGGGTGGCGGTGGTGGCTGCATTTCTCGTTAGTGTGGGTGGCGAGAGGTTTTGTGTTAGGTGGCCTTGGTGTCTTCTCTATCATGGCAGGGGAGGTGCCTGGATCTAGTTCTGGAAGTCCTGGCTTCGCCGTGGCAGTCAGCTTAGCTCATGTGTGGCTTGGGGAAGCAGTTGCACAAAAGCTTTGCGCTTCCGTGCCGCCGCCGATGGCGCATGTGGGTGCCACTCTCCTCTTAAGGATTCGATGGTTTGCTTCCATGTCAGAGTTCCGGGTGGAAACCTTGGTCCGCCCCGTTGGACACGACAATGGCGATGTTTAGTGTCGTTTCCCTCTTAAGGGCATTGCTGGGGAGCCCAAGTGTCGTTGATCGTGGCTGGTGTAGTCAATAGTTCCTCCTATACTCTTGATTGACGGCGTAGTCGTGTTCCGGCTGATGTATCTTGCCCATTTTTTCTAAGTTTTGTTTTGTCCGAGGGCTTTGTCACCACCTTGTATCATTCGGCTGTGTATTGTGATCTTTGCTTTATCTATCGTGCAGGGCGGAAGCCTTTTTCATGAAGGTCAAGAGTTCAATTCTCACATCAAATATTCGATCACGGTGTAACGAGAGCGAAGCTTGCCACTCGGAAAGGGCTTCTTCACAAGATTCATGGATGGGGAGCTCGGGTCAGAATCTACCTCTATGCGGACGACGCTGTCGTCTTCCTGGCGCCCAGAACGAGGGACATGGATAATCTTGCTACCATCCTAAAGGGGTTCAGTGAGGTCACGGGACTTTGTACCAACTTTCAAAAAAGCTCAGTCGTGCCCATTCGATGCAACCAGCTAAATCTGGGCCACATTCTGCATGGCCTACCAGCAATGAGGGCTTCCTTTCCCTTGAGATATTTAGGCCTGTCGCTATCTGTTTGGCAGCTAAAAAAGGTGGACCTACAAATTCTTGGAAGACAAGGTGGCCGGGAAATTGGTCATGTGGGAGGGTCAAAAAATCACCACCATTGGACGCACGACACTAGTCAAGTCTGTCATCACCTCCCATGCAGTCTACTTTATCACACCACTTGTCATCCCATAGAGCACCCTCCACCGTGTCAACAAGCTCGAACGGGCCTTTCTTTGGGCCAGCTCGGACAAAGCTACCAGTGCCAAATGTAATGTAAATTGGGAGACGGTTTGTCGGCCTCTCAATTATGGAGGCCTAGGGGTACTAAACACTGACAAATTTGCTAGGGCCTTGAGGTTACGATGGCCATGGTTCGAGTGGAAGGAGTCGAGTAAGTTGTGGGTTGGCATGGGGGAACCCATGTGACGGGGATGACCTTAAGTTCTTCTATGCCTCCACAACCATCATCGTTGGAAATGGCGCAAAAACAACTTTCTGGGACTCTCCGTGGTTGCTTGGTCGGAAGCCAAAAGAGATTGCACCGCTCATTTTCGAGGCTTCTTCGAGAAAGAATTGGAAGGTGCGGGGGGCACTCAAAGAGAATGCATGTATTTTCAAGATTAACACGGCCACCGTGATATCCGTCGCTCATATCACGGAGTTCTTCACGCTCTGGATGCTCATCCATGAATTCAACCTCATTGACAACGTTGAAGATGACATTGTCTAGAAGCACTCTCCGGATGGGCACTACACCGCAGCTTCTCCCTACAAAGCGCAATTCTTGGGAATGACTCTCTCCCCCATGGACCAAATGGTCTAGAAAGTTTGGGCCCCACCTAAAGTCAAGTTCTTTGCTTGGTTAGCCATCCAACAAAACCGCATCTGGACCGCCGATCGATTGGCCAACCGAGGTTGGCCAAATTGTGGCCTTTGCACGGTATGCAAAAGAGAGCAAGAAACGGGTGGGCGTCTATTCTACAAGTGTCGCTTTACCATTAGACTATGGAAGTTAGTCATCGAGAAACTTGGTCTACACTACCTGTACACCTCTTCACGACACTTGGAGGACTCCGTTGAGTCATGGTGGGATCATCGGACCGGGCTATCCGTTCCAAACCGTACCGGAAGGCCACGGCCTCCCTCACCATGCTCGTCTCTTGGGCAATATGGAATGAGCGAAACTCCCGGGTCTTCCACCACAAGAGCGCTCCGCCGACGATCCTACTCAACATCATTATAGAAGAAGCAAAGCTTTGGAGTATAGCAGGAGCAAAAAAACTAGGGGCACTATTTGAACGCGAGTAATCGCCATGTGGGTCTCTCATGGGTCGGTTGTAATAAACTCTATTCTCTCTTCTTAATTAATGGATGAGGCAAATCTTTTGCCTCCATTTCGAAAAAAAAGTGAAACTTGTGCAGAATAGATTTCCCAAAAAAAATTATAATCTTAGTCAAACTAGAAATATGTTTGACATAAGATACAGTATGCTCCTTCTTTTAGATACAATTTGCTCCTTCTTTTAGATACAGTTTGCTCGTGCAGGTCTTATACTCACTTCGTATACAAATATAAATGTTTTGTATACTTCAACATGGACTACATACAGACTCCCTCGTCCAGTCGTCCTCGAACAGTCTTGTTATCATCTCTCAACATTATAGTGCAAGTTATCATCGCAGCAAGAGCTTAAAGATTTTATCATGGAAAAAGAAAGATGGAACACCGCTAGTAGTACTGTCCACTTTGTTTTGAGATGAACGCCGGCACACTACGGTTGGGATCACAAGCAAGACCATGTATGTCATGGCGGCAGGCAGTGTGAGCCGGCGGCCGCAGGGGACTCGACACGTCGACGGATCTTTCACCTCAGGTAAACGAGTAGCGACTGTCGAGGTGTCGACGTCCCCGACGTCCCGCGGCCCAAATCCGAGGCTCATCCTGGTTTGGGTGGGGGTAATTAATCCGGGCGCGGCCAAAAGTCTCTGGGCGAGCCAATGGGAACTCGACAGACCAGCCCCTATGACGGGGACTGGGAGTGAGAGCTACGTGCGGGCGGGTGACAAAAAGGACACGCCCAGCCAGGCTAGCTAGCGATGGGGCTTGAGTTTCACAGGGACACGCCGTCCTCTGCCACTGCCACTGCCATGCACCACCGATCCGTCCATTTGACTGTCTCGTCGTCGTCGCACCGGATAAAAAGACAGCAGGAAAAGCCGCCCGCCTTTCTTTTGGGTTCTCTGGTTCCATCGCGCACGTAGGAGGACATGACGCCATGCCAAGATTGGTGCGGGAAAAGCCTCCGTGCAAATGTTTCCGGTGGGCTATCTGGCTAGCTAGGCCCGCTGCGTATGGTTGGTCACCGTCACTGCTTCTGTGCAGGAACAGGAGTTCCATGTTTATGCCTTCCCTTTGCGATCTGAGCATGATGAAACAGTGTAAAATTTCATAATTCAAATCTATCTAATCTATCTGTTGAGAACCAAAGAGGACACCATAGCAAAATGGGTAGAACCATATATTAATGGTCAAAGTGGTTTATGACATGTTGGTCCTACCTTTAATCCGGATTGCCAGTGCTCTAGTATGCATTTTTAATCATCTACTCCCTCCGTTCCTAAATAATTGTCTTTCTAGCCATCTCAAATGAACTACAACATACGGATGTATATAGACATGTTTTAGAGTGTAGATTCACTCATTTTGCTTCGTATGTAGTCACTTGTTGAAATCTCTAGAAAGACAATTATTTAGGAACGGAGGGAGTAGTTGGTCAAAATTTTAAAACTATGACTCGGGACAAAAGGTAGTAGAAGTATTTATTCGCGGACGGAGGGGGTATGCATTTGATGATGTAAACACCGCATATAGGGTTTCGACTAGAAATGCTAGACATGCCTTTTTAAACATAGTTATGCTCAGTTAGCTGCAGCTGGACAAAGTGTGCTCGTCTTATTTTACAATTTGCTGTTGAAACATAGCAAAGAAAGCAGGATTACCATAATTCATCTAAAGGCCAACCCATTCTTGATATCTCTAAATTCTTGGTACCTCATTTCGTACTGGGTGTCGCGTGTTAACCCTTTTAAAAGAAAATCAACAGGGGAGGAGATTCCCCACTTGAATTTTCATGAAAAAAGCCCAAAGCCACAGACAAATTTTCCACACTGAGGGGGAATATAGAGATATTTACACCAAGGGGATATGAATGGAGAGGGGGGTCGATCACTTCCTCCTAGCTGAGAAGCAGGCAACCCAAGCATCAGCCTCGTGACGTCTATCACGCGGGAATCTGGCCTGCCATAAGACGTCATCATCTTTGCACTGCTTCCTAAGTCGAACAATACAGGGGTTGCCACGTTGAAGACAACATCATTCATGTGTTTCCAGAGGTTCGAAACACACAACATCATGAATGAGGACGCCAAGCTTTGTTTGCGGCACCGACGCCGGAGCAGCAAGTGAGTGAAGGGAGTCGACTAGATAACCGACAAGGTGGCCCACATCAAGTGATTCCTAGAACCCCCGGGCAAACGAGCAGCCAAACAAAGTTGAAAATGAGATCACTTTCAGAATTTAAAGGAAAGCTCGTGTCAAGGATGGAACGGCTGAAAGACCCTTCCTTGGACCTACAGGTGGATTCGTCGAGGGCGCCTCTGGCCCGGATCGCCGGACGAGAGGTGGGTTCCGAGGACATCGTGGTGGTCGCGGTGGGAGGAACCGGTTCCGACAACCTCCTCCCTCGACGGCCATGGCAGAGCCCACGACCTCTTCTGAGTTGCCCATGACTGGTCAGACACGCACTCTGTCCGGTGAGGCTATGGAGGTGGTAACGGCGCTGGCCGCTACTGAGGTTCCGGTGTCTGAGCCAGAAGTGGCGCCTGCTTCTCAAGCTGCTGACCAGTCTGAGGGAGAGAGAGCTTCTAAGTGGGCAAGGAAAAAAGCAAAGATGCTTTGTTATCGGTGTGGAGAGTGAGGCCATTTCATTGCTGAGTGTGTTACTGAGCTTTGTGACACCTGCCTCAAACCAGCGCACGACATGGGAGAGTGCCCGATACTGAGGGATCTGATGCCGAGTATCACGATTTACGGTGTCTGCTGTGCTGAGTTGATGTTCTTTGAGTCTCCCTGTGCGGAGGAGGTTCCCGAGGAGGTGAGAGCTCGACCACGGGTGTGGTCAAAGTCACGAAGGTGACGTTTCGTGGCTCGATAATCAAGCGACTCGTGGAGTTAGCTCCGGGACTTTCAAGGGAGCTTATTCGCCTTGAGGACAACAACTATAAGGTCGAAGTTTCGAATGCCGAGGACTTGGAGCGGCTTCTCGTTTTGGGATGTGCAGAGTTCCTGAACCGAGTGTATTCTTGAGTTTCTTGAGTGGAAGAGAGTGGAGCAGAGGAAAACCACTCACTCAGGTTTGGTTGAGGTTCTCGGAGTCCCATCCAAACTGGTTCGGGATGTTCGGGTTGCCGCAAGTTTGGGGATTCTGGTTGGCGGACCGAGAGAGTTGATATGCCCTTCACACGGCCAACGGGTGGCTAGGGTGTTGGTCGAGTGTCTTGGATATCGAGTTCGTTCTGATGTCGTCAAGTGGACGATAAGGGCCTCGCTTATAACATAGCTATTGAGTTTGAGGATTCGAGTACTTCACTCGAGCTTTGGCGATGGATGTGGGCAGCATGATAAGAACGATGGCTCGGGTAACTCAGAGGAACGACAGGGAGATGATGGGCATGAGTTGCCCAGTGGCCCGGTAGCTGACCCTCTGACGCCCGGAAATGGGGTGGCTCCTTCTACAACAGTCCCAATGAGTACCTTGAGATTCGGATCGTTTCAGGCGGTTTCTGCGCCATCCAGGTTGTGGAGCGACAGGGTTGATTCTGAGGATGTGTTTGAGCACTCGTTGCCTTCACTGGACTTTGCCGAGGCTCCGGGCTCTCCGGTTGGGAGGGACGGTCTTCAGCAGGTGACCTCTCCCACTTTTGTCGGGCGCGCTTGGGGGTCTCCGTCCGTCCGACGGCTAGGGTGGCGCTGTCGCCTGCGGGCGCGGGTCAGCTCTGGGAGGAGGGCTCGGGCAGGAGGCCTTGGCTCTCCCCCCATCTTCGATTGACCGGATGGCCGGATCTGGAGAGTCATGGCCGACTGCCGGGTTGGGTGGGGCGCAGGGCAGGCGGCCCCCGCCCTCTCTCCTCTGCGTAGGTCACCTGGTGGGGAGTCTGGGCAGGCGGCCCAGACTCATATGGCCCCACGCTTGCCGGCTGTCGACGCCGGCTCTTCGTCTGCTTGTTCTGGGCTGTCCGTTGGAGGTGGGGCAGGAGGCCCTACCCCCAACGGGGCCACCAGAGAGGCGGTCATCGCTTTTGGTGGCATTCCGGATCCTGTGTCTGAGGGCCGACGGATGAGCTGTCGCCTTCAGGACAAGGGGGATGTTGATGATATACAGCTGAGGTGCGCCATGCGGGCGGCCAAGCTTCGTGACATGGAGGTCACTACGGTATGTCACCAATATTTCAATTCTATTTTGCATTTTAATAATGATGAGATCATCCACAATGCAAATGAGCTAGGAGTTTCACTAGGTAGTAATGATAGTGAAATTTTAAAATCTGTTAATGATATTCTCGACCTAGAAGCGGATCGTGCCTTAGAATTAATCCGTAACATAGCTGCGGTTAAACCCATGAACGATTCGGATATTGATGCTTTGGGTGTTAGGGTACTCGATTCGTTGTGTGCGGATCTTGCCCATCCACTCACTGAGATTCGTGGAGGATGATGGCTTGTTACCCCGGAGAAGAGTACTCCGTAGAGGAGCTTGAGGTTAGAGCCGCAGAACTCGGTTGTGAGGACCGGCGGAGGAGGAGAACAAACCTAAGCGAAAGTGGAGGCGTAAGATTTATCCAACATCATGCAAAGTCGGAGTGCTAGGGTCCGTACAGCCAAAAAATTCCATGATGAACTATGAGAGGCATCTTCTGGAATAGCAGAGGTCTGTTAGACTTGGCTAAACATAGGTTTCTTGCGGATGCTTCCATTGAGCATAAGTTGGATTTTATTGCCCTCTCCGAGACAGGAAGGGACAATTTCTCTCCTCAGTTCCTGAACACTTTGTCCGGCGGTGTCGATTTTGATTGGCATTGCCTTCCACCAAGGGGTAGATCAGGGGGGATCCTTCTTGGGGTGAAGTGTGAGACGCTGGAAGCCCGAACTGTAGTGATGGGTGACTTTGCCGTAAAATTTCGGGTAAGATCCAAAGTCGATGGCTTTAATTGGGCACTAGTTGCGGTGTATGGGGCCGCACAGCCGGAATTAAAACCAGACTTTTTGGCGGATCTTGTCAGGATTTGCGGATCTGAGCAGCTCCCAATCTTGGTTGGAGGAGATTTCAACATTATTAGGAGGAGAGATGAAAAGAACAATGACAATTTCCACGCCAGTGGTCGCTTATGTTTAACACCATCATAGAAAGTTTGGATCTCGAGAGATAGAGCTTTCGGTCGAAAATTCACGTGGGCTAACACTTTGCAAAACCCAACGATGAGAAGCTAGATAGAGTCCTAGCAAGCGTTGAGTGGGAACAGAAATTCCCCGGTTACAAAGACAAGCATTATCCCGCGTATCTCGCACCACACACCTCGCTAGTGGATTCGGGAGGCAACGCATGTGGGTAACAAAAATACTTTCTTTCGAACTTGCGTGGTTTGAAAGAGAAGGGTTCTGGATCCGATAGCCACGAATGGGCGAAAGATGCAGGAGGAAGATCTCCGATTGAGAGATGGCGAATAAGATTAGGAACTTGAGAAGTTTCTTGCGTGGTTGGACTAAGCATCTTAGTGGGAGTTATAAGATTGAAAAGGAGAGACTTCTTACTCTTATTCAGTCCTTAGATGTGAAAGCTGAGTCCACAATTCTGCAGTCCGCAGAGTTTCATGCTAAAGTGGATGCGGAGATGAGATTGAAAGAGCTGTTGAGAGAAGAGGAGTTGAAATGGGCATTGCGAGCTAAGGTTCAGTAAGTTGTCCAAGGGGCGCCAATACTCAATTCTTCCATATGATTGCCAATGACAAGCACGTAAAGAAAAGAATCTTTCAGCTTGAGCAAGACGAGGGTACGATCATTGGACAAGAGAACCTAAAGCTTTACATTACCAACTATTACAAGCAGCTTTTGGGCCTCCAGAGGATAACTTTGTGTCCTGGATGAGTCGAGAATTGAGGATGTGCCTCGGTTGGCTGCCGATGAGAATGAGGTATTGATCTGCGCCGTTCTCGGAGAAAGAGGTGTTTGACGCGATTGCACGATGAAGAACTATAAGGCTCGGGGCCGGATGGATTTCCGCTGAGTTTTATAAGAGATGTTGGCATATTATTAAAGGGGTCTGCTACCGATGTTCCACGATCTGTTCTCCGGTCACTTCACTGTTCCATTTGAATTTTGGAACAATTACATTACTAACGAAGAAAATAGAGGCCGTGAGAATTGAGCAGTTCCGCCTATCTGCCTTCTTAATGTCGGTTTCAAAATTTTTACCAAGGTTGGGACTAATAGACTCACACAGATTATGATTCTGTGGTGCAGCCGACCAAACTGCTTTCATGCCGCATGTAAACATCCTAGACGGGTTGTAGTCTTGCATGAGACCCTCCATGAACTCCATTCAAAAAACTAGATGGGGTTGTTTTCAAAGTGGATTTCAAAAGGCGACGATAAAGTTAAGTGGTCGTTCCTACAACAGGCTTTGCGCATGAAAGGTTTCACCCAGCTTGGAGAAAGCAGGTTGAATCTTTCACGCAAAAAGGAGTGTTGGAATCAAAGTGAATGATGACATAGGTCACTATTTCCGCACACATAAAGGCCTGAGACAAGGAGATCCGATGTCACCTATTCTGCTCAACATCGTAGCTGACATGTTGACCATTCTAATAGGTAGGGCAAAGGATGCTGGCCAAGTAGGTGGCCTTGTACCTCATCTAGTTGATGGAGGGTATCTATCCTACAAAGACGCTGATGATACTATACTTTTCATGGAGCATGACTTGGCAAAAGCGCGAAACATGAAGCTGGTGTTATGCTTATTCGAACAATTGACGGGTTTAAAGATTAACTTTCACAAGAGTGAATTGTTCTGCTTTGGAAGAGCCAAAGAAGAACAAGAGGCTTATAAGCAATTGTTCGGGTGTGAAATTGGGAGTTTACCTTTTACGTATTTAGGTTTACCAATTCACCATCGTAAGCTAACAAATAGAGAGTGGAAGTGTGTTGAGGATCGATTCGAGAAGAAACTAAGCTGTTGGAAGGGCAAGTTGATGTCCTATGGGGGCCGGTTAATTCTTATTAATTCGGTCCTCACGAGCATGCCTATGTTTCTTTTGTCGTTTTTTGAGATACCGGTTGGAGTTAGAAAAAGACTGGATTTCTATAGATCCCGTTTCTTTTGGCAAAGTGATGAATCCAAAAGGAAATATCGACTCACTAAATGGGATATTATTTGCCGACCAAAAGACCAAGGGGTCTTGGGATTGAAAATCTTGAGGTGAAAACAGATGTCTTCTCAGCAAGTGGCTGTACAAGTTATCTGAGAGTCGAAAGCCTCGTGGGCGCAGATTCTGCATAACAAGTACCTTCATTCCAAAACTTTGTCACAGGTGACAAGGAGGCCGACGGACTCACCTTTTTGGAAAGGGCTGATGAGAGTTAAATCGGTCTTTTTCAACAGAACAAAGTTTATTGTCGGAGACGGTAACAATACCAGATTCTGGGAGGATACATGGCTAGGGGAAACCCCTCTCGCGCTACAGTATCCGTCTCTTTATAACGTCGTGCAACGGAGAGACGCTCTGGTTGCAACTGTTCTTAGGACCGCTCCCCTTAATATCCAATTTAGGAGAACAATTGCCGGAGCGCGTTGGGAAGTCTGGCTACATCTGGTGAGAAGACTGATGGATGTGCAGCTTGCTCAACGGCCGGATTCGTTAAGCTGGAAATTAACCAGGAGTGGAGAGTTCACGGTTAAATCGATGTACTTAGATGTCATCAACTCTAGCTCTATTCCCCTCTCCAAGCATGTTTGGAATGTGAAGGTCCCTCTGAGAGTTAAAGTGTTTATGTGGTTTGTTCATAAACAAGTTATTTTAACCAAGGATAATTTGACAAAGCGCAATTGGACCGGTTCTAAGAGATGTAGCTTTGTGATCAAGACGAGAATATCAAACACCTCTTCCTCGATTGTCCTATGGCGAAGGTTCTTTGGCGGACTGTTCACATTGCTTTTAATATTACTCCACCGAATAATATCAACACGTTATTTGGGACGTGGCTGGATGGGATAGAGGCCCAAACGGCTAAACACATTCGTGTAGGAGTATGTGCCTTACTCTGGGCAGTCTGGAACTGTAGGAATGATATGGTTTTTAACAGAACAACATATACTCATTTTTTGCAGGTCATTTTCTGAGCTACCACGCTAATCCGTATGTGGTCGCTACTCACTCAGACGGAGGCCAGGGAGCATTTGGTTACTGGATCTGCCCGATGGGAGATGGTAGCTCGGGCTATTTTCAGCCGGTTTGGATGGCGGTCATGTAATAGGATAAGCAATTAGTTTTCTTATCTTTATTTTGCATGCCGGCTGTGGCTTTTACTTTGCTGCTCTCTGTGAGCCGTTAGGGGACTATTGTGTAACGGAGTTATAGACCTTTGTTGGACCTATTTTATTTTAATAAATGTGGCCGTATGCATCTTTCTGATGCAGAGGCCGGGGCTGCGCCCCTTTTCCAAAAAAAAAATGAGGACTGTCGATGGACCGAGGGACAATCCAAATACCAGAGTGGGGGCTTTTAGGAAAGTTTAAATTCAAGGTCGCACGGGTGTGGGGGAGGGGTGACAAGCCGAAAAAGGACTGACCGAACCGAGACGTGGTGTACTACCCCACTCAGAATTTAAATTGCAATAAAAGATTATTTATGTTGCTTACACATCACTTGAATTTACTTGAAAAGAAGTGACTCCACTCAAATTCGTTCCTCCACCTAAATTTTCCTGTTGGTCTACCCCGCACCCAAGCTCATTAATTTCTTCTTCCTTTTCTTGCGAATCTCATTAATTTCGCAGTAATACAACTGTTAGGAGCTCAACCATGTGCTAGCTAATCAATTTAGTTTGTGGTGGGAACTGAGAGTAGTCCTGATGGTTAGGTTCCTTGTGGACTCGATACCTCGGAGGTGTTTATAGAGATAGGGTGTGCGTGCATATATTTTTAAGGATAAGTGCATAATTATGTTGTATTAACAAAATTTTAGTTTGAGAGAACACATCTTTTTTATAAAAAATATTTTTATTAACTTAAAATGTAGTATCGAGTCGATACAAAGCATAGAGAACAGGTAGAAAACATCGAGATGATATAGACTGTTGTATATTCGCTCTCGGCCACTCTCATGCGCCGCACGTACCGCCAGCACGGGCACTTCTCCTTTCCTAGACGGGCAATAGGCCATTTGACCCACCCACTCCCCCTTTCCCAAACGCGACTCTTCCTCCTCCTCGCCACAGGAGGCAGAGGAATGGACTTGGTGGCCGGCCGATCCATAGATTCCCGTCGACAGCAACCATCGGATCGGACCGGTCAGGGCAGCCTGACGCACGCAGGACACCTCGTGATCCAGCAGCTATAGCTAGCTAGAGGCGTCGCGCTGGAGGAGCGAGGGAGCGAGCTAGCCCAGAGATCTCTCTCTCCTCTCCCCCTCTTCTATAAGTACGTCAGCTCGTCGTGGTGCAGCAGCAGCAACAACGACGGGAGCAGCAAAACCACACACACACACACGCACGCACGGAGCTAGAGCTGGCCGCCTTCATCAACATACCGCCACTTGTGCCGGCGGCCGGCGGAGAAGGGCCAGTGGTGAGAGGAGGAAGAAGATGGTGGGAAGCGGCATGCATGCGCAGCGCGGGGACCCGCTGGTGGTGGGTCGCGTGATCGGCGACGTGGTGGACCCGTTCGTGCGGCGGGTGGCGCTGCGGGTCGGCTACGCGTCCAGGGACGTGGCCAACGGCTGCGAGCTGAGGCCGTCCGCCATCGCCGACCCGCCGCGCGTCGAGGTCGGCGGCCCGGACATGCGCACTTTCTACACGCTGGTGAGTTCCACTCCGTCCGTACGTGCCATGCTCGCGCGCTCCTGCTTAATTGCTCCTCCCAGTCCTAGATTACTTACTCTATTGGGTGCGCGCAGGTGATGGTGGATCCGGATGCTCCAAGTCCCAGCGATCCCAGCCTTAGGGAGTACTTGCACTGGTGAGAGCAGAGCATGCACCAACGAAACAAAAAAAAAAAAAAAAAAGATTTCCCTCCTACTTCCCTAGCTAGCTTGCTTGGAAATATCCCCACCAACATGCCGTTCCCCTGACCTAGCACCAGCAGAGTCTCTACTAGGATGGAGTATATAAATTCAGATTTATATATTGCCCCAGGCAGATATTTGTATACAGTTGACGGGGCCAAATAGGATCTTTCAGCCCAAAAAGCCTTCGAAGGGATTAATGAGGATAGCTCACTCACTCTCTCACGTGGTGTGGTGGAGACATGTATGGCTGAATGGCCCACTCATCACCACCTGAGTTCGATCAAATTCTTGTGCGCCCAACCTCCCCTCCAAGTACTTCATGCTAGGGCTCTAGCAGATTTCAAAACCAAAGATAAAAGTGCTAAATAAATGAAAAGGAACAACTTCTTGATTTTATGCGCGGAGGGAATAAATGATACACAAATAAGTAAATACTCCATCTGTAAACAAATGTATGACATTTTAGATCGCTTCTCCCAAAAACAAAATATAAGACGTTTTTTATGCCCTATGCAAACCAGAAAACGTCTTACATTTGTTTACAGAGGTAGTAAATGCTATGATAATTTTCTTACGTATTTTTGTGTGCATGATGCTAGATTGACATATACAGTTTAGTAATCGGGGAATGCACTTTTAGATGACCAATAATATGATTAAGCAACTATATGTACCTATAAAAGAGTTCAAGTATGCTTTTAAATCATCTCACGGATTAGTAACTTCAGAATTATCTTAGGTAATCCTATATATGGACATCATCAAAGCATATTATCTAGACCCATGCATGGGAGGCGCATCTACTTAGGAGTGGGAAATTTAAAAAAAAAAAAACATCAACACGCGCGCGCGCGCGCGCACACACACACACCTATTCTAATGGATAAAGCATATTAAACAAAAGTTAAAAGGACAAATATTCAAGACATACCAAATTACTATGAAATTGCAAGTTGTTTGCATTGTACAACTAGAATCAGACTGAAATAGCCATGACAATTATATGTTTGATAATTAGTGTTATCACATTATGGGTTTATATTTGCTTACATTAAAAATAAAAATAGTTCATGTGCAACAATTTAACTAGAACAAAGGTAAAATGCTATTACAAATTCATTGCTAAGTTTACTAGAACTTCCAATGAACTAAAGCAAGCGAAGCACATAAATTTAGGTAAAAATGGAAGGTTGGAATTGCTAGAGGTAGCAAATTGTTTCCGGTTCTATAGGAAGATGCATGTACTGTTAGTCCGTCACTGATAAAATAAAGTGGCATTTTACGGCTTTGTATTACTCCCTCCGTCTCAAAATAAGTGTCTTAACTTTGTATTAGCTCTAGTACAAATTTGTACTAAGCTCAAGACACTTATTTTGGGATGGAGGGAGTAAATTATATGCTCTAGTCTGTAGATTATTAACTAGACTTGCAATGAAATGTATATTACTAATAAAAATCTCCATCCTTGATAATATGTATTTAGCTAAAGATTTCGGGGGGGGGGGGGGAGGGGGGTCCTTATTCGTTGATTTGAGTTTGACCTATTTAATGTTTTAAAGTTTGAACTATATGTCCCATACAAGGCTACAGAGTAATTCCTTCGCTTTTGCTAGTTTTAGAAAAGAAAAGAGAACTTCTCACGAGGTCTTACAACATGAAGCCAAACAAAATAAAGAATCGGGTAAGGATATTAACATTATCTCTTATACAATATTATTGTGGCGCCGTAGCACTATTGAGGTTCATCGTTCGATGCAGCGGCCGGGGGTTATCCTCCTTTTCAAAGAGAAAAAATAGCACAATTGAGGTTTCACCTGAGGGAGGAGAGTATGTGATCAGGAAACACGGTACTGAACATAAGTGGAAGGAAATAAAAAATTGAGGCATTATATTTAAATAAAAACTAGCATGTGGCCCAACATGCTAATATATGCACATCTCATGCTTTATTCTTTTTAATTTTCCAAAATGAAACTTACACAGCATAAGAAAATGGCTTTGACCAGAGAGAGAAGAAAAAGACGTTATCCCTCTTTACATGCCCATGCTGGGAAGGGGCTGCTTGACAACCATTGTGCAAACTACCAGGGTAGCTTACTCTTCCCTAAAAAAACCAGGGTGGCTTACTCTATATCCTAAAAGCCTCGCCAAAATGGCAACAGAATCTTGAGGTTTTCCTGATACCAGAATGCCCTGTACAAACTTAATCATCAGCTTGATCACTTAAGACCTGACATCTGCTCTCTTCTTCTAATGAAGCAAATGCAGTTCCCCTCTGAAATTAATGTGATGTGCTCATGCAGGCTGGTCACCGACATCCCGGCGACGACAGGAGTGTCTTTCGGTACAGGAGAAGAAAACTGATCTTATGTTTCTAATCACTTCATTATATGTATATAACTGTAATCTAATGAAACTTTTGGTATGCGTGGACGTGGATGCATATCCAGGGACTGAGGTGGTGTGCTACGAGGGCCCGCGGCCGGTGCTCGGGATCCACCGGCTGGTGTTCCTGCTCTTCCAGCAGCTGGGCCGCCAGACGGTGTACGCCCCGGGGTGGCGGCAGAACTTCAGCACCCGCGACTTCGCCGAGCTCTACAACCTCGGCCTGCCCGTCGCCGCCGTCTACTTCAACTGCCAGAGGGAGACCGGGACCGGCGGGAGAAGGATGTGATGATCAATGCTACTACAGTAGTATATGTACAGAAGATGATGATGATGATGAGGTCGTATGGGCGACTTATACAGGACGAAATGGAGGAGAAAGCATTGTAATGTTGAAGAAATAATAGCTATGCGTGCGACATTTTTGATCCGAGGCCTGCCGGTACTCCTGAACCGCAAAGATTAAAATGATGTTGGGATCCAACGGGTCAGCTGGGAGATCCTACGGAAATCAGATGGAAACCGTCGTACGCGTAGCGTCGCTGTTGTAATACTATGTGAACTGTCTTTATACTGTACTTTTTAGAAATGTATTATTGGGTGCTTGCGATTGTTCATTTGCCATCCCACCTCCTCTCTACCAGAGTAATTTTCTTGCAAGGAGGCTTTTCTCTTCTGGTCCCAATATTGTTTCACTTCTTAATTAAGAGATGCAACAGGTTATTTCTATGGCTTTTTTTTTGTGCCGGGATTTCTATGGCTTTCTATTTAGTGTTTAGCACAAGTAGTTTTATGTAACCACTGTGCAAGATGGGGCAACACAATGGAAAATAAAGAAGTATTTGTTGAATCCAAGACATGATCTCAATACTCAAGAACCACGAATAAAAACATTATTTTGCATCCTGAGCCAAAAAACACTTTGTTGCTAGTTGCGCGTTAGATTGGGCGGCTAGTCCCCTTCTGGCGTAATCTTTTCAATGATCTTCTAGACGGAGATCGTGGTGCATTGTTGCAGTATTTATTTTCTTATCTTTGTAACACGGTTTTTTGTGGGTCTTTGTAAAACGCTCTTGTAGCAACAACAACTTGCATCTCACTGTTCCTTTGTCATTTATGTTGTTGGCAGAAAATAAAAAATATTGGCAAAATTATGGTATTGTTCATGAGGCACGACTGTGGCTAGGGAAGAGGGGCTACTCAAGAACCGAGAATACAAATATCATTTTGCTTTTTCTTTTTTCTTATTTCCATGTTTGTTCTTGTAGATCAAAGCTCCGGGTACTCTAAACGCTAGTTTCTCGTTCTCCCTCTCTAGAAATCCTAGATAGCCGTCAGCACTCCCCTCCTTCCCGGCAAGGCCACGAATCTACTCCAGCTCCACCTGCCGCTCCAACGGCGGCGCTGTGGTGATGATGGATGTACCCTGCAAATTAAGAATAAGGTTTTCCCAACTCGTGATCCACCTCGTCGGCGGGGGTCTCAACAGTGGCATAGAGGACGATGGCAGATCGTCTGGTCACTGCTCTTCTGGAGTGGTGGATCTGCTTGTGTCTTCGTGTTATGCAGGTGGTCTTTGAAGGGGTCTTTCGGCAGAGTGCACCGTGATGCTTCGTGTCTTGGTCCTATGGCTCCTTCTCCGGCCAACAACGTTCAGCTAATTTCGACATCGTCGGTTAGGTCTATCTGCATCTGTCTAGCCGAATCAGGGGCAGTCGTCCAACCCTTTTCATCACCTTCTTCTCTGGGATGGTGATTTGCTTTTTCAAATCAATGTTTGCGGCGCCTTTCGGCTCCGACTGCAAACTTCTTGACCGCTGCGTTAAGAACATTTGCCTGACTTCGATGGTGTTTCAGATATCCAGAAACGGCATCGAGCTTCGCCCGCATCATACTGTCAGCAAGTGCAAGAGGGAAGACGTCGTCAATTTCCCCAAAGACGTGTGTAATTTTCAATGTGTGTAATTTTCAATTGATGTACAGATAGCCTTGTACGGATTGGTTTGCTTTAATATATAGCCTTTGGCCTTTTCTCAACAACAAAAAACTCTAAACATGATGCTAAACGTTCTTGTAGAAACAACTCACATATTCCTTTCACAAAGAAATGTCATTCAACCCTCATTTATTTATCATTTGTGTTATTGGAAGCAGAGAACATATATTAGCAAAATTATGCTTATGCTACTGTTCATGATGCATAAGGGGCGTCCTCGAGTACATTACCCCAGCTACCACCAATCCTACTTCGCTTTGCTCTTTTGCAACTTTAAATCCATATTTAAAACGTGTGAATTTCTTATTTGACATTCCTTCAATCGTAATGCATATTTTAAAATGTCTCCACATATTTTAAAAATTATGTACACCCATTGCTTCTATAGTTAACATTTTCAAAAAATATCTACAATACGAGGGAGATATAAAACATTTTTTACTATGGGTGCTTGGAAAGAAAAAGATCAAATGTATGGTCATATGTGCAGGAAAAGCATGTATACATCTTATGTGATTAAAGAAAAATTATGTCATATTATGCACAGTAAACATGTTAAGATACCTGCCATAAATTATCTGGAGTAGAATATTTTGCATATTATGGCAGCCTGGCAGGTCATCTACGGGTACATGGGTAATATGTATGTGAAACTGTAATATCAAGATTACTGTTTCTTTTGACTATTGGTGATTTTTCCTTGCTTGGAGAATACACAGACCAGTTTCTATTGGCAATTGGTGAATTTTCCTTGCTTGGAGAATACAAGAAAGAGCAAATGGTCTTCAGTTCAGAAGATTTTGTCACGCGGCAGTTGCTGAAGATCAATACTCAAAACTGTTCCTCGTGAGCTAAATCACTATAGAGCTGAGATTCCTTGCAGTTGCTAGAACATAGATGGCGGAATGACAAAATAAATCAAAAATGGGAAGATTTTAACAGCCATCAAGTGTGAAATAAATAAACAGAGAAAATTCAGATAATAAAAATTAAAATGTGGGTAACAGCGCGCAATATCAACCGTACATAAACATATGTTATATTTCATTCTAAACAATGAAGCATAAACATAAACAAAAAGGTGAGATTATTCCAAGTCCTAGAACGTATCCTGCTATCAGGTTGGTTAGTAGCACTGCCACAATTTTGTCAGTCCAGCTGTAAGATCAACCTCGCCAACAGTCCAGCTCCAGTTTGTAATTTGTAACGTTGAACTCGTGGAGATGGGATCCTTGGTAGGGCAACAATATTTACCATAATGGGTTAAATGTGGGATAAGAAAATTGAGGAAGGGGCCTAAACTGGTTCGCATGAAGTTCTTATGAAGCAAATGGGGATGATTCTTCAATTGATTTCTGGTCTGTGGGCTTTAACTCCCAATTACGAAGGCTGCCAGTTGCCGAATCGGACTTTGAAATGTACAAAACCTTGTTGTGGAACCTGTGAAGTGTCTTCCGGTGACCGACACTTATATATGTAATCCCTGCAGCTTCAATCTGACTGTATAGATGAACCTGAGCCAGGGGAGAAATAGTTAAAATGGTGTTAAGGTAAAACTATTTGGGCAATTCAGTAGATATATAGATGGTAATTCCAGAATTACCCTTCTTCACAATTTGTTGCAGGAAGCAGCTCGTAAAAGTAAATATAGGCGCAATAGCAGTATATGGATTGTTACCTCATTTGTATCATCTAGTGCACTTGTGGACTCGTCCAGTAGGACCAGAGTTGGTTTTGCGAGTAACAACCGAGCAAATGCAAGACGTTGTTGCTCCCCTAGGGAAAGAACACTAGCCCAATCATGGACAGAATCCATGCCATTGAAACGTGGTAATATGTAGCCCAGCCTAACAACCTCAAGTACTCTGATCAGTTCATCAGTTGAGGGCATCTCAGGCTTGGCACCCACCCCATCTGACGTGGAGACTTCAGACAGAAAGGAAAGAGGAGCTGGTATTCATAAAAAATAGCACAACTTTAGATCAGTCTCACATGAATGTTCAGAATCCGCAGATAATCATAAGTTTGTTCCGCATCTGACAACAAAATTCAAACAACTGGAGTACTCCTGCATCACTGTCGGACCAGAATGATGCAACTACAAGATAGAAGGAAAATACAAGTAACTGCTAGAATTTTTGCATTTTACTTCTGTTAGATGGAATTATTCTGCATTAATAACACTGAAATGAACATGCTAAATTTCAGAACCATCCTGTGGTACTACTCCTAGAACTTTTCCAAATGCCTAGAATTTGTTGACTTATGTTAGTTTAAACACCATAATACTTCTCATTTAGGCATATAAACCGTAACACCTCAGGGAACGAAATCTAAAGCCATGCATATATTAACTCACTTGGACTTTCATCCACAAGTGATTCGAAAAGGTTAAGCTGGAGTTACTATGCTTGGTTCTGTTGCATTTCTGTGCTGTCTTGAGACTTTGAAATCGTCTAAATTCTCCATGTTGGATTAATCGAACTTGCTACCAAAGTAACTAAACGCATGAGGCAAACTGGACCAAGGTGTTACAGATACATGGACTAATAATGGTCAATGATACTTGCATTTCCGTGCCCTCTTTCTCATGCTCTCCAACCTAACATTTATGTTTCTGATTGAGATCAGGAATTGCTAATTCCCGAACGATCCATAACTTCTCAATGGGACACTGATGAATTAACTGCTCCCTTTTTCTTTTCTTTTTTGAGATTAGATGAATTATCTGGCTCTGATGCAACTTCTGCTTAGTTAACATCTGGAAGCTTTGTGCCTAATCAAGGATACTGGTTGCCTTAGACTTCCAAAACATTTTAGGACAGTATCCTTTATCGTTTCTCTATTTTGGGTGGGATTCAGGACCCAGCTTTTCCACAATTTGGACCTTTGCGGCACCTAAGAAAGAAAAAATATTTGATTGACTGCTGGTAAAGCAAGGAATTAAAGTAAGGCAGGGGGCTATTGATGATGGTAAGTGTCCTTTTGGATGTGCGAGTAGTGAAATTGCTTCTCACTTCTCTATCAACGTACGAAAAATGTTTTGCAGCTTGGGATTGACCTTGCATGAGCATTTGATCCTAGGGACGTCTATACAGTCGAAAGAAATGAGCTGATTCAGGACAGCTGGAAGGTTGGATTATCCTCATCACTGCAGCTTACTGGACTATATGGTTAGCTCGAAATCGCAAGGTGTTCGATCATATAACCATTCCAGCTGCACTGGTGGCAAAGCAATGTAAAGAAAGTCTGAAGTTGAAGGTGCACCGAGGGACGCACAAGCATTCAGAAAGAAACATTGTGCTCTGCTGGACTCAGGACTGACCAGACTAGAGGAAAGTTTCCTTGATGTCTTCATGTAATTTTTTTTCATTTCTCTACTAGCTGGGTTTTTTCTTTTTGTATTCTGTAACTCGCTATGTACTTCTCTGGTTTGCTGATTTTACTGGAAAAATTCAGCTGTGGACCACTCCTCCTGACTTTGCTAAAATAAAATAAACAAGACGTTATCAGTGCCAAAGATTCAAAACTAAAGAATAAATACTTGGCCATTCAACAAAATTGGAAGTTTTAGACTACAATGACTATATTAGGTATCTACCTATGTACTCTTATTCAAAAACAAATTCATGTTGGGAGAAACAAAACAAAGAAATGGTTTGATGATATGAGCAATAATGTTTTCACCTCTTCCTTCTTTTAAGTACATGAGCACATTTCTCTTCTTGTACTAACAAATTAAATTTCATGTGTTAGTTACTTTTCGGATTACCGGTTCGTGCAGAATTTCCATGTTGACTAAACGTCCAAACCGATGTGGTTTGCACCTAGATGACAATTTGTACTCAATACCTCCCATGAAACAAATTACCTTTGCTTTGAGCATCATTAGTTGGTGACTGATGTATATTTGCAGTCCATGTAGGATAGAGCAATTGCTGGCGAAGAGTGCCCAAAACCATATATGGTCTTTGTGGGACAAAAAAAATGCCATTATCTCTTCTCTGCTTGGAACTTTGTAATAGTTCTTCACCCTCTGGCTTTATGTTGGATGGCTCATTAGAACCTAAAGTTGCTGTCTGAAGCTGCCTAGAATCTCTGGCATGGTATATGATATCCCCAGTACCACTAGTCCAAAGACCAGCCAAAGCACGCAGCAATGATGTCTTCCCACAGCCGCTGGGCCCCATTACCTTAAATTAAAAATGAGATCACCATATCAGCCTGATGTCAGCAGTACTATTGATATTGCTGATTGTACAACTAGCTAAAGATGAAATACCAGTAGGTGGTCCTTGTCTTTTAATTCCATATTGAAGTCAGTGATGAGAATATTTCCACCCCTGGGTGTTAACAATGTCAAATCACAAATCTCTAGAACTATGCCTGGCTCAGATTGCATTTGTGATCCATTAGAACTGAGAACAGAAGGACTGCCACTCTTGAAAGAAATGTTGATCCCATCAATGCTATCACGTCGGGGTGATAGAGAAGACTCATTTTCACCCAATAGATCATCAAATTCACCTGTAGTTTACAGTTCGATTAGGTTAATCTAGTTACCTTAGCAAGTACTCCCTCCATCCCGAATTACTTGTCGCAGAAATGGATAGAAATGGATGTATCTAGAACTTAAAACACGTCTAGATACATCCATTTTTGCGACAAGTAATTCCGGACGGAGGGAGTAGTAGAGAGAGAGAGAGAGACGACAGAGACAGAGAGAAGTGTCACCTAAACGATCAATGACTGCCGAGAATGCACTAATTGACTGAAACTGGAAAACAATGAGAGAAAAATCACTGAGGATGTGATTGAAAGCAGACACCGATTGGTTTATTACTCCAAACTCGATTTTTCCTGCAAAAAACATTGGAGCAACAACTGCAGCTGGCAGGATTTGAATTAAATATCGGTAACCATTGGTGAAGAACTCCAGATTCCGGGACGCTATCAGCAATTCCTGCAAAGATAACAAACAAAGTCAAACATCAGACCATTCGCAAATATAAATTGCACCATAATTTTCTAGTTGAACATATAAGTATATAGAGAGCAAAGCTGACGCAGGGTGCCTGTTTTCAAGAATGGTAATGAATTCCCTCACGAGAGTATATAAATATAAAAGCACTTTGTTTTGGGATCCGGAAATCATCTTACTTTGGATACTTTTTTTCAGAAGTATACGTGTTCCATTCTTGTCAAAGTCTGGGTTACAAGACATGTACACACACCTAAGAAGCACTGAAGGACACCTGGCCCCGCACTTTTGCACAAATAACCCCCAACAAAGAAAACTACAAAAAAGGACGTAGTTACTAGGTGCAGTATATTTTAGCACAGTGGCAGTAGAAGATTATGACTGCGTATGTAGTTACTACAGCGTGATAAGAAAATGTAGTATTGAATTTACTGTAAACGTATAAAGCGGCATATTAATGTGAAACGTAACCTATGTAATACCACATCCAGAGAGACAAAGTTCTAGGCATTCAACGTGCTTTTCTAGCAATGATGACATTTTATTTCGCTTGCCGATCTTGCTGATGCTGAGGAGATTATGGCGACACTGCAACATGTTGGTGGAGCAGATCTTGGACGAAGCAGAGATCTGGAAGTAAGTTGGCACTAAGAAGCCAATGGCATGCACAACCACCTACTACATTCCTAGTCAGAATTTCGGCTCAGGCTCTTTTGCGTGCCTCTGTGGCATCTTCAGGCTGCAGTTTTCATAGTTGGTTGTTAGGCTTTTGGTCATGTTTTGAGTCATTATCACCTGTGGCGTTGTATCTTTTGCACCTTCCTGCGTTTCTTCCAATGCAAAAGTATACTCCCTCCGTCCGAAAAAGCTTGTCCCTCAAATGGGGACAAGCTTTTCCGGACGGAGGGAGTACACTCTTTGCAATGTGTTCTAGAAAAGTACTCCCTCCGTTCACAAATGAAGTAAGATGTTCAAACTTTTTTCTGAATCGGATGTATATAGACACGTTTCAGTGTGTTTGTTCACTCATTTCAGTCCGTATGTATTCCATATTGAAATATCCAAAACATCTTATATTTTTTAACGGAAGGAGTAATACTTTATTTCACCTGCCACAGTTATCATCATAGTTAACAAACTTTTTGGAGATCATAAAATCAGCACTGGATGTTATAAAACTACATTCAACATGATTCACTAATATGAGTAGCAATTTACAGGATTATCAAAGACAAGCAAAGCTTGATCTAGAAACCACTGGCGTTTTGCTTTCTGATGAAATGCATTATAAATAAAAGGTCAATGAATTTGTGAGAAACCCATCCAAATATCATAAAATCATTTTACAAAATATAAATAAGTGCTGAAAACAAACAAGCTGTTGGGTGCTTGTTGTTTATTGCAAGCTCGCCACTCTACTCCATCCACTGCTTAGCAGGCTTACCTACTGAGAAATGACCCTATGGTGGCTTTCATAATGTCGGAACAAACAAGAAAAGTGGAGCAAAACAAAAGGGAATATAAGGCGATAGACAGGCTATAGAAGCAATGCTTACACTTAGGTTTTGGTAAGCCCTCCTGAACCGATCCAACAGAAGTTGCAATTCATTTTCCTCACCACCGTAAAAGGCAATTGATTCAGCATTTTCTCTAACACGGACAAGCCCGTAACGGAAATCAGCTTCTTTCTTTTCTTGCATGAAGTTCAAGTTGACCAAACTCTGTCAACACAAGCATGACCAACTATTAGTTACATCAATAACGAAAGTATGTGAACAATTATATCTTTGATTCAAGTTATAGATAAATAAGCCTTACCTTACCAAGGAAGACACTAATAGCGGTCCCTCCAAGAGAATAAACAATAAGAACAACGAATAATGGTGGATAGATTCCATAAAGGATATTGCTGAATGATACCAAATCCACGACAGCATTGAGAAGTGTCAGGGAAAACGCAAGCGCAGTTCCAGTAAATGCACTTAGATCGTCATTGATCCGCTGATCTGGATTGTCTATTAGTGATTGAGACTGAATCTTGTAGAATGTTCTGTTCTTAAAGTAGCGCTTCATGTAATAACTTGTCATCCAAGATCGCCATCTTAAAGATAGGGTTTCTCTTGCATAGTCCCTCAAGACAAAGAACTGTATAGCAGTGCAAGCAGGAGGTTGCAAATCAGAACATAAGTCTATTAAGAGGTACACTAGTTGGTGAATCTGAACCATGACAAGCAAAGTAACGAATACAGTTCCTAATGATGAATGCTAACAGGAGCATAGCAATTCCAGACACTTCTGGGAACCAGGAGCAAGAGTAAGATCCTTGCAGCTTTAGTCCTCTGGTGCAGAGATCAAATGTTCAATTATGTAGTACTTTTACCAGGAGTCTGGGACCTTTTGCTAAATGGAAGAGATAACCAGGTAGATTTTAGGTAAAACGTCAACAATAAATTTAGCTACAGCCTCTTAAACAGCTAGAAAATATGAACATTGTGGATCTAGACAACCCTGGAAAGGATACCTATCATGATATACAAACCACTGATACTTAACACAGAAAACCGCAGCTATGTTCCCTCTGTAAATACTAGTCATTGCTTGTTAAACAGGATAGTGCACTGATGGAGAAAAGATTACTCATAAGGCAACATCATCCCGTATTATAACTATTCATGTCAAGGTGCTACAAATAGCAGCTTGAAGAGCAATACCTACAAAAGGGCAGCAATATGCTCACCGGAACTCCTACAGCGAAACCTCCCAAGTAGTACAGCAGTTGCTTGGTAAATTGTTCCTGGTCCTTGTCTTGAAATAGACAGCACTAAATATGTGTTAGCCAGTAAAAAGAGAAGATGATGTACATCCACTTTGAATTATATAAAATGACACCTTCAGTTACACCCATACTGAAGGCTGAAACATAACTTCTTGTCTACTTTGGACATTGCAGATGACACCCAAAGATTCAACTGAGACATGTCCTTTTATAAATAATCTTGAGAATTTTTATGTGTAACTAAAAGAATTAATCCCTTACTCTCCTGCCCACTAATCTTTATCACGTGCACTGGCCATCCTAATTTTCATTTCAGAACACTAACATTCGGTCTACCAGTTCATAAAAGTTTTCACAGAAGACGAAACATACCAGCGAGGGCGTTGTAGAAATCACGGCCCAGAAAGTTGAATCCAACACTGATCCCTGTAGTCGCCAGCGTGAGCGCAAATACACCAGCAAGCTGCAGCCTTGCTTGGGCCTTATCCTCTGACCACCAGTAAGGCGCGGCAACTTTCCAGAATCTTCTAGCTAGCGTTCTGAGGTCTGTACCAGCTCTCTATCAGCATGAGATGAAGGAAATGTGCATCCATTAGCAACGCAACAAACAACAAACCAGCACAAGAGGCACCAGCATTTGCAGAGTGACATCACAATAGCAAAGCAGACAAACTGGCACTTTGCTTATGCACGACTAGAACAGTGCTGATTGTACTGGATCTTATGGTCGGTTTTGTCCCATCGCTCCGAATCCCCCCGCTGAACTGCGAACCCCTGTGTGAGTGTATGGCTATTGCAAAATCTAACAATGCGGCAGGACACTAAAGCTATTATTAAGCTACTAGTACTAGAAACCAGTTGCCACACAGACCTAAAGCTCAGAAGCCAGAACGGAAAAGTAGGAACTGTGAAGTAAAACCATACTGGTAGTTGCTAAGCCATAATCACCTTATCCTCGCCCCCTGGAGGACCAGGGGAGTCGCTGGAGGCCTCTCCTGCGGCGGCGGCGGCCGGAGGAGGGGCCGCCGCCCTCCGTCGCCCGCGGCGGCGCATGGTGGGGGCCACCACGGCCCGGCGGAAGGGGACGCCGAAGCGCGGCGACGCGGAGAGCCCGAGGCTGCGAGACAGCGGCCGCGGAAGCGGCTGTGGTTGTTGCGGAGCAGGCCAAGTGGTGGGGAAGCAGCAGCATGTGGGCACGACGAGTAAGTGCATCTTCCTCGCCCGCTTTTAAAAATCCTTTATTCTCTCCTCCCCGTCGGTTGCGCCGCCTCCTCGCGAGACCACCGACCGGCTGCTCGTCGTGACAAGCGAGCAATGGCGAGCGCCGTGGACCACGGCGGCGGGCGTTGGAGGCTGTACTGGCCAAGCAGCAGAGACGTTACGGTTCACGCTGCTTCGAGTCCACCAGCGGGAGAGGCGGACGGGTCGCTGACATTCTGGCCACCAAGGGATAGTGGCCCAGCTGCAGCCACCGGAACGACCGTGCCCACCTCCGGGACGACGACATGCCGGGGAGGTGGCTGCAGCGCCACACGTATCCTATCTTCTGAAAACAGAGAAACAGCACATAGACGACGGAACAGCAATAACAGAGAAGATTAATGAATTATTAAAATCTTCTCAGCATCTACGAAATGTATTGTATCAACAATTGGACGTTTTCTTTCCTTTTGGATTCCTTTTCTTTTCTCTTCTTTTCTTTTTCTCATAGAGAAGAAAGCATCAATTTATTACAGCAATAAAGAATTTACAATGCCTGGCTGGCTCTGGCTGTGGCTCCAGTTCTGTTCTTCTTTTATCTAGCCTGGGAAGCCCTGCCTCGCTATCTAGCAAAATCCTGTGACTAAAGAAAAAAACACGAACAGGTTGCATGCTGACGGGCCATGCACAAGATGATGAAAGAATCTGGGAATGTGGCGCTTCGCCACTGTAATAATTGGGGTTGGTTAGTCCTTGTGAGCACTTCAGTTCATGTATCCACGGCAGTTAGGAGCTTTACACAGGCAGGGAACCTTGCGATCCTCCGACTCGTCCGGGTCAAATTTGTAGTCATACCTGCGCATCAGAGCAAGAAACAGAGGGATCAGAAAGAAGATCGACTGGTTGCAGGCTGTCGTTTACACTCTCGGCGCGACTGAATAGAGAGAGGGGTTATGAAGCAGTACGTCAGTTCTTCTCCGGCTGAAACATCTCTCCTGGCAATCAGAATTATCTGGCTCTTGTTGTCGCCAACGCTCACGATCCTCGCGTAGCAGTTAGGCATGCACTGCAAACGCAACGAGTATATTATTGGTTGCCGTTTTGTTGGTTCAAGAAGATGCAGCAGGTGTGAGAGCATGATGAAGGTTTACCGAGTGGTTAATTATACGGGCGATGTTTCCTCTCTCCGTAGCATCAATCACAACATCTTCGCTTATTTTGAACAGCTGCAGCAGCACAAAACGCAAAAGAACAATTCACAACTTCAGAACATCAAACTGCAGTTTTATGTGATAATTCTAGTTGGTTGTACACTTAATCAAATTGTCATCAAGAAAAAATTGCATGGCGGAGATTAGTTACACCAGTTAAACCGTCCAAGTTGAAAGTAGAGAACCAACTAAAACAATACAAAAAGTGAAGCATAAAAATAACTCACGTAGCAGTCTTTATTTTCCTTGTGATATCGTGCTTCCCTCAAATCAGCAACACTACGTCTGACTTGGTCCCCACGATATTCAATCACCTGGCACAAGTTTGGTTAGCTGACAAATTAAGAACAGATCCCTCGCAAATGGGATGTACTATTAAATAAGTGCTTCAATAACATAGGCATAAGCATGTTCATGGTAAAAATTTCAACTCTAATCTGAGACAGAAAATGTACTAAAAATGTGTGTGCTGCCGATTTAACATGTATATATGCCTATAATTATGCACAACAAACCAATTACACCTATGAATTGGAGATCAAGCATTGGATCCAATTATATTCATTAGTTGGAGATAATCCAATGCAACCAAGTATATTCACTAATTGGAGATCAAGCAAGTAACCAAAAGTTATCTGCTGTAATTTAGACAGTGCACATTTAATCAAATTGCCATGTACTCCCTCCGTTCCAAAATAGATGACCCAACTTTGTACTAAAGTTAGTACAAAGTTGGGTCATCTATTTTGGAACGGAGGGAGTAGCTGTTAAATTATGCTTTGTGACCAGACTAATGGTATGTCAGTGCATGTGCTTGATAATGTAGTTAGTATGAGCACTGTTGAAGCAAAAAAAAAATGTCTGAAGTGCTTACCATTTGCCCCTCCTGAATTTTCCTAACAGCAAAGAGCCCCCATCCATGTACTCCAGATCGACCACAAGAGACCCTCTTATTTTCAGTTCTCTGAAATAATCAAACATATGTTTATTGGTTTGCTCATATAGCCTTCTAAGAACCACGAACATTCAGAAAGTAAACCTGTAAATATTGAAGCCTTTCTTTGAACGTAGCAAAAGGTCGGTCGTCCTTCTGGTCCTGCTGACAAGGGAATAAGATGCCTAAATGTTTCTAACATTCAAATGGTCAAAAAAAAAATAGTGGTGATGCTCAGGGCCAGGCAATTACCATGTACATGTTCAAAGCCTCAATCAAATCCTGAGAGTGGTGTCGGGGTCCCATTATTCGATGGGCAACTGCCTCTCCTTGTTGTTTCTGGAAAACACAGATAACTTAGTACTAAGGACTTGCTGACAAAACTAACAGAAATTAAAACTACACAGGTGTTAACATCACTTGCATTTAACATTAACTGAAGTTGGGCATAACAGTATGTCACGCAAAACAGTGCTGCTACAATTTTCAGAATCAACACACATGAACACGCGCACACAAGGGCAAAGAAATTATACAGGAAGAATGTACAAATGGCCGATGTATATTAAGTATAAATGAACTAGCAACAAAAAATATCACAAGGTGATGTCCAAAAGATTAGTAGGAATGATTAGTAAAGGAAGTGGATGATATATGATCTCTTAGAGATTTATGCATGAACACATTCGGCACTGTCTTTTCTTAAATCGTGTGACAATACAATGGTATGCAGACTAAGGCATAGCCTAGTGGTGGGAAGGGGCTGATGCCTTTCCACCCACCCAGGTTCAAGGCATGGTACTTGCAATTTGGGGTTGTTGCACCAATTATACTGTAGGGGGTTCCCTTACAGTCTTTCTGTCAAAAAAAAAACAATACAATGGTATGTATAGGGGGTGGGGGGGGGGGGGGTCCAGGGTGGGTGCAGAAAACCAAGATAATTGGAAAATACCTTGTTTTTCAACATTTCATAAGGTAGGCACCTTGCTGCTGGGCAGTCAGAAATTTCAGCAGGAAAAACCTCCTGGTGACTTTCGCTCTTAGCTAGTCTTGAAGGAGATTGTTTCTCATTGTTTTGGAGTAAAAATTTGGTGGAGAACACTCCATCAGGTGTCTTCACAATCAACACATTATCTGGGTCAGGAGTACTGAAGTGGACAAGAAAGAATAACATGTATTAGTAACATTTACTGGTGGTAATTTCTGCCTCAGGTTATATTTTCACTTCTGCAAATGACATTGTTCCAAAATCATGCCTGTTCCATGGACCATATTTGCCATTATTTTCTTAAAAATAGGTTTTGGCTGGTACTAAAATCAACCCCAAAAGATTACACAAAAGTAAGTATATATAACGATCGTGAAGCCAACTTAGAATTGTTCTTCTAGATAACCACTCATGAATTTAACTTAACCAAAAAGGAAAAATCAAGTGAGAATTATTACCTGTGAAACGCACAGTAGGAGACCATTTTAGTCATCTTCCTACCATTTCTCTCAGAGTATTGCAACTGCAAGAGTACAGGAAAAGGACAACTTTAATGTTTATGTTTAAAATCGGTTAATAAAGGAACAAACGCCAGAAATTTTTTGAAGTTATGCTTTGAAGACAGCATGCTTAAAAACTTTAGGATTAGCTCAAATGGAAGTATTTGAGCAACGACACAAAAAAATGGCACAAGGGAACTTTTGCCACGACATAGCTTAAATGTAAAAGTTGGTGACAAAAACTTGCTAATCCACAGCAATAATACACAGAAGCAAAGAATGTCAGGCTGGTAAGTGGCATATGCTCAAACATAATCTTGCACACAATCATTATATAGCCAATAACATGCATTCTGTTTTCATATAAGAAAAGAAGAGAGTGGAGGTTAAATTAAAGAAAATGGATATGCAAACATATTATGATGACAATTTCCACTACAAAAAGGTGGCAAAAGCAATCTTACCTCCATGCGATATCCAGCTCTTGATGCACATATTGCATGATAATAAGTAGAACACTTGTAGCATTGGGTGCAGGCCCCATGCATCTGCTTGCATATGATACATGTCTGGAATTAACAAAAAAAAAACAGAGTTAAGCAAAGAGTAAGGTGATTGAACACAGAAGCACATACAATAATTACCCATTAGGTAACCTTGCAAAAGGTGCCAGATAAAAATCCTAACCTTCTTAAAGTACTCAGAAGGGATGCTCAATATGCCCATAGCTGGCTCCATTGTCTCCTCAACAGGAAATGAGACTTTAGGCTGATACCAGGCACACATGACATGAACCCACAGTTGGTCAATATCAGTTGGCTTGAGAGCACCACCTAGGAGATCCAACAAGTACAAGTTAACAGCATGAGTGTTCCGTAAACAACATGGTAAACAAGACAAGAAAACATTAGAATATTAGATACCACTGTGCACCAATCAAACTTATCACATCAAAGGAATAAAACTAAGCATCAGTCAGGAACACGCTAAAAACATCAACACTTAAGGAAATTACTGAACTGTCCAAACAATTCCATGTTAATGATGAATCATGAAACTATGGAGCACATCAATTGGAGCCCAGTTTGCGATGTGGAAACAATGAGGCCCTATTTTGGGATACAAGAATTTCACAGGAATTGTTTCGGAAATTAGGAAAAGAACAAGCGTTCCAAACAATGTAGTATAGGATATTCATCGAGAGAAAATACCTTTTACAGGGCATAGGCAGCATTCTTTTTTTTGTTGGGGCAGTTCACAAGCTCGACAAACCCAATTAGTTAAATCCTGTACAACACGAGCTCCGTAGCACTCTTGATGGACAGCTATTTGGCACCTGAATACATAAATTTTCAAGAAGCTTTTGTTAACCACTAATCATGAAAATTTACAGAAAAAATAGTCTTAAAACATCGAAGGAATTCTTAAGTGAAGGTGATGGATAAAAATTCAAATGACGGCAGGAATTACCTGTTACAAATGATAATTTTGTTGTAGTCCCAATCCTCAACCCACCGACAGACGGCACAACGTTCAGTTGTCCATTTAGCATAGACTGGACTATAAGAGTTTGCTGCAGATATTGGAAAAATCAACCATGTGAAGTCATATTAAAACCACCAACCACACACAGCCCATGAAAAAATCAAGTGGCGTACCTTGTAAAGAAAGCAACTCTTCTTTCTTAATACCTGGGGTAGAAGACTTGAAATTCCCACCAGGAATATCATGAAGCTGCAGATAATGACAAAAAAGTAATCTTTTCAGTTTTGCATGGATATGTGCATTAGTGTCAACTAGAGATGATACACCGTGCATTGTTGCGGAACTTGGTTGCAATTATTTCAATGAGATTTGATTGCATGAAGTACTTTTGGATTAAAAATCTGAGAATTGAAACTAATACATTTATTATATTTGATTAGCGTATAGCTGTAGAAAAAATATTGAATATGAGTAGCATGCGTGGTGCATGTTAAGATAGATATTTTACCATGCATGGTGGCATGGTCAGTTGGCATAGTTGCATGTTGACAGAATTGGAGTTAGTGGGGATCAACTAACTAGGTATATAGGATAAGCATTCACATATTATGTTGAACCACAGACGTCCAAGTTGATGAAGATCCTGAGGGCTTACCAAGTCAATTAGTGGCTCCCCAGTGCTCTTGAGTTTAATACTCATCTTCCAATTTTTCTTCCTTGAGCCAGTATGCCTCTCCCACTCATTCAGAGTCATCATCTTTTTCTTGCAAGATTTGCATTGACATAATATCCTGCCAGCAAAAAGAATACTCAAATACCAATACTGGTGCAACTGTGCAATGATGCAAGCACACATAAGGAAATCAATGCAACATGATGACCGCAGGCAACTGTGTAATGGTTTTTATTGCTTCTGGTCTCTAAACATCGGATGAATTCCCATCACAAAAGTGACCAATCCTCAAAGGGGTGACTATGGTAAGAACTAATGCGACCTAAAAGTCACTTGCTTATGCACCAAGTGAAGGTTAAAGGACCAATTGCAAGTATACAGTGGCCACTTCAATTCCATAACATATGTTTGTGCACTTGTACTTTAGCTCTCAGGTCAATTTTTCTAGCCTGGAAAATGAACCAAAAGAGGAAAGTTGCTGCTCCACAAAAAGAAAAGATGGCATGTTCAATAATTTTAGTATTTCTTTCTGAACAGTTGACTTAATACAAAAAATATTACTTAAAATAATAAAACATTAGATTCAGATAGAGTATTGATAATTAAGCAAATTTAAAGAAACATGTAATCTGAAGATTCAGTAGAAGATATGTCAAATGCTTACATGTGCTTCTCTGGTAAGTACAATGCTTCCATCACCGAGCAGCATACAGGTATGGATTCAGGTAATTTTTCCTTTGAAGTGCTGGCAAATCTATGTTGAGACATGTTAGAAACTGGCATTCTTATTTATTATAACAGCCAACAAACATCCATAGGTTTGAGAAGGAAATGAATAACTCACTCTGAACTGTTGGAAGTGCTCGTTTGTTCAACTTTCACTCTCTTGCGTTTAGACTTACAATCAGGACAGAAATACTCGGTATTTTCTAAATCCTGCAAAATAATGTGTAGTCAGTGGAGCCTATCCATGGAAGCATTGCATGTTATATACTCCCTCTGTCTGGAAAAGCTTGTCCCAAGCTTGTTCCTCAAATGGATGTATCTAGCACTAACTTGATGCTAGATACATCCATTTTAGGGACAAGCTTTTTCGGACGGAGGGAGTACATAACAAACATCATGACATTAAAATGTCAACACCAAACAAAGGTGAACAAACAACCTCCAGTTCACTGCATGTCCGGTCGCATTCTACATGAACCCAAATCTGGCACTCGTCACAACATACCTGCCAAGAAACGGATTGCGGGTCAATGCCTAAAACAACCAAGAGAAGATAATCTATATCTATATAGCATAACCAAAGCAGCTTCAAGGCTTACCCAGTTTCCACCATCCGTGTGATGCCAAATTTTCTTGCATATGCCACAGTATTGCTTTGACTGCAATAGCTGCAAACATGATAATTTACCCATGTAAGGCACTAAATAGAAACAAATGAGTTAATAAAACATACGAAGCACCTTGGTCAGTCACATGCCAGAGACGTACCTTTTCACAGTGCCTACAAAGTAACTGCTCTGCTTCTTGCTTCTTTTTCTTTGAAATCTTGGATGGAAGACGATTACCACAACTATCACAACATGCTGCTAATTTAACAACCACCTGCAACACAGTAAATTAATTAGATAGCAGCCTAGCCGAGGAATTGCAATAAATGAGGCAGATAGTACAAGATTACAAGCTTAGCTATTACAACTCCACACGTCCAATTACCTGAGAATGAGATTGACACTCCTGCTCGTTATTAGAACCAGTCACTTCATGTGCGCCATCATCGACAGACTGCTCATTCACAGACTTGTCCAGAGAGCAGACCCCATCCATTTGGAGCTCAAAAAAGCCACGCTCGGCAAGGAAAGCCTCCTCAATTGCTGCACGGAATTTGCTTGGCTTGAGCTTAAGCTTATGCAGAGATTGTCCCTGGAACTTATCTAGGTATTCCACAAAGGGAAAGATCATCCCTTGCTTGACCCATCCATAGTCCTACATACAAAAGAATTCGACTATGTGAGCACACGGAAAAGAAAAACAGAAAGGAGACGGTTGGTTCATATATAAACCAACTAACTCGACCAGGGAAAGAAAACTGCAACGCTTATCCAGGAAACTGTGATAAATTACCCTGTTTTGGCCGCCTGCAGAGTAACCGAAGAACATGACGCAGAGAGCGCCGGGAACGCAAGAGTTGAGCACAACCTCTGGGGCGTGCTGCAGCGGGTTAATCACTAGTGCGGGCCACGCGGGGCTCTTCTTTCCCGACCTTGCCCACACCACGTCGCCGAGCACAAAATCCTCTGGCCAGTAGAAATCCTCTCTCCTCACCTCGGCCTCCTGCTTTGGCTTGCATTCCACCACCGAGGACCTCCCCTCCGGGCCAGCATTCCCAGCAGCAGCATTGCTTGTGGGCGTGGCCACAGCACCCACCACGGGCCGCTCCTCCGGCACGCATTTCCCACCGGCATTGCTGACGGAAGTGACGACGCTACCACTGAAACAGCCCGAGCTGCCGCTCCGGCTGATGTTCCGGCACGCGCGGTACAGCTCCTCCTCCGTCTGCGCCGGCTCGCCGGTCCACACCTCGGTCTGCACGGCCCCAAAGGCGGAGCCTTTCGGGCCAACGGCGCGCACCTCCACCTCGTACACCTCGCCGTCCCTGTCCTCGACCTTGGGCGGCGCGGGGGCCTTGCAGGCCTTCTTGGCGGGCGGCGGCGCGACGGCCGAGTCCCGGAACCGCGAGGGCAGGACGCGCTCCCGGCGGCGCTTGGCGGGCGGCATGCCCTCGGCGGCGGCGGCGGCGGGGGGCTCCAGCTCGTACGGGACGGCGGCGGTGCAGCGCTTGGGCGGGATGCGGGAGGCGAGCATGGCACTGGCGCCCGCGGCGGCTAGGGCATGGGGGTGGGGGGCGCGCGATGCCCTAGAACCTCGAATCGGGGCGGCGGATTGTTGGGCCCTTAGGGTTCCGGCGGCGGCGAGTAGTGGGGATTTAAGGTCGGGGAAGGGGTTGATTGTTCGGTCGGCTCCGTCCGAGATGGGGATGGATTTGAGGCGGATGCGGATAGGGACGATGCGCGCCGACGCGGGGCCGAAAATTTCGGGCTCCCTCCGTCCGGGCGTCCGGGGGATTGGGTGGGTGGGGCGTGCGGCTTGGGTTTTGAACGAAAGTTTTGGAACGCGTTGCCTGTCGGGGTCGGAACCTGTACTCCAGTAGGAAGAGGGGAAGAGGGGGAGTGAGGTGGGGAAGACGACTCAACGTCGCGAGATGGTCGGGCGGGGGCAGCAAACAGAGTTTTCGCGCGGATCTGGATGGCTTCTCTTCGCTCGTGCCGTGTGGCGGGCGCTGACGTGAGAATCGATTCCTCCTCGGCCATTGGATTCTGGCTGGGGCCTTTTGTTGCTCGGGCTCGGGTGGCGGCCCTCCTCTCCGTGCCGGACCCGGAAGGAAACTCCCGATCGCCGCCGCCTCTGCTTCGCTTCGCTCCGACCTGACGCCGTCGCGATACTCCGGTAACCGCAGATGACGCAGGGACGCGCCTTGCAACGCGAGCGGTTGCCATGGATCTCCAGACGAGCTGCTTCCTGTCCTTGGTGCGCCCTTGTCGAAATGATCAATCTTTTTTTCGAATTAAAAAACAAATTACTGGTACCTGAGGCGAGGTGCAATCAATTCGACGCAGGATATAAATATAGAACCTCCTTGAGGGTACCCTTAGTTTTGGAATTTGAGTTCATTTGGTTGAACTAATTGTGATCGGATCGTACGCATGGCAAAGCCAACCCAGCCCGTCCACTCGCTTTAGACGGCAACATCCCATGATGGCCCTGTTTGAATCATGAGGTTAGAGCTGGTTTGTAGTTTGGGTTAGTTGGGGGCTCAAATAACCCAAAAATATCCAAACAGGGAGGGTTAGAGTGGGTTAGTTCCATCTAACCCAACTATCCCGATGGAGAGGTGCTTATTTGGGTTAGAGTGGGTTAGAAAATAACTCTAACTCTAACTGTGTTAGAGTATCCAAACAGGGCCGGTGTAGTCAAATTCAACAGATCTCGCATAGGAGGTCCCCAGCTGGTAGCCTTGGTGCGATGGTAACAGAGTCACTAGTTTTACGAGGTTGGGCCTCTTTCGGAGACATAACACCCTACGTCATGCTTTGATTGTATTGATTGAGAGGTACATAGTACATGTTGATCTACCACGAGATCATGTGTGTGTGTATGAGTTGGCGTCTACGGTCTTCACCCCTCGGCTTATATAGATGCCGAGGGTGCCTAGGGTTACACATAGGTCGACTATATTTAGGGGTAAACATACCGAAGATCGCCTCTAAGTCTTGGAGTATGCGCCAAATCTTTGGAAGATTTCATCTTGATTCTCCTGGGACCCAACGAATGTGACCCACCGGTTGGTTGTTTGGGGTCCTCGGCCCAGCCCATATGCCCGGGAACCGACATGGCTAGCATCTTCTAGTCCAGGACACAATCACCCAGTCTCGACCTTGGCCAACCCTCCAATCTGGACAACCATCAAGACTAAAAGGACCAATCCGCACCGGCCAGCCATGTAGTTCCGGTCCCCGGTGAGGTCCTGGTGCCATGGAAGCCGCGGCCGGCTATGACGTCCCCATCTCAGGGTGAAGCGTTGTTTCAAAATTTTAAGGGCGCTTATAGGCACCGGCCGAAAGTATCGGCTGGTGCAGCCCGGTCCGTTCGATTTGAGCCACGCATGCGCTGGATCCAAGCAAAAAAAAAACCGAATCGCCCCCAGCTCTCTTCTTCCTCGGGGAGTTGGTTGGATCCGCATGTCCCGTTCGGGGGAGCGCGGCGCCGCGCCTCCTGTCCCCTCCGGTGGTCGCCGGTCCCCACCCTCGCCGGTCTTCCTCGTCGCCGCCGGACCCCGCCCTCGCCGCCCGTCCTCGTCGCCGGTCCACGCCCTCGCCGCCCGTCCTCATTGCCGGCCCTCGCCCTAGCCGGCTGTCCTCGTCGCCAGTTCCCATGCAACAACTCCACCTGCGTTGCAGCTCTTGACGGCGACGGTTGTAGCTCGGCCGCCGCCCCTCGCCATTGATGCTCGCTGCAGGAAATTATGTCGACGCCGGCCGTCAGTCAATCAACGCCGTTTTGAATGGATGTAGCAAAAAACTTCACTCGTAGTAGCAAAAATAAACTACGATTGCAGCAAAAATCAAACACCGTCGCCATCTTTCGCGAGGTCACAACTCCGCCTTACATGGATGTAGCAAAAAAATTCACCGGTAGAAGCAAAATTCTACTATGGTTGCAGCAAAAATCAAACACTGTCGCCGTCTTTCGCGAGGTCACAACTCCGCCTTACATGGATGTAGCAAAAAACTTCAGCGGTAGTAGCAAAATTCTACTACGGTTGCAACAAAAATCATCGTCGTCATCGTCGCGAGGTCGCAGCTCCGCCTGATGGATGTAGCAAAAACCTTCGCCAGTAG
The DNA here is from genome assembly GCA_021605205.1 of Aegilops longissima. Taxonomy (NCBI): domain Eukaryota; kingdom Viridiplantae; phylum Streptophyta; class Magnoliopsida; order Poales; family Poaceae; genus Aegilops; species Aegilops longissima. The sequence continues at coordinate 153,031,517 of CM038678.1, read as the reverse complement.
TAACAAAATCCAACTGCGGTTGCAGCTTCCCCTTATTGTGCAGTTCCATTAAAGCTTTTCTGTCTATGGTTGAAGCTTTTTTCAACAACTGTTGAAGCTGTTCTAGGTGACGGTTGCAACACTAGTATACGCGGGCTGCATCCAGCCATGGCGGCCGGTGAGGGAGCACCTGGCCACCGGCGATGGAGGTCGTGGTCGCCCAGTCGCAGCCCGAGGGGAGGGGGAGGGGGGAGGGGATGCGCTCGCGTGAAGGCTCGAGGTAGGGGATGGATCTGGCCATGGCGGCAGGCAGCCATGGCAGCCGGCGCGGGGAGCCTGGCCGCCGGCGATGGAGGTCGTGATGCCCCAGTCGCAGCTCGGGAGGAGGGGGAGGGAGGAGGGGACATGCTTCCAGGGGGGCGGCGCTCGCGGGAGGAAGAAGAAGCACAAAAGAAAAAAATGTTTCGCTTGAGGCCCACCTAGCGTCCGTGGAAAAGAGCGAGCGAGCGAGGGGAACCGGCCGAGCGTTCGGCCGGTGCGCCGATGCCAAACGTTTCCCAAAATTTAAACCCTTCTGTTATAGAACGACGTCAGATTTTTTGGGGTTCCGAGGGAACGCCCTCAGGCGCATTGGATCCCACACATGAATCCTAAAGCGTTCGCTCTCACAACCCATCCACGTGAACTATGAGCTGACGGCAGTACACTATTCGCTCATGATGGCAACACATTTTGACATGGTAAATTATGTTGTTGGAGCACGGAATTTTCACCATTGTATGATGATTTAGCATGTCGATTTTCTTAAGCAACATGACAAATCTTGAGCATGGCAATTTTTATCATTTTCATTTTTTAGGCTCGCAAGTTACTCTAGAAAATGGCAAAATCATCTGTTTTTGCATGTCAATTCTGGAGTGTTTGTTGGGGTGAGTTTTTTGAGTGAATAAAAATGTTCTTTTTTTCCTACCTAAATGTGGAAAATCATTTGCTCGGAATACCTCCCTCAAGAAACACCATATCTATATTGGTGTCCAATTTGAAACATTAAAAAAATATGCACTTCAAAGTTCGTCCTCCTCGAGTTCATCCATCTAGACGTAGTCGACGGAACTCTGGCGTAGATTCTTGCCGTCTCGTTGAGGCGGAGAGGTTAGGGTTTCTTGTCGAGTGACGAGATTCGATGTCAGGTGGTTTAGATCTATTCAATGACTCAACGGCAATGTCTGTGACTCTAGGGCGCTGGTCCTTAGAGGCATGTGTATGAAGATTTCCCAACTATCATTGACAAGGTCAAGTCGGCTCCGGTAGGGGAGCGGCGACAGCAGTGATGCGGTGGCTCGTTCTGGCAGTAGTACTGGTCGTCCAGTGGTCTCAAAATCTCGATGTAATTTCATTATGTTTGAGGTGCTTTATAGTTTGTACTTCTGGTGAACTTTGATAATTAGATGTAGATCATTTTCGCAAAAGAACCACAGTAGCCGAGTTTAGCCGCTGCAAGTGTGCAACTTGTGGCATTCATCACATCTTCCCTAATGATCTTCCAACAAGTTTTAAAAAACTCCTCAATAAAGCGATTTGGGCCCGAGGCCTTGTGGGAGGGGAGTTGATGGATAGCGGCCTTGACTTCGGCCTCAGAGAGGGCGTGTCAAGGCCCTGAAGATTTCTGGCAATGATGTTGAGTGCGTCCCAGTATAGAGCAACGAACCTGGAGCCATCCTTCTTCATGGTAGTACCAAGGTGGTCTTGAATGATACGGGCCTTTTGTTCGTGAGAAGTGACCCAACCATTATTATGCTTCACCTTATGTATGAATTTTTTTTCTCTGTCACCTTTTTATCTTGCCTGGTTGCATGTGTGGTGTGTGGCCTAGAGTGTTGTTTGCGGATGTTTGTATGTGATGCTTTATCTAAAAATAGGGTGAATAGTTATTTTTCTAAAAATATATTCTTGAGGTTTTGAATGCCCAGGGCTCCAAGATGTCGGGGAGTACATACCAAATACATTGCGCTGACCACAGTCGAGTGCCTTGATGTTGACCTTATATTTGCCACTAGCAGCATCGCCTTTGTAATTCCAAATGAAAGCACACTGAGCAAAGTCGAGTGCCTTGAGATTTTCTCTCAGAGTCCGAATGCTCATCAATGCATAAATTGGGACTGCATTGCGAACGTACAACGACACCGTGACGGTGTCCCGGATTATGGGGTGCACATCATGTCGGCCCATTGCTCATGGGCAAGGCCGAGGACCCAAAGTGGTCAATGAATGGATCCTGGCTAGCCTGCCCCTCGCCGTCATCCAAATGAAGATCTGTGAAGGCTTGGCATACACTTCACGATGTGTTTAAGGGATCGGCATGATTATCCCTAGATTGCCCTATATAAGCCGTGGGGTTTAGTCTATAGAGGCATGCATACACTGTTTAGAGCTTAGAACTCCTTCATACGATCTCGAGGTACATCACATTGTACTTTTTACCCCATCACAATCAATATATAAGAAGCAGGACGTAGGGTTTTACCTCATCAAGAGGGCCTGAACCTGGGTAAAACATCATGTCCCTATTTCTCCTGTTACCATCTAGCTTAGATCACCCTGCTTGGGACCCCCTACTTGAGATCTGTTAGTCTTAGCACCGACATTGGCGGCCCATGTAGGTCCCGCCAGGTGATCGCATGAGCTCGATGGCGAACCTTCAGATCGGCGACAACATCCGCTGCGAGGGCATCTTCGCCCCTAGACGGCTTTTCGCCTTTGGCAGCATAACGTTGCATGCCGACTCGACTGGCCATCTCAGCCAGGCAGAGGATCTTTCATTGGGCCAAGCCATCCGGTTTGGCAGTCTAGAAAATATCGTGGATTCACGTGACGAGCTTCCTGTTGGGGAATGTTGCATGGAAAACAAAACAATTTCTACGCACACGCAATATCTATCCATGGAGATGCATAGATACGAGAGGGGAGAGTGTGTCTACGTACCCTCGTAGACCGTTAAGTGGAATCATTTATCAACATGGTTGATGTAGTCGTACACCTTCACGATCCGCCCGATCAAGTACCAAATGTACGGCACCTCCGCGTTCAGCACACGTTCAGCTCAATGACGTCCTCGCCTTCTTGATCCAACAAGACGGGCAAAGTAGTAGATGAGTTCCGGCAGCACGACGGCATGGTGATGGTGGTGATGCAACTATCTCCGTAGGGCTTCATCGAGCACTATGAAATTATGATCGAGGATGAACTAGAGGGAGAGGGGCACCGCACACGGCTAGGGAGTCATGGTGTGTGTGGCCCCTCTCCCTCCACATGGCTAGGCAATCGTGGTGGGGGAGGAGGGGAGGCATCCTAGGGAAACCCCAATGGGGTCGGCAGCCACCCTTGGCCCCTGCCCTAGCCGCGCCCCCTCCTACTTGGGCGCGCGGGAGGAAGGCGAGAGGGAGTGGTGGCCCCCCTTCCTTTGTCTCATGAGGAGGGGAAGGCGGGAGAGGCTAGCCCTCCCCCTTTCCTTCTCTAGGGCCTACGGCCTAGAGGTGGGGCGCGCCAGCCCCTTATGGGCTGGTGTGCTTCCCTCTTTTGGCCCATATGGCCCAATAACCTCCCGGGGTCTCTCGGAACCCCTTCCGGTGATCCGACGACTACCCGATACATTCTGAAACCTTTCCGGTGACCAAATAGCATCGTCCTATATATCAATCTTTACATCCTGACCATTCCAGAGCTCCTCGTCAATGTCCTTGATCTCATCCGGGACCCCGAACAACATTCGGTTATCAACTCACATAACTCATATAATACCATATCGTCAACGAACGTTAAGTGTGCGGACCCTACAAGTTCGAGATCGATGTAGACATGACCGAGACACCTCTCCAGTCAATAACCAATAGCGGGACATGGATGCCCATATTGGTTCCTACATATTTTACGAAGATCTTTATCGGTCGAACCTTTATGACAACATACGTAATTCCCTTTGTCTGTCGGTATGTTACTTGCCCGAGATTCGATCATCGGTATCTTCATACCTAGTTCAATCTGGTTGCCAGCAAGTCTCTTTACTCGTTCTGTAATACATCGATAACCCACAAGTATAGGGGATCAATTGTAGCCTTTCTCGATAAGTAAGAGTGTCAAACCCAACGAGGAGCTAAAGGTACAACAAATATTCCCTCAAGTTCTATCGACCACCCTTACAACTCCACGCACGCTTAACATTCGCTTTACCTAGAACAAGTATGAAACTAGAAGTACTTTGTAGGTGTGAAGGGATAGGTTTGCAAGGTAATAAAGAGCACGTAAATAAAAGGTAGGGGCTGTTTAGATAAAGAAACAACTAAGTTAGTTTTAGTAGAGAGCTTTTTGTCACAAGAAAGTTATTTGTCCCTAGGCAATTGATAACTGGACCAGTAATCATTATTGCAATTTTATATGACGGGGAGGCATAAACTAACATACTTTCTCTCCTTGGATCATATGCACTTATGATTGGAACTCTAGCAAACATCTGCAACTACTAAAGATCATTAAGCTAAAACCCAACCATAGCATTATAAGGTATCAAGTCCTCTTTACTCTCATACGCAACAACCCTCCTTACTCGGGTTTAAGCTTCTGTCACTCTAGCAACCCACCATAAGCGAATCATGAACGTATTGCAACACCCTACAGCGGGGATCCCTCACGCTTGCGCGACACGGAGAGCACCATAGGACAACACCAATAATAAAACATACAACTCAAACCAATCATGATCATCAATCAACCCATAGGTCAAAACGAATCTACTCAAACATCATAGGATTGCCATACTGTTGGGGAACGTAGTAATTCAAAAAAATTCCTACGATCACACAAGATCTATCTAGGATAAGCATAGCAACGAATGGGGAGAGCGTGTCCACGTACCCTCGTAGACCGAAAGCGGGAGCGTTTAGTAACGCGGTTGATGTAGTCGAACGTCTTCGCGATCCAACCGATCCAAGCACCGAACGTACGGCACCTCCGTGTTCAGCACACGTTCAGCACGATGACGTCCCTCGAGCTCTTGATCCAGTTGAGGATGAGGGAGAGTTCCGTCAGCACGACGGCGTGGTGACGGTGATGATGAAGTTACCGGCGCAGGGCTTCGCCTAAGCACTACGACGATATGACCGAGGTGTGTAACTGTGGAGGGGGGCACCGCACACGGCTAAGAGAAGACTTTGTGTGCCTTTGGGGTGCCCCCCTCCCACGTATATAAAGGAGGGGGGAAGAGGAGGCCGGCCCTAGAGGGGGCGCGCCAAAGGGGGGAGTCCTACTTGGACTCCCAGTCCAAGTAGGATTCGGTCCCCCCTTTCCTATTCCAACTAGGAGAAGGAGGGGAGGAGGAAGAGGGGAGAAGGAAAGAGGGGGGCGCCGCCCCCTCCTAGTCCAATTCGGACCAGCCATGGGGGGCACGGCCACCCCTTGAGGCCCTTCTCTCCTTTCCCCTAAAGCCCATTAAGGCCCATTACTCTCCCGGGGGGTTCCGGTAACCTCCCGGTACTCCGGAAAATACCTGAAACACTTTGGAACCATTCCAGTGTCCGAATATAACCTTCCGATATATCGATATTTACCTCTCGACCATTTCGAGACTCCTCGTCATGTCCGTGATCTCATCCGGGACTCCGAACAAACTTCGGTCATCAAATCACATAACTCATAATACAAATCGTTATCGAACGTTAAGCGTGCGGACCCTGCGGGTTCGAGAACTATGTAGACATGACCGAGACACGTCTCCGGTCAATAACCAATAGCGGAACCTGGATGCTCATATTGGCTCCTACATATTCTACGAAGATCTTTATCGGTCAAACCGCATAGCAACATACGTTAGTCCCTTTGTCATCGGTATGTTACTTGCCCGAGATTCGATCGTCGGTATCATCATACCTAGTTCAATCTCGTTACCGGCAAGTCTCTTTACTCGTTCTGTAGTGCATCATCCCGCAACTAACTCATTAGTCACATTGCTTGCAAGGCTTATAGTGATGTGCATTACCAAGAGGGCCCAGAGATACCTCTCCGATACACGGAGTGACAAATCCTAATCTCGATCTATGCCAACCCAACAAACACCTTCGGAGACACCTATAGAGCATCTTTATAATCACCCAGTTACGTTGTGATGTTTGATAGCACACAAGGTGTTCCTCCGGTATTCGGGAGTTGCATAATCTCATAGTCATAGGAACATGTATAAGTCATGAAGAAAGCAATAGCAATAAAACTTAACGATCATAATGCTAAGCTAACGGATGGGTCTTGTCCATCACATCATTCTCTAATGATGTGACCCCGTTCATCAAATGACAGCACATGCCCATGGTCAGTGTAAGGGCATATTTATCCCTAAAGTGTTTTAGTGATTGATGGCAATGCTTTTGCGGACTAATCGTGTGCCATGAGTTTTTCAGACGTTTCACCGCTAGGCACAAGACAGTTTGGTGCCCCTCAAAGACTATTGAAGACGGCATCTTTCTACGTTTCTTTTCGGTGGAGTTGAGTCGTAGGAAAGCCGTACTATTAAGAGGGGGTCCGCTTCGGAAAGGTTCGCGTGGAATCATCACGTACACGTTTTCTTCCTATACACCGCCTTTCCCCTTGCACTTTGGAGCTTCCTCCGTTTTCCTCATTTCTATGCAGAGAGAAGAATTCCTACGTGTTGCTGTTCTGGGGCATGCGGTAGTACTGCTCTAGGGAGCGGTAGTACCGCAGGACCCTGCGGTAGTACCGCAAGCCTTTGCGGTAGTACCGTAGGCGCCCACGGTAGTACCGCTCCCACGAGCCGCACTCTGTGGCCTCGCACCAGACTCAGTGCTTGTCTTGTCAGAGAGCGCGACGTAATTTTTTACGTCCGCGCCCTCTGTGTAGTACCGCCCCATCGCGCTGTGTAGTACCGTGAGTCCTGGTCCGCACAACTACTGAAGGAAGTAGGGCGGATGTAATTTTTTACATCCGCTCCTTGCGCAGTAGTACCGCATGCCATGTGCGGTAGTACCGTGTCGGACTTTTGCGTCGATTGTTTTTCAGCGGAAGTTGGCACGGATGTATTTTTATTCATCCGCACCCTTCCCAGGCTAGGCCAATCCTGCCTTGCGGTAGTACCGCAAGGGGGAGTGGTAGTACCGCGCCTGCAGCAGTACCGCCCTCAGCCTCTGTGCTTCAGGCCTGACCTAGTTCCTGTCGTAGCAGCGGTAGTACCGCGGTCACTCGTGGTAGTACCGTGTGGCCTTGCGGTAGTACCGCTTGTCAGGGGCAGTAGTACCGCAGGTCGCGGGCTGGTTAAGTGGATAACAGTTGGATTTGGTTCACCACTATATAAGGGGTGTCTTCTTCCTCTAGTTGACTACCTCTTCCAACCCCAAGCTCCATTGTTGCTCCAAGCTCCATTTTCGCCCGATCTTTCTCCCTAGCCAATCAAACTTGTTGATTTGCTTGGGAGTGGTTAAGAAGGCCCCGATCTACACTTCCACCAAGAGAAATTTGATTCCCCCACTAATCCCTAGCGGATCTTGTTACTCTTGGGTGTTTGAGCACCCTAGACGGTTGAGGTCACCGCGGAGCCATAGTCCATTGTGGTGAAGCTTCGTGGTGTCGTTGGGAGCCTCCAATTAAGTTGTGGAGATTGCCCCAACCTTGTTTGTAAAGGTTCGGTCGCCGCCTCCAAGGGCACCAATAGTGGAATCACGGTATCTCGCATTGTGTGAGGGTGTGAGGAGAATACGGTGGCCCTAGTGGCTTCTTGGGGAGCATTGTGCCCCCACACCGCTCCAACGGAGACTTACTTCCCCTCAAAGGGAAGGAACTTCGGTAACTCGTCTTCACCAGCTCCACTCTTGGTTATCTCGCGCCTTAACTTGTGCAAGTTTATTTGTGTTATATCCCTTGCTTGCGTGTGTGCTTGTTGTTGTTGCATCATATAGGTTGTTCACCTAGTTGCATATCTAGACAACCTACTTTGATGCAAAGTTTAAAGTGGAAAAGAAAAGCTAAAAATTGTTAGTTGCCTATTCACCCCCCCTCTAGTCAACTATATCGATCCTTTCAATTGGTATCAGAGCCTCGTCTCTTTATTAAGGACTTTGTCGTCTGAAGAGTATGGTTGACACCATAAACGGTGCGGAGGAGCACTCCGGTGTGAATCCAATCTCGTCTACGGCCGATGGGGAACCGCGGTCTCTCGTGAGGAATTAAATGTGGCTTTGGACACATTGAAGACCTCCATGACGACCGAGGTTGAAAGCATGTTTAATAAATTCATAGAAGGGCTTAAACTTTCCACCGCATCGGCGAAAGTGGGTGATCCCGCTAACAAGGTGACGGATGCTAACTCCGACAAGGGGGAAGCTACTAGCGAGAAAGCTGCTTCTACTAGTGGTAAAAATGGCACCGACACCTTTGCCCATGTGGAACCTCCACCTGTCTATGGTGGACCGCTTCCTTCCACTCATTTGAATCATGCCGGCCCTACCCCTAAGATTGAGAAGAATGTGGAATTTGATTCTTGGGTCTATCGCTTTAAGCGTCATTTAAATCATGTGAATACTAATCTTTGGAGAATCATTGAAGAAGGTTTCTAGCCGCATGACCGAAGCAACTTCAATCCTAGAGAAGCCGTGGATAATCAATTCAATGAGAATGATCTCTTCATCATCCAAGAAGCAATACCCCCCGAAGATCTTCCTCATCTCCGGCCCTACTCCATGGCAAAAGATGCTTGGCACCAAGTTATCTCTCTCTACCGGGGAAGTGCAAGCATTCAATGCTCAAACTATGAAGTGGTGCAAGATGAAGCCGCTGAGTTTGCAATGAAAGAAGATGAAGAACCTCGTGAGCTTTATCGGAGGGTAACCAAACTCGCGGTTTCACTCTGAGATCATGGAAGCAAGGACACGGATGACAATTGGATCAAGCGCAAATTCCTCAAGGCAATGATGCCTTATCACAATGTCCTCCGTCATTCGTCAAAGGCCGGACTTCCACACCTTGTCCTCAAGTGAAGTGTTGGATGAGTACGTTGCTATGAGCATCTTGGACAAGACCGCCGATAATGCAGTGTTACGGTATCAAAGAGTGAAGAAGCCCAACCTTGCACTAAAGGCCAAGGTTAATGTGGAGGAGGAGGACGAAGAGGAAGAATAGGAGAGCAACCCCAAAGGTACAAAGTACGCCTATCATGAACACATGACTCTTGCTTCAAGGCAATTTTGGAGCAAGAAGAACTCAAGGCCCAACTTCAACAAGAACAATTCAAGTGGCACAAAGGTCAAGCAACATGTGAGGACTTGCTATAATTGTGGCAATGTGAGCCATTTTGTTGCGGAGTGCCCTTATGAGAAGAGGGAAGACAATGGTGGCAAGCTCATCCGAAAGGACAAGGCCAAGTCTTTCCCCAACAAGAGCAACTTCACCAAGAAGACTCCTCCCAAGGCATTGGTGGTACAAGAAGAGTACTATGATGATGATGATGATGATGATGATGATGATGATGATGATGACGACGGTGAGTCGGTTGCCATGGCCTCCGTTGCCATCGCAACGACTCCACGGGTGTCTCTCTTTGACTCACCAAATGAAAGCATCACCGACAAGTGCCTCATGGCGAAAGCCACCAATAAGGTAACCCCCAACATCAAAACTACCATCATTGATCATCCTTCTTTGACGGATTGCATTGACGAACATGAGGAATCTTATGTGGAGGAGAATGAGTTTGAGTCCTTTATGGGTAAACTCAAGGGTAAACCCAAGAAGCACTTCGTTGCTCTCTTGGAACAACTTGGTGAAGCCAATGACATGATCGAGGCTCACGAAGATACCATCTCTAAGATGGAGGGGCATAGTCGAGACTATCCCGATGAGATTTAGGATCTTTCCAATGCTCTTGAGGAAGAGCGTGGTCTTTGTTTGGCTCGTGAGGAGTCACACAATGATTGTAAGGGCATATTTATCCCGTAAGTGTTTTGGTGATTGATGACGATACTTTTGCGGACTAATCGTATGCCTTGAGTTTCTCAGATGTTTCATCACTAGGCACGAGACGATTCGGAGCCCCTCGGAGACTATTGAAGACGGTGTCGTTCTACGTTTCTTTTTGGTGGATTTGAGTCGTAGGAGAGCCGTACTATTAAGAGGGGGTCCGCGTCGGAAAGGTTTGGGTGGAATCAACACGTACACTTGTCCTTCCTTTCCTTGCACTTTGGAGCATCTTCCGTTGTCATAGTTGTGCTTAAAACCGGCGGTTATCGCTGTTCTTGCGGTAGTATCGCTCTAGGGAGCGGTAGTACCGCAAGCACCAGCGGTAGTACCACTGGGGTCACGGTAGTACCGCTCCCTGAGCCGTAGTACCGCGACTCCTGTGCCTTGTGCTGCTCGATGCAGTAGTAGGCGCGATGTAATTTTTACATCCGCGCCCACACGGTAGTATCAAGACATCTTGCGCGTATAGTACATGAGTGGACACGGTAGTACCGCTCTCTTGGAGCCGTAGTATCCGTGGCCCTCATGCCCTGCATCCGTTAACGCCATGGTTGTAGGAGCGGATGTAATTCTACATCCGCGCCTCCACGGTAGTAATCTTCGCGTCGGGTTTCGCCTTGGTTCTTTTTCAGCGAAGTAGGCACGGATGTAATTTATCTCATCCGCGCTCTTCGAGGTGGGGCTTGCTCGCTTTGCGGAAGTACCGCAAGGGCTTGTGATAATACCGCGCTACCAGTAGTATCTTCGCTCGGTCGAGCCCCAGGCTCTGCTGCTGCTGCATGTAGTACCGTGGCCCTCCACGGTAGTACTGCGTGGCATGTGTAGTAGGCATTTTCGGAGCGGTAGTACCGTGTGTCGCGGGCTGAACAAGAGGATAATGGTTGGATCTTTTCTCCGAGTATAAAAGGCGTGTCTCCTACCTCTAGTTGACCACCTCTTCTATCTCTAAGCTCCATTGTTGCTCCAAGCTCCATTTTGGCCCGATCTCTCTCCCTAGCCAATCAAACTTGTTGATTTGCTCGGCATTGGGTGACAAGGGCCCGATCTACACTTCCACCAAGAGACTTTTGATTCCCCCCACTTATCCCTTGCGGATCTTGTTACTCTTGGGTGTTTGAGCACCCTAGACGGTTGAGGTCACCGTGGAGCCATATTCCATTGTGGTGAAGCTTTGTGGTGTTGTTGGGAGCCTCCAATTAAGTTGTGGAGATTGCCCCAACCTTGTTTGTAAAGGTTCGGTCGCCGCCTTCAAGGGCACCAATAGTGGAATCACGGCTCTTGCATTGTCTTGGGCGTGAGGAGATTACGGTGGCCCTAGTGGCTTCTTGGGGAGCATTGTGCCTCCACACCGCCTAACGGAGACGTATTTCCCCTCAAAAGGAAGGAACTTCGGTAACACATCCTCGTCTCCACCGGCTCCACTCTTGGTTATCTTATCCCTTTACTTGTGCAAGCTTATTTGTGTTTCTATCCTTGCTTGCCCTTGTGCTTGTGTTGATTGCATCATATAGGTTGTCCACCTAGTTGCACATCTAGACAACCTTCATTATTGCAAAGTTTAAATTGGTAAAGAAAAGCTTGAAAATTGTTAGTTGCCTATTCACCCCCCCCCCCTGTAGTCAACTATATCGATCCTTTCAATTGGTATCGGAGCCTCGTCTCTTTTAAGGACTTTACCGTCCAAGAGTATGGTTGACGCCATAGATGATGTGGGGAGCACTCCGGTCTTGAATCCGATATCATCTACGGGATATGGGGGTACCTCAATCTCTCGTGAGGAATTCAATGTGGCGTTGGACACATTGAAAACCTCCATGACGACCGAGGTTAAGGACATGTTTAAGGAATTCCTAGAAGGGCTTAAACTTTCCACCGCACCTGTGAAAGTGGGTGATCCCGCCAACACGGAGCGGATGCTAACTCCGATAAGGGGAAGCTACTAGTGAGAAAGCCCCTCGTCTAGTGGTAAGAATGGCACCGCATCTTTGCCCATGTGCAACCTCCTCCCGCTTATGGTGGACCGATTCCTTCCACTCATTTGAATCATGCCGGTCCACCACCTAAGATTGATAAAAGGAGGATTTTGATTTTGGGTTTATCGTTTTAAGCGCCATTTAAATCATGTGAACACTAACCTTTGGAGAATCATTGAAGAAGGTTTCTATCCGCATGATCCGAGCAACTTTTCTCCAAGAGAAGTCGTGGACCATCAATTCAATGAGAATGCTCTCTTCATCATCCAAGAAGCAATCCTTCCCGAAGACCTCCCTCATCTCCGGCCCTACTCCGTTGCCAAAGATACTTGGCTCAAGGTGGTTTCCCTTTATCGAGGAAGCACAAGCCTTCAACGTTCCAATTATGAAGTGGTCCAAGATGAAGCCGATGAGTTTGCGATGAAAGAAGAAGAAGAACCTCGTGAGCTCTATCGGAGAGTAACCAAGCTTGCAGTCTCCCTTCGGGATCATGGAAGTAAGGACACGGATGACAACTGGATCAGGCGCAAATTCCTCAAGGCAATGATGCCCTACCACAAAGCCATGTCCTCCGTCATCCGTCAACGGCCGGACTTTCACACCCTGTCCTCAAGTGATGTGTTGGATGAGTTTGTGGCTATGAGCATATTGTACAAGACCGCCGACAATGCGGTGCTTCACTCCCAAAGAGCAAAGAAGCCCAACCGCTTTGAAGGCCAAGATTTGTGTCGAAGAAGATGGAGAGGAGGAAGAAGAAGAGAGCAACCTCGAAGATACAAAGTATGACTATCATGAACACACGGCCCTTGCTTCGAGGCAATTTTGGAGCAAGAAGAACTCAAGGCCCAACTACAACAAGAGCAACTCAAGTGGCACTAAGGGCAAGCAACGAGTGAGGACTTGTTTCAATTGTGGCAATGTGAGTCACTTTGTTGCGGAGTGCCCATATGAGAAGAGGGAAGACAATGGTGGCAAGCTCATCCGTAAGGACAAGGCCAAGTCTTTCCCCAACAAGAGCAACTTCACCAAGAAGGCTCCTCACAAAGCTTTGGTGGTTCAAGAAGAGTACAATGATGATGATGATGATGATGAAGATGGTGAGTCGGTTGCCATGGCCTCCGTTGCCATTGCAACGACTCCTCGGGTGTCTCTCTTCGATTCACCCAATGAAAGCGTCACCGCCAAGTTCCTCATGGCTAAAGCCACCAACAAGGTAACCCCCAACATCAAAACTACCATCATCAATCATTCTTCTTTGACGGATTGCATTGATGAACATGAGGGGACTAATGTGGAGGAGAATGAGTTTGAGATCTTTATGGGTGAACTCAAGGGCAAATCCAAGAAGCACTTCGTTGCTCTCTTGGAACAACTTGGTGAAGCCAATGTCATGATCGAGGCTCATGAAGAAACCATCTCTAAGATGGAAGGGCATAGTCGTGACTATGCCGATGAGATTTCAGATCTTTCCAATGCTCTTGAGGAAGAGTGTGGTCTTCGTTTGGCTCTTAAGGAGTCATACAACGATGATCATGCTAAATTAAAGAAAGACCTTGATCATGCTCTTGTTGTGTCTCGTGTGCTTAGCTTCGAGAAGGCAAAGCTTGGAGTTGATCTTGCTAGACTCAACGAGGACTTTGACATTCTCGACAAGGCTCACAAAGTCTTGAAGGGTGCTCATGCTAGTCTCAAAGAGTCTCATGATCAACTCCAAGTGAAGCTAACCAAGGAGAAAGCCACCTTTCCTCATATGATATTGATTGATAATGCAAATGCTACTAACCCTTGTTGTGAGCATGTGCATCTTGTTGAGGAGTGTCGGTGTCAAAACCGGCGGATCTCGGGTAGGGGGTCCCGAACTGTGCGTCTAGGCGGATGGTAACAGGAGACAAGGGACACGATGTTTACCCAGGTTCGGGCCCTCTTGATGGAGGTAAAACCCTACGTCCTGCTTGATTGATATTGATATTGTGGATGTTTACAAGAGTGGATCTACCACGAGATCAAGGAGGCTAAACCCTAGAAGCTAGCCTATGGTATGATTGTAAGGGTTGTTGTCATTGTTGTCCTACGGACTAAAGCCATCTGGTTTATATAGACACCGGAGAGGGCTAGGGTTACATAGAGGCGGTTACAATGGTAGGAGATCTACATATCCGTATCGCCAAGCTTGCCTTCCACGCCAAGGAAAGTCCCATCCGGACACGGGGTGAAGTCTTCAATCTTCTATCTTCATAGTCTTGGAGTCCGGTCGATGATGATAGTCCCAAGCAAATGATAGTTCGGTGATGATGGTAGTCCGCTATCCGACACCCCTAATCCAGACTCCTCAAGAGCCCTGAACCAGGCTTCAATGACGATAAGTCCGACGTGTATATTGCTTGGCATTGCAAGGCGGGTTCCTCCTCCGACGATAGAAGATTGGGAACACCAGATAGTGTCCGCTCGCAAAATAAATTCCACATTCCACCGTAGAGAATAATAATATATACACAAGTTCAAACTGTTGGCGCTTTTCCGTGGCATGACGTCACACCACTACCAAGTCATTACTCAATTGTTTTTACTTTACCACCTCAACAGATTTAGCGGCGGTTTCCTTGGCACGCCTTGTTGAAGCAGAGATCGTGTTTCCCTTAATCCGGATTCTCATCAATACGGGCGTGGGTAACCCAACCGTCATTGATGGTGACGCTTGGGAGATAAGCGAGTTTTACCGGGCGGTGGGGGCGCGTAAGACTTCGCCCACCCATATAAGGGATAAGGATTCACCTTCTCACCTATGCCTTCTTCCTCCTTTGCTTATCCATCTCCGCAAGACTCGAGCTCCAACGCCCAAGTTCGCAAGATCTCGTCTCAACCTTCTCCGACCATGTCCGGAGCGGAGGTAAATGGTTGGCCTCCACCGTTAAGGAGGAGCAAATCGCCAAACTCAAGCGCGCCGGATACCTTTCAGCGACATCACGCACCGGCTGCCCGACGAGGGGCAGCTCATCCCCACCCCCAGGCCCCATGAGAGGGTTGTCTTTCTTTCCCACTTCCTCCGCGGATCTGGCTTTCCACTTCACCCCTTTGTCCGGGGCTCATGTTCTACTACGGCTGGATTTCCATGATCCGCGCGAACTTCATCCTCAACATCTTGGCGTTTATCGTCGTGTGCGAGGCCTTCCTCTGCATCCAGCCCCACTTCGGCTTGTGGCTCAAGACCTTCAATGTCAAGCCGAAGGTAGTGAAGTGTATTCAAGCGGAGTGCGGAGGCGCTATGTTGGGCAAGATGCCCAACGTCCTTTGGTTTGAAGGGGCTTTCATGGAATCCGTCAAGGGGTGGCAATCGGGGTGGTTCTATATCACCGAGCCGCGACCCTAAATGGGCGGCGGCCCCGAGTTTAGATCTGGTATCCCCACGCAGCTCACCTCCGGAAAGAGAAGGGCTTCTTGTGGGGCAGTTTGAAGGAGCCGACGGACTCCAAACTGTATCAAGAAGTCGTGAAGAAGCTTAGGTTGGTTAACGTGGTCCAAGTCATGCTCGTCGCACGGATTCTCCCATGCCAAGAGCGGGCATTCAATCTATGGGAGTTCGATCCGAACAGCACCAGCGCCGAACAAGCTCTTCGACACAACGCAAAGGCGCTGGAAGGTGCTTTGTTCAAGGGCGCCAAGCCCGCATCCGCGGTGAAGATGGCGGATTTAGCTTTCAGCGCCAGGTGACGAGGTAAGTGATTCTACCCTTTACGGGACACTTGTTTTTCATAGTTTGACTCTATGCGGTTTTAATTTCCCTTTTCCTTTGACAGATTTGGATGAAGAAGGCGGAGCAGATTACTGTCCGGCTCCTATGCCGTAAAAATCCAGAGACTCTCGTCTAGCGAGGCTGCTGGTTCCGCACCGCACGTGGTGCCGGAGAAGAAGGCCAAGAAGGAGGCCACGGGTGCTCGAAGAGTGCTGTTTTGTGTCCGACGACTCGGGGCTGACTCCTCCCGAAAATGAGGAGGAGGAAGAGGACTCTCTCCCAGAGGAGGGAGAGAGGAAGAGGAAGGCTTCCCCAACAGGGAAGGCCGGAGGGTCCAAGAGGGGAAGGACTATTCCCCCGGACATGTAGCGACCCGACCTCAGACGGTCAAGCCTCTGTGTATCCGTGCCATCCCTGGATCAGTATGCTAGCACACACAGACATCAATGTATATATCAAAGTGCAATCACATGTATAAATAACGTAAAATGATATATACCTCATAATACTCAATGAAACAATCAAACGGGTGTGGAGTCCCATCAACGCCATCGGCGGGTTGAGTGTAGACCGTAACCTCAGATCGTAACTCTTACTCGTCGAAGAAAATCCGCAACATGATACATTGCAGCCGTGTAGGTCAAGACATTGAATGTACCGCAAGATCACAACATGAATAAACAGATGGTAAAACTATACTATATGCAATTTGGCTTTGTGGCTCAGATCTGAGTTTTGTTTGCATAAAAGCTGATTTTATTTTCCCTACATCAAAGGAATAAATGAAGTCTGTACTATGGAGTTTTCTATCATGACATGGTTCCGCCAACCGATGTCTCATAGCCCAAAATCATCATAAGTTGCCCACAATTAAGTTATCGATCCGGTGTTGAGAGTTCCGAGATAGATCCAAGTCCAGATGCTCAAATTGTCCGTGAATCGGGACACGGCTAATCGATTAGGTTATAACCCTCTGCAGAGGTTTGTACACTTTACCCGCAAGATTCGATCCCTCTCTTTACGTTCTCGCACTTGAGGTGTTTGAGAACAAGATGACCAAACATGGTCTTCCAAGAGTTCCTCGACCACCGTCCGGTACTCAACCCATCCTACCGTAGTTCTACATCCGCTAGTACCGTCCCACCAGAGTCACAACTAAGGTCAACCAAGCCGAGCCCATAATGACTTGCGGTTGCACGGTAAGCTTCCGGCGTGAAGTATTCTTCCATCTCTTTGAGTCTGGTGAAGCTTTCCATAAGATGTCATGGCGCTTCTCCATGCATCCCGCCAACCACCGGTTTCTCCAGGTGCCCATCAACCGCCCTTCACCCAAGAGTGTGTATTGAATTCTTGTCTTGAGTCTTGAAGTCTTGAGGCCTTGAAGATGCAGTCCTTGCAGATTCCGTCATGGAGTTGTCGTCATTGACGAGAGACTCCATTCTCACACCACTCCAGTACTCATACCAAACCCCGCCTACTATAGCGTAGCATTACAATAAATAACGTCCGGGCTTGGTAACAGGAATGATGGGTTCCTACCTCATGCATACTACTCAACTACAAGGATTCAATAACACTACCGAGGGTGGTTGCAAAGGTGCCACTATATGCAATAAAACATAGGTATGAAAGCATGGTCAAAGTGAACTTGCCTTGTTGACGATCTTCGAAAACTAGGGACTCGTGGTAGCAAACTTAGACTCGGAAATTCTACCGAGACAAACAAATAATCACAATAAGCACATAGCATAGGACCACATAACACAATAGCATAGCAATAGCAACATAACACATCAAAACAACCAAATCAAAACCCAATGGAAAACTCAAAGAAAATCAACTCAAGTTTCCTACTTCAAACAACAACTAGAATAGTTTTATATAATAAAATTTTTTCCCAACATAACCTAATCATGGTTTTAGGTTAACTTAACAGAAAAGAATTCACTAAGCAACTAGGATCAAAAAGAATTAATTAAAATCTATTATGAAACTCTTATTAGGCCCAATCCAATTTCTATTAAGAAAATAAAATAAAACTTTTATTTATTATAAATAAAAGTTCATCCTATAAAGTGACAGAAACTATCCTAGAATAATCAACCACTTGTTAAAAATAAATTTATTTACTAATTAAAATAATAGGAAAACAGTAGCTAGTTAATTAATTAGGATTAACAAGATTCTGCTTAAAACTATTTTTTATTAATCCTAAAATACCCAAATTAATTTCTATGGTTTGGAAATGTCAAAATAAAGTTGGGACAAAAGAATCATCCAAAATAATTTTTCTAACTCAAGTTATAGCAGATTTACTATTCTGACTAAAACTAAATTAGAGCAATTTTAATTAATTTTAACATAGCTAAATATATATTCTACAGAAACTATAGAAAATTTGCAACCCAACAAAAAAAGAATCACTCAAAAATATTAAACAGAATAAAAGATATGAATTTTTCAAAACAGAAACTATTCTGTTAAAACAGAAAACAAAAATAAAAGAAAAAGGGCCTAATGGGCCTAAACTACGCACTGTGCGTAAAATAACCTAAACGGGCCTAGGGTTTAATCGAATCGGGCCGGTCTAAACTAATCTAACTAAAACCAGAATAAACCGGAATAAAACCGGGGCTTTTAAAATAGACCGTACCCCTTCGGGGGTTATAATCTAGACCCTACGATCTAGATCTAACGGTGGGGGGTTCTCCGGCGACTCACCGTGGGAAGACGACGGCGACGGTCGACGGCGGCTCGGGCGACATGATGCTGGCGGCTCGGTGGTCCGGCGGCGGCGGAGGCCTCCGGGCGGCGGAGAACAAGGGAGCTCGGGGTGGGGTCAGGCGAGCTCGGGGTGGTCTGAGTCGGTCGGTAGCGAGTTCGAGGCGGCGGCGTTCGGTGATCGACGGCGACGGTGCTCGGCGGTTCTGAGCTCGGGTGAGGGCACGGGAGGTGTGGTCGAGCGAGGAGTCCGGAGGTGGTCTCAAAGTAGCTCTGGGTGGTCGGGGTGGCTGAACAGGCTAATGGCGCGGGCGGCTCTCGGGCTCCCGAGTTCGAGAGGGAGGAGGAGGGTTCCACGGGGCGAGGGGGGAACGGGTGCGGGGAGGGGTTCTTATAGGGCGGGGCGTTGGCGGTGGCGGAAGCGAATCGGGGAGAATCGGGAGATCCGAGGATCGCGGGTTTCATGAGCGGCGGCGTGGCGGGTGGCGGCGCGAGGAAGACGGGTGGGGTCCCACCGTCGAGAGAGAGAGGAGCGGGGGCGGGTCGGGCGTCCACGCGAGGGGTTCAAAGTCTTGGGCGAGGTGAGGCTCGGTCGGCTCATTGGGCTGGGCCTCTGGCCGCTGGTGGGCCGGCCGTGGGGGAGCTTGGTCTTGGGCTGGGCAGGGGGCTGGTGGCGCTGGGGGGTTCTATTTTTTGATTTTTTTTGATAAAACAAAAACAGAATTAAAACAATAAATATAAATATTTTATATAGGGTATATATATACCAAAATGATCAGGGGAATATTCCCTATCATTTGAACATTTTTCCAAAGGCAAAATCCAAACTTTATAAAAATCCATTTTTCCAATATTCAAATAAAACCCAAATTTGAATTCAAATCTTTTTGGCATTGTTTCCTCTGATATTTTTGGAGTGTCATGTTTACTCCTCTCATACTTTTGATCAAGTATTTATCAGGCATAGTTTTTGAAATGATTCCCACTTGTCAAAGTTTGAATTCAAATTCAAAACTCAAAATTTGAAAGAGGGTTTCAAAGCACTTTCAAATGACTTTCAACTTGATACTTTTTAACTTCCAACTCATATTTCATATAATTGAAGAAGTCATTTTATCTTCCCTCATGAAAATCATTGAGTTGCATAAAGCTTTGAATTTGAAATATTCCCAGATGAAATTCAAATCTTTTTCCAAAACCCTTTTCATTCCCTCTCATCCAACTTTTAAAAGTTTCAAATTCCACTCAATTTCACTCAATCAATCAAACAACAATCAGACAACAAGCATAGTCATTTATTTAATATAACATTCCAAAATTTGAAATTTTGGGATGTTACAAACCTACCACACTTAAAATGAATCTCGTCCTCGAGATTCGAAGAGGCTAGCAAGAAAAGGTTAGGGGTTGGGGGTCTTCTAGCAAATATTCAGTCGAAAAGGTCGTGGGCTACCACACTCAAAACAAGGTTACAGCCCAATAAACTCAGATACTCCCTCCGAGTGCCGACAATGTATGTCTCTTCACATATCCTACAATAGCTCCTTCACCAAAGCTCTTACATCAAAAGCACGAGTTTTCCTCGAGAATCTTGGGTCGGTTCGTCAAAGTTGTGGTTCGTCCGAGATCGGATCTTCTTAGTGATGGTCTATCGCCAATAAACAACTATCGAGATCTCATGGTAGTCGACCTTTACAGGTTTCTCCTGCGAAAACGGGTGCAGGTTGAGTCTCACCGTATGACCTACGTTTGGCAACGGTTGCCTGTAAAGGGGTTCCATCGTCCTACCATTCTATGGTTTTATGGCTTATCGCGTCGACACTCTTCTAAGGTTTTCAAGGCTCTCGATTTTCCATCAACATATGATAGTTCATGATAGAAGTATCCGTATGGGGCCAATCCATCCTGCATTTGAATCATTAACACATACGTAAACAAAGGAATCACGATTCTAACACTTGGGCATACTCACAAGCATTGCAGAATTTCTCTTGTTCTCGAACTTGGTTCGAGTAAATCCATGGTTTCGCAAGCCGAACAAAACATCTATCGTTACTTCACCACTCTCGGTTTTTGCGTAACCTCCTACGTAAACGTATGATGATTGGATCACCGATTCTTCCAAATTTATTCCTTTATCAAGGTTACATCTGTTCCTTTCCAAAATCCCGGCACGTGGGTTATGGCCCACTTCAACACTAGTGCAGCTTTAACTCATCCTTGGAGTAACTCTCATATTACACCTCCTTTAAATCCAAAGTACTGCTTTCTTCATGCCATCATGTCAAAAACAAAAACTCCAACTTATTTTGTCCAGCTTCCTTCTATGGACCGTCATGAATAACACATTTCTTTCTTCATTGATCCTGTGGCTTTACGGAGTACTACGACACCAAAGAAAAATGCACTAGCTTATCCATAAATCTCATTATTTTCATATCAACCTTTTATTACATCCTTAACCATTTTTCGGGAATCCAAATTCCAAAAAAAGTTTATTACAAATGCTGCCACCCACATGGTTCGGTATGGTCAGACATTACTTCCAACTTTACTCATTTTCCTCCTTGAGGATTCTTCAGTCCCACTGGAATTGTGCGACATGTGCCTTGAAATTTTCAATCTTTTGTTTCATCGTGGTGGCCTTAAGCTTCACCTCCATCATCTCTGTATGCACTTCGCTTAGGTATTCCTGAGTATAACGGAGTCTTGCTTCAAGTATTTCTCCGATCGGCGATGGCTTCCATGGCTGCTTCACGAACAAAGATCGAAGAAAGTTGCTTGTGGCACACGTGAAATGAAAAGTACTGCCCCATCATCTTTGGGCAAACTCCTTTCAAATGGTGGAGGTGTACCTCCACATACCAAAGTTCCACTCCCTTATGCATGAAGGGTAGCCTTTGTAGACCGTCTCCTTCAAGGTGAATATGCTTCATCATGTCCTTCAGATCTTGGGTAATCATGATCACTTGTCGTGGTCATGATGGTTTCCGGACCTTTAAGGAAAGACTCAGTAAGGGTCATCATCTGCAGTTGTGAAACAGAAATAATGCTGAGAATTAAGGTACTTATCTCCGGGCATACATTCATATCATCCAAACAGAACTTCAAACTCAATTTCCAAATTTCCTGTTTATGCATCACAACTCACTTTCTTCCATGTTCGCCCGAATATTATTTCCAAGATAAAATATAACAACTCCTTATAGCTTTTCAAAGATGTGATATTACAACTTTATTGAGTCATGAACTATTACAATCTCGAGTAATCTATTACATAACTCAACTCATCGAGCTCATGAAAATGAAATTGCTTTCTACTACTCTTATTATCCATATCAAAATTCCAACTACTCAACTCCAGCTTTCATCTTGTCGGGACATTTAATAGCATAATGTCCCTTCCTTCAGCGAAAACAAATGACTTCCGACATGTCTCGGGCTTCTTTGTGATTATCGGGCTCCTTGGATTCTTGGCTTCTTTTACGACATTTACTAGCGTAATGACCTAAATCCTTGCATCTGTAACAAGTGATATGACTTAGGTCCTTCTTTGCAAAAGTTGCGTTGTTCTCGGATTGCCTTCTCTTCCTGGATTTCTCTGTAATGATCAGAGTTTCTACCCCCCGAGGGTCAAACTTCACTTCTGCTGTCGGGAAATATCCCAGATACTCTTTTCTTCCCTTGGGGAAATACTGTGAAAAATGTCCTTCTTCTCCACATGAATAGCAGGCATTGGAGTAAAATCTGTTGAGGCCTTCTCCATCAAGGTCTTCAATACTTTCATTCATCACTGGTTCTTTCATAACTTCTCGGAGAGCTTCTTTCATTCCTTCTTCTCGCTCTGAATAGTTTGTTGCACCATGGGGTAAATGTGACACTTTGAGTCGGGTAGTGGGTGGTTCCTTCACACAAGACACAAGTCACCCGACTAGTTGGGCATTCCTCACCGGGTGTTTCTCCTCACAATGAGGGCATCCATCCTTGTGTTCCTCCCAGGTGTGTCCTATTTCTCCGCAAATCTTGCGTGCACAAGGTCTCGGGTTATCATAGTGCTTCCGGATGAGGCGTGATCTCAACAGGTCTTCTTGAATTCCTCCCAAGTTCTTGCTCCATTAAATCCTGTATGGCTTGATGCATGTTCCACTGTGTTGCAAGACTTTCGTAAAAAATCAAGAGCATATTGAACCTCATACTTCCTTGAAACCAAATTGCTCCAAGTGATTTTCCATGTTCAGCATCCATAGCTCGCCTCCGGCTGAGTCTTGATCCAGAGAATATCACCCAACTTCATTCATCATCTATGGGGTTCAAAGGTTTTGGGATGAGATATGAGAGAGGTGGGGAGGGATATACACACAATACAAACAATAGTTTTTTTTTGAAGAAACAGGTTTTATTTTGGGGCTGTCGGAAAACATCAAACAAATGACATCTCACAATTCATCGCATCTAACGTAGGTGTATAACAGGGGTTTGGTCTTCTAAAGGTCAAATAATTCTTCAGATCCTTCAAGTCATCGGAGTCTTCAACTGTTGTACTTCAATTCTTCTAATACATGGTGAAATCCTCTTTACTCTGAAGTGGTCATCAGCTGTCCGATATCTTTCTTGGAGCGGCTTCAGTTGATCCTTCATGTGGTCAAAAGGGAAAAGGGGTATATTCTAACTATTTGAGGTGAGAGGGACTACTTGATAAAATCAGAAAAGACGAGAAGTAAAGGATCCTTTTGAAAATAAAGTTTTTTTGAGAAATCCTGTCCTAGGGGCTTTCGATTTCTAGGGTCACGTCCTCACACCAACATGTGCTCGATACCATATTCAGAGCGACCCGACCTCGACGGTCAAGCCTCGGTGTATCCGTGCCATCCTCGGATCAAGATATCTTTGCACACACAGTACATCAATGTATATATCAAAGTGCAATCACATGTATAAATAACGAAATGATATATACCTCATAATACTCAGCGAAACAATCAAACGGGTGTGGAGTCCCATCAACGCCATCGGCAGGTTGAGTGTAGACCGTAACCTCAGATCGTAACTCTTACTCGTCGAAGAAAATCCTGCAACATGATACGTTGCAGCCGTGTAGGTCAAGACATTGAATGTACCGCAAGATCACAACATGAATAAACAGATGGTAAAACTATACTATATGCAATTTGGCTTTGTGGCTCAGATCTGAGTTTTGTTTGCATAAAAGCTGATTTTATTTTCCCTACATCAAAGGAATAAATGAAGTCTGTACTATGGAGTTTTCTATCATGACATGGTTCCGCCAACCGATGTCTCATAGCCCAAAATCATCATAAGTTGCCCACAATTAAGTTATCATCCGGTGTTGAGAGTTCCGAGATAGATCCAAGTCCAGATGCTCAAATTGTCCGTGAATCGGGACACGGCTAATCGATTAGGGTTATAACCCTCTGCAGAGGTTTGTACACTTTACCCGCAAGATTCGATCCCTCTCTTTACGCTCTCGCACTTCGTGGTGTTTGAGAACAAGATGACGAAACATGGTCTTCCAAGAGTTCCTCGACCACCGTCCCCAGACTCAACCCATCCTATCGTAGTTCTACATCTGCTAGTACCGTCCCCACCAGAGTCACAACTAAGGTCAACCAAGCCAGAGCCCATAATGACTTGCGGTTGCACAGTAAGCTTCCGGCGTGAAGTATTCTTCCGTCTCTTTGAGTCTGGGTGAAGCTTTCCGCAAGATGTCATGGCGCTTCTCCATGCATCCCGCCAACCACCGGTTTCTCCAGGTGCCCGTCAACCGCCCTTCACCCAAAGAGTGTGTATTGAATTCTTGTCTTGAGTCTTGAAGTCTTGAGGCCTTGAAGATGCAGTCCTTGCAGATTCCATCATGGAGTTGTCGCCATTGACGAGAGACTCCATTCTCACACCACTCCAGTACTCATACCAAACCCCGTCTACTATAGCGTAGCATTACAATAAATAACGTCCCGGGCTTGGTAACAGGAATGATGGGTTCCTACCTCATGCATACTACTCAACTACAAGGATTCAATAACACTACTGAGGGGTGGTTGCAAAGGTGCCACTATATGCAATAAAACATAGGTATGAAAGCATGGTCAAAGTGAACTTGCCTTGTTGACGATCTTCGAAAACTAGGGATTCGTGGTAGCAAACTTCGCACTCCGGAAATTCTACCGAGACAAACAAATAATCACAATAAGCACATAGCATAGGACCACATAACACAATAGCATAGCAATAGCAACATAACACATCAAAACAACCAAATCAAAACCCAATGGAAAACTCAAAGAAAATCAACTCAAGTTTCCTACTTCAAACAACAACTAGAATAGTTTTATATAATAAAAAAATTTCCCAACATAACCTAATCATGGTTTTAGGTTAACTTAACAAAAAAGAATTCACTAAGCAACTAGGATCAAAAAGAATTAATTAAAAATCTATTATGAAACTCTTATTAGGCCCAATCCAATTTCTATTAAGAAAAATAAAATAAAACTTTTATTTATTATAAATAAAAGTACTTTTATTTATTATAAATAAAAGTTCATCCTATAAAGTGACAGAAACTATCCTAGAATAATCAATCACTTGTTAAAAATAAATTTATTTACTAATTAAAATAATAGGAAAACAGAGCTAGTTAATTAATTAGGATTAACAAGATTCTGCATAAAACTATTTTTTATTAATCCTAAAATACCCAAATTAATTTCTATGGTTTGGAAATGTCAAAATAAAGTTGGGACAAAAAGAATCATCCAAAAATAATTTTTCTAACTCAAGTTATAGCAGATTTACTATTCTGACTAAAACTAAATTAGAGCAATTTTAATTAATTTTAACATAGCTAAATATATATTATACAGAAACTATAGAAAATTTGCAACCCAACAAAAAAAGAATCACTCAAAAATATTAAACAGAATAAAAGATATGAATTTTTCAAAAGCGAAACTATTCTCATTAAAACAGAAAACAAAAATAAAAGAAAAAGGGCCTAATGGGCCTAAACTACGACCGTATGTAAAATAACCTAAACGGGCCTAGGGTTTAATCGAATCGGGCCGGTCTAAACTAATCTAACTAAAACCAGAATAAACCGAATAAAACCGGGCTTTTAAAATAGACCGTACCCTTCTGGGGTTATAATATAGACCCTACGATCTAGATCTAACGGTGGGGGTTCTCGGCGACTCACCGTGGGAAGACGACGGCGACGGTCGACGGCGGCTTCGGGCGACATGATGCGCGGCTCCGGTGGTCCGGCGACGGCGGATTTCCATGGGCGCCATGGAGCAAGGGAGCTCGGGGTGGGGTCAGGCGAGCTCGGGGTGGTCAGTAGCGAGTTTGAGGCGGCGGTGGCGTTGGGTGATCGACAATGACGGTGCTCGGCGGTTCTGAGCTCGGGTGAGGGCACGGGAGGTGTGGTCGAGCGAGGGAGTCCGGAGGTGGTCTCAAAGCAGCTCGGGGTGGTCGGGGTGGCGGAACAGGCTAATGGCGCTGGCGGCTCTCGGGCCATGAAGTTCGAGAGGAGGAGGAGGGTTCCATGAGGGGCGAGGGGGGACGGGTGCGGGGAGGGTTCTTATAGGGCGGGCGCATGGTGGCGGAAGCGAATCGGGAGAATCGGGAGATCCGGGGATCGCGGGTTTCGGCAGCCGGCGCGGCGGGTGGCGGGCGAGGAAAGACGGGTGGGGTCCCACCGCCGAGAGAGAGGGAGCGGGGGACGGCTCAGGCGTCCGGCGCGGGGGGTTCAGTCTTGGGCGAGGTGAGGCCGGTCGGTCGACTCACTGGTCTGGCCTCTGGGCCGCTGGTGGGCAGTGGTGGGGGAGCTTTGCAGGCTGGGCAGGGCAGGGGGCTGGTGGCGCTGGGGGGTTTCTATTTTTGATTTTTTTGATAAAACAAAACAGAATTAAAACAATAACTATAAATATTTTATATAGGGTATATATATACCAAAATGATCAGGAATATTCCTATCATTTGAACATTTTTCCAAAGGCAAAATCCAAACTTTATAAAATCCATTTTTCCAATATTCAAATAAAACCAAATTTGAATTCAAATCTTTTGGCATTGTTTCCTCCGATATTTTTGGAGTGTCATGTTTACTCCTCTCATACTTTTGATCAAGTATTTATCGTGCATAGTTTTGAAATGATTCCCACTTGTCAAAGTTTGAATTCAAATTCAAAACTCAAAATTTGAAAGAGGGTTTCAAAGCACTTTCAAATGACTTTCAACTTGATACTTTTTAACTTCCAACTCATATTTCATATAATTGAAGAAGTCATTTTATCTTCCTCATGAAAATCATTGAGTTGCATAAAGCTTTGAATTTGAAATATTCCTGCATGAAATTCAAATCTTTTTCCAAAACCCTTTTCATTCCCTCTGATCCAACTTTTAAAAGTTTCAAATTCCACTCAATTTCACTCAATCAATCAAACAACAATCAGACAACAAGCATAGTCATTTATTTAATATAACATTCCAAAATTTGAAATTTTGGGATGTTACAGGACAGCTCTGCCAACATCAACGTTGGCGAGGAAGAATGGCCTTCAAGGGCCAGGCCTCCGGCGAGATCGTAAGTATTCAGATTCCTGAATGATTTATAATTTCTTTTTCTGCGTCACATAGTGCCATTCTAATGCCGCATGCTGCCTCAGTAGTCCGCCGATGATGATCTCCCGCTTCATTGAGCGGGTCGTTGGCTTCGCCGGATGTAGACTCCATCCCGACCGCCTCCACCTCGCGACGCCAAGACGCCGAGGTGGGATCCCAGAAGGACCCATCGGGAGGCTCGGAGGCGCCACAAGGCGCCCTCCGGACTTTGCGCCGACTCCACAAGAGAACCCGCAGTGGTTCCGGAGTCCGGCAGCGCCCTTCGATCAAGGGCAAGACCGTGACGCCGGGCGGCTTCCGCCCAACCGGAGGCGCCGGCACTTGTTGAGGCGCTGCAGAAGCGCCCATTGAGGAAGAACACCGCACTATTATGAGTGCGGTGATTGAAAGGTGCAGCTTCGCCAAAGGCGGGCCGACCAAGCTCGCGATAGCCTTCTATCGAGCTTTGAGGTAAGAAGTTAAAATATGCAATGTAATACCGCATAGACAGTAGCCCCTGATGCTCGGTTTGGTGTTCGGAAAGAAAAGCCGGACTGAGGATCTTAAAAAAAAGATATACGCAGGGTTGCTAAAAAATTATGTCAATATGGGTTGCAGGTTGCGCTGCTGACCTCTGCCGCACTTACTGCGGAGGTCGGTGCGTTGAAGCAGGAGCTCGAGCGGTCCGGGCAAGAGCTCGGCCGCGCCAGGAAGCAGCTCCAAGACAAAGAAGGTGAGTAACACCAATTTGAATTTGTACCTTACAGAAAAGGATTTAGGTTGCGAAAAAAATAATAACAAGGATAACATGGGTACTGCAGGGGCCACGAACGAGGTGGCAACCGTGAAGGAGGCCGTGTCTGCGGCCGAACGCAATGTGGCCACGGAACGGGCAGAGCGAGAAAAGCAAGAGGCACGGGTGGCGGTGGTTCAGCAAGAGCTCCAGGCTCTCATGGAAAAGCATGAGAGTTTGGGCGTGACTCAAAGACTCGAGAGTCCGAGCTTGCCTCGCCTCGAAAGTGCTAAAACCGCCAAGGCCGAGGCCCATAAGTCCCTTCAGAGGTTGAATTGATGAAGAAGATAGCGGCGGTAAGGCATTTTTCATGCAAAGCAAGCATGTGAATGTAAATTACGTGTTACTTACCCGGTTCGAGCTCTCGATGCGTTTGCAGATCTGCCTCACAGCATGTGTCGATGCCGCCGATTCTACCGAGCCGAGGAGGGAGCTCAACGGAGAAGGTCTTCGGTCTCAAGATATCGAGGCCGCCATCCGATGCCCCTAGCGACCAGTGAAGCAGCTGGTCGAGCTTCACAAGGTGGCCGAAAGCAGGCCATGAAGGGCCTCATAGTCCGGCGTGGGCTCGAGAGGCCATGCCAGGAGCTACTTCGCCTCGTCTGACGGCTGGTGGATCGTGCCCTCAGGTGGAGGTTATCAAGCGCTCCGCCAGTATTGAAGGTGCTCGTCGGGCCCTTGCCCGCGCAAAGGTGCATTGGGGCAAGGTGGATGCGGAGAAGCTAATCACTGACGCGCCACCAGTGGGCAAGGAGCATCGTACGCCCGAAATTTATTATAAGGCTGTCTTGAAGGGTGCCCACAAGATTGCGGATGAGTGCCCCAGGGATGTAATTATTGAGTGAATTCGCAATGTGTTATCCTGTGCGCTGAAAACTTTGTTCATATGCGCTAAGCAACGCTTGTTTAATTTAAAATATTACCTTCAGGCGGCCGTTTATTAAATCGAGAGATGGCAAGTCGTCGGCTTCAGCCCCCATGCCACGAAAGTCTTTGGGTGTTCGATAAACTTGAGCACTCTTGTTCCCATTTTGGGTCCATCTAGGAGGCGCCAACACAATGAACAAGGCAACCAGACTTATAGTGCTTGAACACTCTCACTTAGCCATAGAATTCTATAATTTTAAATTTCGTGAAGCCCCTAGTATTCGAAGACCGAATTGGGGCGCTATCCACGCCTTCATCGGACATAATCCGAACTCGCTCGGCGGCGAGGTCTTTAAGGACCCAAAGGACCTCTCGAACAGCGACCAGTCTCTCGCCTTATCGTGCGGTCAGTTTTAGCTTTCTCATCGAGGCGTTAACTCGGCTCAACCGGGCGCAATCGTAGTGGTTCTCCCAGTGCTACCTTAGCCGATAGAACGGAACGTAAGGTGCCGAACATGGGAGCCGGCAAACCCAACTATTGACCCAAGGCAGGATTCGAGCTGATTCATATAATGCTATAAGTTCGGGTGCCGCACTTGTGAAAGTGTGCGGACTTTATCACACCATAAAGCGGAGGACATAAGCCCTGTGTATTTGGCCGTACCAAGATGCACGGGTGCAACATGTAAATAAATGAACACATATATATATATATATATATATATATATATATATATATATATATATATATATATATATATATATATATATATATATATATATATATATATATATATAAAGTAATGCAATTATAGGCAAAAGTGCTGCATTTTATTCGAGAAGATATGCTATCGTGCGGAATGATACAAATAGTGCGGAATGCAAGGGATTGGGCGAATTAAAGGCGTCTCCTTCGTGGGTAGGCATGGAATGTTGTATTTTAACAAAATTAATGCTCGTGATGGAGACCACCTGAGTGTTCGTCGCAGCCTTTGCCCTTCCCTTGCTGTTGCATCATGAGTTCGGCAGGTTCGCCACGGACTGAGTTCTGTATAAAAAGAGAAAAATAAAAAGAAAAGAGCGACACACTTGGGAGCCTGGTGTGGTCGAACCGCACTGGTCTGTGGTGGTTGTGCCTTCCCCTATGCCCATGGTATCTCCGTATGAATTATGTACGGAGAGTTTGTCTAGCAATTTTGCAAGGGCTGGGGTTAGGGCCGCATTACTACGCCTGCACGGAACGTGCTGTGGTCTTGGTTGATGTTGCTCGGCACGTTTGGTCGTGTCCGGTCATTTAACGGCCGGACTCGAGAATTGCCTTACAAGGCTGTTCAGATTTCGCCGCGAGAGCCAGCCAGTATGTTCCTCCGCTCGAGGAGCGCCCGTGTTTCCATTGACCGTGATGACTCCGCGAGGGCTCGCATCTTGAGCTTAAGGTATGCATAATGAGGCACCGCGTTGAATTTTTCAAACGCGGTTCGTCCGAAAGCAGAGCGTGATAGCCATCGCGAACGGGACTATGTCGAAGATTAACTCCTCGCTTCGAAATTATCCGGGATCCGAAGACCACTTCCATGTAATCGAGCTGCATAATTGGCCTCGACACCGGTATGACACCTTTGAAGGTCGTCGTTGTAGGTTTAATCCTTGAAGGGTCTATGCCCATCTTGCGACCGTATCCCGATAAAGCGGTTCAGAGCTCTGCCGCCGTCCATCGGGACTCTCGTGAGGTGAAATCCATTAACGATTGGGTCTAAAACCAATGCGCGAATCCGCCATGGCGGATATCGGTCGGATTGTCTCTTCGATCGAAAGTGATCGGGCAAGAGGACCATGGGTTGAATTTTGGGGCGACTAGCTCCATCGCATATATGTCCCTTAGTGCACGCTTCCGCTCCCTCTTGGGAATATGCATTGCGTATATCATGTTTACCGTCCAAACTTGAGGGGGAATCCTTTTGTCCTCTGTTGTTCGGCGGCGGGTCTCTTCCTCGTCATCGCTGTAGCCCCTGTCATCGTTTTCTCGGCGATTAATTTGCTCGCTGCTTGAATACCCAACAATCTCTGTTGGTATGGTTAGCTGGCTTTTCGGGGTTCCATGTATTTGACAAGAGCGGTCGAGTATTCGGTCTAGATTGGGCGGGCCCGAGTGGTTCTTTTGAATGGCTTCTTCCGCTGACCGGGTTTGAGCCTCGAAATCCGGCGTTAACTCGCCAGATCCTCATTGCTGTCGCCGTTAATGCGGTGTTTGTTTTTGTTTCGACGCAACCTGCCATTGCGGTCCTTGATATCCGGACTGCCGGCGTTTTTGCTTTGAGGTTGTTATCGCGGCGAGCCAGCTATCCTCTCCCGCACGTAAGCGGGTCATGAGGGATGTGAGGGCTGCCATGGATTTCGCTTCTCCCGTCCTAGGTGCCGGGCCAGCCACTCGTCGCGGATGTTATGTTTGAAGGCAGCGAGTGCCTCGCATCCGGACGGTCGATGATTTGATTTTTCTTTGTTAAGAACCGTGTCCGTAATTGCTCGGCCGATTCGTCTGCTCTTTGGATTATGTGGCTTAGGTAATCTGCGTCCGGTGGTCACACGTCGCGCCACAGAAGTTGTCGAGGAATGCGGCTTCCGTGTCTTCCCAAAGATCAAATCGACTCCGGGCAGGCTGTTAAGCCAATGCCGAGCTGGTCCTTTAAGCTTGAGGGAGATATTTGATGGCGTGAAGATTGTCGCCGGGCCATGTGTATATGGAGGAGATAATCCTCAATCCAGACCCTGGGTCTGTTGTGCCATCGTGAGGATTCGATATTAACGGGTTTGAACCCTTCAGGATTTGATGATCCATTACTTCGTCAGTGAAGCATAGTGGGTGTGCGGCGCCTCTGTATTGAGCAATATCGCGACGTAGCTCGAGAGAGCGTTGTCTGCTGTGTTCGGCCCGGCCGGAGTAGTTGTATCCGGTGCGACGGTATTCGTCGTGGGTCGGTGGGCGTCCACGTGATCCATAGATAGATCTGGATTGTCTTGCCTTGTCCTCCAATATATCTCGCAAGTCCGGCGCGTTCCCCCTGGCTTCCTGCTTTTAGAGCGATGCCGGGGTACGGTTTTGGTGGAGGGCTTGCACGCCTCTCTATCGCGGCCACGAGGTGGTCGGTCTGCCGACAGTCGCCGGTGATGCTGCCTCCTCTAATCGGGGAGCAAATTGCGTTTGGGTAACTTTTGAGGGCGTTCGAGTTCATACTCTTGACGCGAGGACCTCGGTCCATCTGTCGGCCAAGAGGGTCTTGATCAGCTTGAAGCTGTTGTTGCTTTTTCTTTAGGCTGTTTGCCGTGGCCATTAGCCCGCGTCTAAAACGCTCTTGTTTGACGGGATACTCAGCACGACAATTAAATGCTGTCGCCGAGGCTTGCCTCGCCTCCGGAGGGAGGTAAGTAATTGTCATCCTCGACCTCTTCGTGCCGCCCTCTCCCGAGGGCTTGCTTCGCCTCCTCCTGCTATTGGATCGTCTTTGGAGGGAGTTGTCTTCGGCACTTTCGGGGTGTTATTATCTCCGTGCCGAATCTCCATTCTTGCCGTGGCGGGATTTAGCGCGCGCCACGACGTCGGCGCTTGGGCTGTTTCTTTAAGGAATCGGCCTCCGCTTCTTCTTCGCCGTCCCCATCTTTTGGGGTGTCCACCATGTATATGTCATATGACGAGGTGGTTTTCCAAAGGTCTCGTAGGCACCGGTTCTTAGTAGTCTCCGCATCGCCGTCCATACCGCCGATGTCTTCGAGTCGTAGTCGAGTCGTCGGTTAAATCGCCGACGGTGGCTACGAAGTGGGTGGTGGTGGGATCTGGATTTCTTCGTCATCCGCGTCCCAACCGCCCCGGCCGTAGTTCGCCAGGCTCTCCTGATAGCGAGAGATGCTTCAATGAATTTATGATATCGCCAAGGGCGAGTCTTGAAAGATGTCCGCAGCGGTGAATTCCATGATCGGCGCCAATCGGATTCGACCGCAAAGGCGCAGGAGGTTCGGAGTCCGCAGGAGTCCGCACCTCGAGTCATGGGCTTTACGGGACAAGGTAAGTGTTCGCCCACACGCCGTGGAATTGCGGCTCGAGGCGGTGTCCAGCCATCCGCCCTCGATTCGAGCGATCGGCTCCGGACTATGAGTCGGAGCGGTTTGTGTGCGGCCTCAAGGGGCTGTCCGTGGCGAGTTAGGTCATGCCCATCGTGATAAAGACAGCGCGCTTCGGCTGCGGCTCAGATCCATCGAGGATCAAGTCCCGCGATATCGACCATGAAGTTTAGGCTTCCAAACCTGACCTGACGGCCAGGGGCGTAGCTTTCGATCTACTCCAGATGGCCAAGGGAGTTGGCCCGCAGTGCGAAGCCGCCGAAGACGAAGATCTGTCCGGGGAGAAAGGTCTCACCCCGGACTGCGTCGTTGTTGATCGAAGAGGCCATCAAGCCTATCGGTGACGACACAGAGGAACTCTCAATGAAAGCACCAATGTCGGTGTCAAAACCGGCGGATCTCGGGTAGGGGGTCCCGAACTGTGCGTCTAGGCGGATGGTAACAGGAGACAAGGGACACGATGTTTACCTGTGTTCGGGCCCTCTTGATGGAGGTAAAACCCTACGTCCCCGCTTGATTGATATTGATATTGTGGATGTTTACAAGAGTGGATCTACCACGAGATCAAGGAGGCTAAACCCTAGAAGCTAGCCTATGGTATGATTGTAAGGGTTGTTGTCATTGTTGTCCTACGGACTAAAGCCATCCGGTTTATATAGACACCGGAGAGGGCTAGGGTTACATAGAGTCGGTTACAATGGTAGGAGATCTACATATTCGTATCGCCAAGCTTGCCTTCCACACCAAGGAAAGTCCCATCCGGACACGGGGTGAAGTCTTCAATCTTCTATCTTCATAGTCTTGGAGTCCGGTCGATGATGATAGTCCGGCAAATGATGGTTCGGCTGATGATGGTAGTCTGGCTATCCGGACACCCCCTAATCCAGGACTCCCTCAAGGAGAATGCTAAGTTGAAGGAGCAACTTAAAAAGGGCCTTGTCACATGCATACAAGGTGAGAAGAACCTTAACGACCTTTTGAGTAATCAAAAGGATGTTGTGGCCAAGGAGGGGATTGGGTTCGCGCCCAAGCCCAAGAGCAAGAAGAAGAATGACAAGACCAAGCAACCTCCTCCTCTCAAGCAAACTTTTGTGAGGGAGGGAGAGGGTGCTTCCAAGAAGAAGAAGAACCGTGCAAAGGGTGGCAATGCCAAGAAGGACAACGTCATCCCCTTGAACATAGCCGGCTATTTTAACCCCTCATATGTGTTGTGCCGTGCTAGTGATGGGCATGTTTATGCTAAATTTGTTGGTTCTTCTTATGAGTACATTGAATGGTCTATTTGGGTTCCTAAGACCCTCGTTACTAACATCAAAGGACCCATTACCAAATGGGTACCTAAAACCAAGCATTGATCTCTTGTAGGGGTTTGCTTCCTGGGGATCATGGTTGCTCGATAGTGGAGCAACAAATCATATGACCGGGAGCAAGGACATGGTGGTGGACGTGCAAAGGATCCCATCTATGCCCACCAATGTCGAGTGGGGTGATGCCTCACATTCGAAGGTATTGGGTCTTAGCAAGGTTGTTGTTTCTCATGATCTAACGATCGAGAAAGTCATGCTTGTTGAGTCCCTTGCATACAATTTGCTTTCCGTTCATCAACTTGCACTCATGGGCTTTGCCACCTTCTTTGACATTGATATCGTGGCCCTCTTGTGGAGCAAGACTCTTAAAGTATCCTTTGTTGGGCATATCGAGAACGGTCTCTATGTGATAGACTTTTCGGAGCGACCCACTAAGACCGCGACATGCCTAATGGCTAAAGTTGACGTGGGATGGCTTTGGCATCGCCGTTTAGCCCACGTCAATATGAGATCTTTGCAAAGTCTTCTCAAGGGGGACCATGTCCGTGGACTAACAAATGTTAGCTTTGCCAAAGATCGTGCTTGCAGTGCTTGTATCGAAGGAAAGCTTCATGAAACGGCTCACCCTCCCACGACTATCATCTACTCGAAGAGACCCTTGGAGCTCCTGCACATGTACCTCTTTGGACCTCCATCCTTGATAGTCTTGGGGGTAGAAAGTATTGCTTGGTGATTGTGGATGATTATTCAAGATACACTTGGGTATACTTCTTCAAGAGGAAGAGTGAGACTCAACAAACTGTTATCGACTTTGCAAATGAAGCTCAACGTCAACATAATGCAAAGATCTTGACAATAAGAAGTGACAACGCACCGAGTTCAAGAACTACACCTTGGATGAGTTTTTAGTGAAGAGGGATCAAGCATCAATATTCGCACCATATACCCCTCAACAAAATGGTGTTATGGAGAGGAAGAACCGGACGTTGATGGATGCGGCAAGGACCATGATGGCGGAGTTCAAGTCTCCATACAACTTTTGGGCGAAGCCATCAACACCGCATGTCATGCATCCAATCGGCTCTATCTCCGCAAAGGCTTGAACAAGACTCCTTAT
This sequence comes from Aegilops longissima, assembly GCA_021605205.1. Lineage (NCBI taxonomy): Eukaryota > Viridiplantae > Streptophyta > Magnoliopsida > Poales > Poaceae > Aegilops > Aegilops longissima. The sequence continues at coordinate 152,996,290 of CM038678.1, read as the reverse complement.
GAGATGCTCACCGTAACAAGCCCAATCTCAAGTATTTCCGTGTTCGGTGTAAGTGTTTCATTCTCAAGAAAGGTGTTCGTTTGTCTAAATTTGAAGCTAGAGCCTATGAGGGCATATTTGTTGGTTATGCTACAAACTCTCATGCTTACCGTGTCCTCAATAAATCCACGGGACTTATTGAGGAGACATGTAACGTGGAGTTTGATGAGAATAACGGCTCCCAAGTGGAGCAAAGTGGCACTTGTGATGTAGGTGATGAAATTCCTCCTCAAGCATAAGAAGAACGGGTGTTGGTTTTATCCTACCCATTGAGGAACCCCTTGTGGCCGAAGGAGAAGGACAATGTTCCACTCAAGTGGAGCCATCACCAACTCAAGGCCCACACGCTTTCGAAGAACAAAGTGAAGGCCCTCATCCTCATGAACAAGACCAAGGGCAAGATCGTGCTCAAGATTATGGTGATACACCAAATGATGCCCCAGGTCAAGTTATCTTCCCCGAGCATGCTCAAGATCAAGAACATGTTCAAGACGGCGCTCAAGATGATCAAGTGACTCCTCCTCATCTCACCTCCGAGGAAGAATTAGAGCATCGTGCCGCCAAGATTGCATCCAAACTTACTACCAAAGGCCATCTCATGGAGAATGTGGTTGGAAGCCTAATGAAAGGGGTAAGCACTCAGAGACAATTGGCAAACTATTGTGAACATCACGCTTTGTCTCTTGTGTTGAACCCCAAAAGGTCTATGAGGCGCTCAAGACTCGGATTGGCTCAATGCCATGCATGAAGAGCTCAACAATTTCGAGTACAACAAGGTGTGGAGATTGGTGCCAAGGCCATCGGGGAACCACAACGTCATTGGAACCAAGTGAATCTTCAAGAACAAGCAAGATGCTCATGGGAACATCATTCGCAATAAGGCAAGATTGGTAGCACAAGGCTACTCCCAAGTCGAGGGTATGGACTACGGTGAAACCTCCGCTCCGTTGCTCGCCTTGAATCCATTCGCTTGTTGATTGCTTATGCTGCCCATCACAACTTTAAGTTGCAACAAATGGATGTGAAAAGTGCTTTTCTTAATGGTCCTATTAATGAGTTGGTCTATGTCAAGCAACCCCGGGTTCGAGGACCCCTACTTCCCGGATCATGTGTATCAACTCGATAAGGCACTCTATGGCCTTAAACAAGCCCCACGTGCGTGGTATGACCACCTTACCGAAGTTGTTACAAGATCGTGGTTTTGAAGTAGGGCAAATCGACCCCACTCTTTTTACCAAGAAGGTCAATGGGGAGTTGTTTGTATGCCAACTATATGTTGATGATATTATCTTTGGTTCCCTAACAAAGCTTTCAATGAGGAATTTGCCGCCTCATGACCTCCAAGTTCAAGATGTCTTCTATGGGAGAGTTGAAGTTCTTCCTTGGTTTCGATATCAAACAAAGAAGAGAAGGAACCTTCATCAACCAAGCCAAATACACTCAAGACATGCTCAAAAGATTCAAGCTAAGTGATGTCAAGTTTGCTACTACACCAATGCCTACCAAGTGCCAACTTGACATTGATCCCAATGGTAAAGCGGTGGATCAAAAGGTATATCGCCCATGATTGGCTCCTTGCTTTACCTTTGTGCATCTAGACCGGATATCATGTTGAGTGTGGGAATGTGTGCACGGTTTCAAGTCAAGACCAAGGAAAGCCACTATGCGGCGGTCAAGCGAATCTTCGATATTTGGCTCATACCCCAAACTTTGGCTTATGGTACCCAAGAGGAGCAAACTTCAAGCTTGAAGGATTTATGGATTCGATTACGGAGACAAAGTGGATAGGAAGTCCACTTCGGAGGGTGCCAATTTCTTGGTTGCTCTTTGGTAAGTTGGTCTTCCAAGAAGCAAAGTTGTGTGTCTCTCTGTCCCACCAAGCGGAATATGTGGCGGCCGTTAGTTGTTGTGCTCAACTCCTATGGATGAGGCAAACTTTAAAGGAGTACGTGTCATTTGTGACAAAGTGCCTCTTTAGTGTGATAATGAAAGTGCCATCAAGATTTCTCTCAACCCGTGCAACACTTCAAGACGAAGCACATTGAGATTCGTATCACTTCATCCGGGATCACATTAGGCGAGGGAGATCGAGCTCAAGTATGTCAACACTCATGATAACCTTGCAGATATTTTCACGAAGCCATTGGATGAAGCAAGATTTCGTGAGTTAAGGCATGAGCTAAATATCATTGATTTGAGCAATGTGACTTGAACCCGTGCACCCCCCACCACACTCAACTTGTTGTCTAGTTTAGGTGTAGGCATGAACAAAGGGGGAGTGTTGTTCTCTCAATGAACTCTCCCTCCCCTCTTCATGCATAAATAGATCAACTCTTTCACATTAGCCATTTTTTTGATGGTACTTGTGCTTCAAAGACGAGTTTTGGTCATGGGCCCAAGGATAATTCTTCGCGGTGCCATACCATCTAACTCAAACATAGGTGGCTTCGGCCACCGCCCTCTCCTTTTGAGAAGTTGCGTCGCTTGGTGTTCTCTTGTTGTCTTTCTGTCTTTGGGTTGTGCGTGTGCTTGTGGCTTCCTTTGTGTGAAAAGTTTCCGTGCAAAGACCTTCTATTTTGTGTTGAAACCGGGGATGTCTTGAGCTCGCGGTACTACATGACTGCCGGCTCGGTACTACATGCCAGCCACGGTACTACCGCATGTGGGAGCATGGTACTACTGCCCCCACGTGGCAGTAATTTTTTACTGCCGCCTGGGTGAGCGGTACTACCGCTCCGGTGCGGTACTTCCGCCCGAGCGGTACTACCGCGCCGTCGTGGGCGCATGGGGATAAGGACGGGCAGGGGGAGTTCTAACTCCCCCATACCCATTCGCAGTTCCTCCACGTCGTCTCATCTCTCTCTCCCGCTCAAGATAGGAGTCGGCGTTCGTCGCCGGATCTCCTCCTCCGGCTGCCCTCCCGTGATTCCGTCTGGTGGGATCCTTCCCCACCTCGTGCTCTTGCTATGGACCCAGGTTTTTCCCCAATCGCTTCTCGTTTTATTGCGTTCTTTGTCTTTAGGTTGTTGGGGAATACTTGGATGTTCTAGAGATTCGTAGGCCTTCTCTTTGCAAGAATAGGATGATGGAGAGTAGCCTTGCATATGAATCATACTTGTTTTGTTGTCTTGCGCGAGATCTGATCACCGTAGCACTGCCATTGTTTCGCGGGTCTTTTCAGATTCGAATCGCCGTTCGGATCGACGCGATGCGGTATTACCGCCGTCGGGCGCGGTATTACCGCTTGCACGGTACTACCGCCCCTCGGCACGGTACTACTGCGCAGACATCATGGCACTAAAACCTTACTATCGCTCCAACCACGGTACTACCAGTGGCCTAGCACGGACTATCATGACTTGGAGCAATACTAATTTTTAGTACCGCATACACCGGCAATCCTACCGTGGCTCACATCTAACGCCGGCCAACCTTCACGATTTTCCTATGTGTTTCTTGTGCTTTATTGTGGTCTTTGCATTGATCCTCTTGGCGTTCGTTGGTGTTTTTGCGTGTGTGTCTCGGTGGTGGCTCTCGCCGCTCCAATCCCGGTCGTGACACCGGCTCCAAGCGTCTGCAAGCAACCCAGTGTGACGCACTGCAGGGCTCCTCGCCCCAAGCGCAATGTCAAGACTACGCTAGCAAGTTCAAGGAGCCCGCCAAGGGCATGGATGAGATGCCCCAATCGACTCACGTCCGTCTCGAGCAAATTCACCCGTCGTGACCTCACGCTCCTCTGTCGGGGGTTGTGAGCTGTTTTGGAACAAGCATCAAACCAACATCTATCTGGATGTCATCAAGAACAAGCGTAATACCTATGTGGATGTGAAATGGATTGACATGCATCATTTGAGGAAGGACAAGTTCCGTGCCTACTTTGGAGAGGCTCGACTTGGTGGAGCAGTTTGGCATTGAGCATGTGATATCCTTTCACCTTGACTATGATCCCGAGCTTATCTCGGTTCTTCTTTCTTCGGGCCATCACACCTCGATGAGGAGAGGAGGATGACTGGATGACCAATGGCCGTAAGTCGATCGCTACACGGAAGGAGTTCATGGATTTGCTCCAAGTACGATGACGGCTCGACACTCCGTGGGTGTTCGCCCCATGCCAATTCTGATTCGCCAACAAGGACAGGCTTGCACCATACTATGTTGAGAAGACGCTTCCAAGTGGCAAGATAGGGTTGGTGCTCAACTCTTTCTCGGATATCATGTACCGCATCTTCCGCAACTCCTTGTTCCTCGCATTGGTGAAAAGGACAAGGTCCATGCCTATATGGTGGATATGATGCTCATCTGCGAGGAGGCTCGCTTGTCTCGTGACTCAGCCACTTGATGTCTCACACATCATGTGGTGTGAGCTTCGGCCTATGGTGTTCAACCGCAAAGTGCCTATCTATGGGCCCCATCTGCTTCTCACGATCTCGAGGACACAGGAGAAGATGTTCCACGTGAGGAGTTCCTTGCCCCGATTGGATTCGCCATGATCCCATCTCGCCTATGTGTCAAACCCAACTGGGCCAACACTACTACTGTGCCGAGGCGCCTGCTGCTAGGGCTGCTGTTGGTGAGGAGGATGTTTGGCGCCGAGAATGTTGCCGAGGGTCATGCTGCTAGGCCTTCCTGAGCTCCTCTATGCCTTCATGGGCCAAGAAGTCAAGGACAAGATGAAGACTCTCTTCGCATGCAAGCCAAGGGGCGACAGACTCACGTGGCATCCAAGGAGAGTCGTCACGGGACAGAAGATCTTGCAGCTCTATGGTGAGGATGTGTTTGGCGGGTCGAGGAGCGATCACCCGAGGCCGAGTGGATGGAGAAGCAAGGCTACAGTGTGGTCTGATTCTCGAGGAGGACGCCTAGGAGTCCATCCCCGCCGCCGAGGAGTCCGACGGAGAGGGTTGGGATGAGTTCCCTGCTGCTTGAGCCACCGCCTTGTGTGTAGGTGTCCTCTCTGCCTTTTTGGCGTCTCGATGCCAAAGGGGGAGAGAGTGTAGGGATTTATGAGTCTTGTGTCTTGTTACGTGTTTGGTGTGTTTATTATGTTCTCGGCTGAACCTCGCTTGAACCTCGCTTTTAGTTGCTTTTCCTTCATATGGTGTAAGACATATGCACTCTATCTATCTTAGCGAGCCTGTGTTATATTGTGCTATATGTTGCTTAGATGTTTTTCTTCGGGCCTTTGTCTCTAAAATATAGGGGGAGTGGTGATCCTAGTATGTGTGCTATGCAGTCCAAAGCATTCATCCCGAGTGCACACATCTAGGGGGAGCCCATCTATATTTTGGAGAGGAGGGGTTTGCCCTTGCTCAATATTATCGTATCTTTGTGCAAATCCCGTATTGTCATCAATCCACCAAAAAGGGGAGATTGTAAGGGCATATTTATCCCGTAAGTGTTTTGGTGATTGATGACTATACTTTTGCGGACTAATCGTATGCCTTGAGTTTCTCAGATGTTTCATCACTAGGCACGAGACGATTGGAGCCCCTCGAGACTATTGAAGACGGCGTCGTTTCTCGCTTTCTTTTGGTGGATTTGAGTCGAGGAGAGCCGTATTATTAAGAGGGGTCCGCGCGGAAAGGTTTGGGTGGAATCAACACGCACACTTGTCCTTCCTTTCCTTGCACTTTGGAGCATCTTCCCATTGTCATAGTTGTGCTTAAAACCGGCGGTTATCGCTGTTCTTGCGGTAGTATCGCTTAGGGAGCGGTAGTACCATAAGCACCAGCGGTAGTACTGGGGTCACGGTAGTACCGCCCCCGGAGCCGTAGTACCGCGACTCCCGTGCCTTGTGCTGCTCGATGCGGTAGTAGGCGGATGTAATTTTACATCCGCGCCCACACGGTAGTACCACACATCTTGCGCTGTAGTACCGCGAGTGGACACGGTAGTGCCGCTCTCTTGGAGCCGTAGTACTGCGTGGCCCTCATGCCCTGCATTCAAGCGCCATGTTGTAGGAGCGGATGTAATTTACATCCGCGCCTCCACGGTAGTACTGCGCCTCGGCGCGGTAGTACCGCGTCGAGTTTTCGCCTGACCGGTTCTTTTTCAGTGAAGTAGGCACGGATGTAATTTATTTCATCCGCTCTTCAGAGGCTGGGCTTGCTTGCCTTGCGGCAAGACGCAAGGGTGCGGTAGTACCGCTACCTGCGGTAGTATCAAGCGCTCGCTTAGGCCAGTCCCTGTGCTCTGCTGCTGCTGCCGTGGTAGTACTGCGTGGCAGCAGCGGTAGTACCGCTGCTTGAGCGGTAGTACCGCGTCGCGCGGGCTGAACAAGAGGATAACGGTTGGATCTTTTCTCCGAGTATAAAAGGCGTGTCTCCTACCTCTAGTTGACCACCTCTTCTATCTCTAAGCTCCATTGTTGCTCCAAGCTCCATTTTGGCCCGATCTCTCTCCCTAGCCAATCAAACTTGTTGATTTGCTCGGCATTGGGTGACAAGGGCCCGATCTACACTTCCACCAAGAGACTTTTGATTCCCCCCACTTATCCCTTGCGGATCTTGTTACTCTTGGGTGTTTGAGCACCCTAGACGGTTGAGGTCACCGTGGAGCCATATTCCATTGTGGTGAAGCTTCGTGGTGTTGTTGGGAGCCTCAATTGTTGTGGAGATTGCCCCAACCTTGTTTGTAAAGGTTCTGGTCGCGCCTTCAAGGGCACCAATAGTGGAATCACGGCTCTTGCATTGTGCGAGGGCGTGAGGAGATTACGGTGGCCCTAGTGGCTTCTTGGGGAGCATTGTGCCTCCACACCACTCTAACGGAGACGTACTTCCCCTCAAAAGGAAGGAACTTCGGTAACACATCCTCGTCTCCACCGGCTCCACTCTTGGTTATCTTATCCCTTTACTTGTGCAAGCTTATTTGTGTTTCTATCCTTGCTTGCCCTTGTGCTTGTGTTGATTGCATCATATAGGTTGTCCACCTAGTTGCACATCTAGACAACCTTCATTATTGCAAAGTTTAAATTGGTAAAGAAAAGCTTAAAAATTGTTAGTTGCCTATTCACCCCCCTCAAGTCAACTATATCGATCCTTTCAACGATGATCATGCTAAGTTAAAGAAAGATCTTGATCATGCACTTGTTGTTTCTCGTGTGCTCAATTCCGAGAAAGCCAAGCTTGGGGTTGATCTTGCTAGACTCAAAGAGGAGTTTGACATACTTGACAAGGCCCACAAAGTGTTGAAAGGTGCTCATGCTAGCCTCAAGGAGTCTCATGATCAACTCCAAGTAAAGCTAACCAAGGAGAAAGCCACATTTCCTCATATGGTGTTAATTGATAATGCAAATGCTACTAACCCATGTTGTGAGCATGCGCATCTTGTTGAGGAGAATGCTAAGTTAAAGGAGCAGCTTGAGAAGGGTCTTGTGTCATGCATACAAGGTGAGAAGAACCTCAACGACCTTTTGAGCAATCAAAAGGAAGTTGTGGCCAAGGAAGGGATTGGGTATGCATCCAAGTCCAAGAACAAGAAGAAGAATGACAAGACCAAACGACCTCCCCCTCTCAAGCAAACCTTTGTGAAGGAGGGAGAGAGTGCTTCCAAGGAGAAGAAGAACAATGTGAAGGGTGGTGGTGTCAAGAAAGGCAATGCCACCCCTTCCAACAAAGTCGGCGACTTTAACCCTTCTTATATATTGTGCCGTGCTAGTGATGGGCATGTTTATGCCAAATTTGTTGGTTCTCCTTATGAGTACATTGAATGGTCTATTTGGGTTCCGAAGACCCTTGTCACTAACATCAAAGGACCCATTACAAAATGGGTACCTAAAACCAAGCATTGATCTCTTGTAGGTGTTTGCTTTCGGTGGGGGATCATGGTTGCTCGATAGTGGAGCTACAAATCATATGACCGGAAGCAAGGACTTGGTGGTGGACGTACACAAGATTCCATCTATGCCCACCAATGTCGAGTGGGGTGATGCCTCGTCCTCAAAGGTATTGGGACTTGGAAAGGTTGTCATTTCTCATGATCTCACTATCGAGAAGGTCATGCTTGTTGAGTCCCTTGCATACAATTTACTTTCCGTTCGTCAACTCGCACTCATGGGCTTTGCCACTTTCTTTGATATTGATACCGTGGCCCTCAAGACTCTTAAAGTAGCCTTTGTTGGGCATGTCGAGGACGATCTCTATGTGATCAACTTTTTGGAGCGACCCACTAAGACCGCGACATGCCTAATGGCTAAAGTTGATGTTGGATGGCTTTGGCATCGTCGTTTAGCCCATGTCAATATGAGATCTTTGCAAAGTCTTCTCAAGGGGGACCATGTGCGTGTACTAACGAATGTTAGTTTTGCTAAAGATCATGCTTGCAGTGCTTGTATCGAAGGAAAGCTACATGAGAAGGATCACCCTCCCATGACTATCATTTACTCGAAGAGGCCTTTGGAGCTCCTTCATTTGGACTCTTTGGGCCTCCATCCTTTGATTGTCTTGGGGGTAGGAAGTATTGCTTGGTGATTGTGGATGACTATTCAAGATACACGTGGGTATATTTCTTCAAGAGGAAGAGCGAGACCCAACAAACCGTCATTGACTTTGCAAATGAAGCCCAACGTCAACACAATGCAAATATCTTGACAATAAGAAGTGACAACGGCACCGAGTTCAAGAACTACACCTTGGATGAGTTTCTTAGTGATGAGGGGATCAAGCATCAATACTCCGCACCTTACACCCCTCAACAAAATGGTGTAGAGGAAAGGAAGAACCGGACATTGATGGATGCGGCAAGGACCATGGTGGCGGAGTTCAAGTCTCCATACAACTTTTGGGCCGAAGCCATCAACACCGCATGTCATGCATCAAATCGGCTCTACCTTCGCAAAGGCTTGAACAAAACTCGATATGAGATACTCACCGGTAACAAGCCCAACCTCAAGTACTTTCGGGTGTTCGGGTGCAAGTGTTTCATTCTCAAGAAAGGTGTTCGGTTGTCTAAATTTGAGGCTAGAGCTTATGAGGGCATATTTGTTGGTTATCCTACAAACTCCCATGCTTACCGTGTCCTCAATAAGTCCACGGGTCTTCTTGAGGAGACGTGTAACGTGGAGTTTGATGAGAATAACGGCTCCCATGTGGAGCAAAGTGGCACTTGTGATGTAGGTGATGAAATTCCTCCCCAAGCCATAAGAAGAATGGGAGTTGGTTTTATCCTACCCATTGAGGAACCCCTTGTGGCCGAACGAGAAGGACAATGCTCCACTCAAGTGGAGCCATCACCAACCCAAGGCCCACACGCTTCCGAAGAACAAAATGAAGGCCCTCAACCTCATGAACAAGTCCAAGGGCAAGATCAATCTCAAGATGGTGTTGAAACACTAAGTGATGCCCAAGGCCAAGTTCTCTCCTCCGAGCAAGTTCAAGATCAAGGACAAGCTCAAGACGGCGCTCAAGATGATCAAGTGACCGCTCCTCGACTCACCCCCGAGGAGGAATTGGAGCGTCGTGCCGCCAAGATTGCTTCCTGTTGGAAATATGCCCTAGAGGCAATAATAAATTAGTTATTATTATATTTCCTTGTTCATGATAATCGTTTATTACCCATGCTATAATTGTATTGATAGGGAAACTTAGATACATGTGTGGGTACATAGACAACACCATGTCCCTAGTAAGCCTCTAGTTGACTAGCTCGTTGATCAACAGATGGTTACAGTTTCCTGACCATGGACATTGGATGTCGTTGATAACGGGATCACATCATTATGAGAATGATGTGATGGACAAGACCCAATCCTAAGCCTAGCACAAAGATCGTAGTTCGTATGCTAAAGCTTTTCCTATGTCAAGTATCATTTCCTTAGACCATGAGATTGTGCAACTCCCGGATACTGTAGGAATGCTTTGGGTGTACCAAATGTCACAACGTGGCGGGTGGCTATAAAGGTGCACTATGGTATCTCCGAAAGTGTCTGGGTTGGCACGAATCGAGATCGATTTGTCACTCCGTAAACGGAGAGGTATCTCTGGGCCCACTCGGTAGGACATCATCATAATGTGCACAATGTGATCAAGGAGTTGATCACGGGATGATGTGTTACGGAACGAGTAAAGAGACTTGCCGTTAACGAGATTGAACAAGGTATCAGTATACCGACGATCGAATCTCGGGCAAGTATAATACCGCTAGACAAAGGGAATTGTATACGGGATCGATTGAGTTCTTGACATCGTGGTTCATCCGATGAGATCATCGTGGAACATGTGGGAGCCAACATGGGTATCCATATCCCGCTGTTGGTTATTGACCGGAGAACGTCTCGGTCATGTTTGCATGGTTCCCGAACCCGTAGGGTCTACACACTTAAGGTTCGATGACACTAGGGTTATAAAGGAAGTTTGTATGTGGTTACCGAATGTTGTTCGGAGTCCCGGATGAGATCTCGGACGTCACGAGGAGTTCCGGAATGGTCCGGAGGTAAAGATTTATATATGGGAAGTCCTGTTTTGGTCACCGGAAAAGTTTCGGGTTTTTCCGGTAACGTACCGGGACCACCGGGAGGGTCCCGGGGATCCACCAAGTGGGGCCACAAGCCCCGGAGGGCTGCATGGGCCAAGTGTGGAAGGGGACCAGCCCTGGTGGGCTGGTGCACCCCACAAGGGCCCAAGGCGCCCAAGAGGGAAGGGGCAAACCCTAGGGCAGATGGGCCCCAAGGCCCACCCTAGGTGCGCCTCCCCCTCTCCCCCTTGTGGCCGCCACCTAGATGGGATCTGGGGGCTGCCGCCACCCCTGGGGAGGGAACCCTAGGTGGGGGCGCAGCCCTTCCCCTTCCCCTATATATACTTGAGGTTTGGGCTGCCCAACACACATGAGTTTTTCCCTCTTGGCGCAGCCCTACCTCTCTCCCTTCTCCTCTCCCGGTGCTTGGCGGCCCCGCAGATTGCCACGCCCTCCACCATCACCACGCCGTTGTGCTGCTGCTGGATGGAGTCTTCCTCAACCTCTCCTCTCTCCTTGCTGGATCAAGGCGTGAGACGCCACCGGCTGTACGTGTGTTGAACGCGAGGTGCCGTCTGCTCGGCACTAGGATCATCGGTGATTTGGATCACGACGAGTACGACTTCATCAACCCCGTTCTCTTGAACGCTTCCGCTTAGCGATCTACAAGGGTATGTAGATGCACTCTCCTTCCCCTCGTTGCTAGTCTCTCCATAGATAGATCTTGGTGACTCGTAGGAAAATTTTGAATTTCTGCTACATTCCCCAACAGTGGCATCATGAGCTAGGTCTATTGCGTAGATTCTTTGCACGAGTAGAACACAAAGTAGTTGTGGGCGTTGATGATGTTCAATATGCTTACCGTTACTAGTCCAATGTTGTTTCGACGGTATTGTGGGATGAAGCGGCCCGGACCGACCTTACACGTACACTTATGTGAGACATGTTCCACCGACTGACATGCACTTGGTGCATAAGGTGGCTAGCGGGTGCCAGTCTCTCCCACTTTAGTCGGAACAGATTCGATGAAAAGGGTCCTTATGAAGTGTAAATAGCAATTGGCATATCACGTTGTGGTTTTGTGTAGGTAAGAAACGTTCTTGCTAGAAACCCATAGCGGCCATGTAAAACATGCAAACAACAATTAGAGGACGTCTAACTTGTTTTTGCAGGGTATGCTATGTGATGTGATATGGCCAAGAAGAATGTGATGAATGATATGTGATGTATGAGATTGATCATGTTCTTGTAATAGGAATCACGACTTGCATGTCGATGAGTATGACAACCGGCAGGAGCCATAGGAGTTGTCTTTATTTATTGTATGACCTGCATGTCATTGAACAACGCCATGTAATTACTTTACTTTGTTGCTAACCGGTAGCCATAGTAGTAGAAGTAATAGTTGGCGAGACAACTTCATGAAGACACGATGATGGAGATCATGGTGTCATGCCGGTGACGATGATGATCATGGAGCCCCGAAGATGGAGATCAAAAGGAGAAAAATAATATTGGCCATATCATGTCACTATTTGATTGCATGTGATGTTTATTATGTTTATGCATCTTGTTTACTTAGAATGACGGTAGTAAATAAGATGATCCCTTACAACAATTTCAAGAAGTGTTCTCCCTAATCGTGCACCGCTATAAAGTTCGTCGCTTCTAAGCACCACATGATGATCGGGTGTGATGGATTCTTACGCTCACATAAAACGGGTGTAAGACAGATTTACACACGCCAAACACTTAGGGTTAACTTGATGAGCCTAGCATGTACGCACATGGCCTCGAACACAGAGACCGAAAGGTCGAGCATGAGTCGATAGTAGATACGATCAACATGAAGATGTTCACCGATGATGACTAGTCCGTCTCACGTGATGATCGGACACGGCCTAGTTAACTCGGATCATGTAATCACTTAGATGACCAGAGGGATGTCTATCTGAGTGGGAGTTCATAAGATGAACTTAATTATCCTGAACATAGTCAAAAGACTCTTTGCAAATTATGTCGTAAGCTCGCGCTTTAGTTCCACTGTTTAGATATGTTCCTAGAGAAAATATAGTTGAAAGTTGACAGTAGCGATTATGCGGTCAATAGAAATCTTATGTCCTTAATGCACCGCTCGGTGTGCTGGACCTCGAACGTGGTCTGTGGATGTTGCGAACATCTGACATACACGTATTGATAACTACGTGATAGTTTAGTTAAACGGTTTAGAGTTGAGGCACCAAAGACGTTTTTCAAAACATCGCGGAACATATGAGATGTTTCGAGGGCTGAAATTGGGATTTCAGGCTCGTGCCCACGTCAAGAGGTATGAGACCTCCGACGATTTTCTTAGCCTGCAAACTAAGGGAGAAAAGCTCAATCGTTGAGCTTGTACTTAGATTGTCTGGGTACAACAATCACTTGAATCGAGTGGGAGTTAATCTTCCAGATGAGATAGTGATGTTTCTCCAAAGACATTGCCACCAAGCTACTAGAGCTTCGTGATGAACTATAACATATCATGGATAGATATGATGATCCTTGAAGTGTTCGCGATGTTTGACACCGCGAAAGTAGAAGTCAAGTAGGAGCATCAATTGTTGATGGTTGGTAAAACCACTAGTTTCAAGAAGGGCAAGGGCAACAAGGGATACTTCATGAAACGGCAAAACAGTTGCTGCTCTAGTGAAGAAACCCAAGGTTGAACCCAAACCCGAGACTAAGTGCTTCGTAATGAGAGGAACGGACACGAGCGGAACCACCCTAGATACTTGGTAGATGAGAAGGCTGGCAAGGTCGATAGAAGTATATTGATATACATTATGTTAATGTGTACTTTACTAGTACTCCTAGTAGCACCAGGTATTAGATACCGTTCGGTTGCTAAGTGTTAGTAACTCAAATAAAAGCTACGGAATAAACGGAGACTAGCTAAAGGTGAGCCGACGATATGTGTTGGAAGTGTTTCCAAGGTTGATGTGATCAAGCATCGCACGCCCCTCTACCATCGAGATTGGTGTTAAACCTAAATAATTGTTATTCGGTGTTTATGCTGAGCATAGACATGATTGGATTATGTCTATCGTAGTACGATTATTCATTTAAGGAGAATAATGGTTACTCTATTTATTTGAATAATACCTACAATGGTCTTGCACCTAAAATAAATGGTTTATTGAAATCTCGATCATAGTGATACACATTTTCATGCCAAAAGATATAAGATAGTAATGATAGTACCACCTGCTTGTGGCACTGCCATTTGAGTCATATTGGTATAAAACGCATGAAGAAGCTCCATGTTGATGGATCTTTGGACTCACTCGTTTTTGAAAAGTTTGAGACATGCAAACCATGTCTATTGGTGTATACGCATGATGAGACTCCATACAGATGGATCGTTTGGGCTCACTTGATTTTGAATCACTTGAGATATGCAAATCATACCACATGGGCAAGATGACTGAAAAGCCTCGGTTTCAGTAAGATGGAACAAGATAGCAACTTGTTGAAGTGACACATTTTGATGTGTGCAGTCCAATGAGTGCTGAGGCATGCAGTGAATATCGTTATGTTCTTACTTCACTGATGATTTAAGTAGATACTGAGTGTATTTACTTGATGAAACACAAGTCTGAAATATTGAATGGTTCAAGTAATTTCAGAGTGAAGTTAAAGATCATCGTGACAAGAGGATAAAATCATAGAGATGAGTATCTGAGTTGCGAGCTTTGGCACGCTATTAAGACATTGTGGAAATTGTTTCACAGTTAATACCGCCTGGAACACCATAGTGTGATGGTGTGTCCGAACATCATAGTTGCACCCTATTGGATATGGTGCGTACCATGATGTCTCTTATCGAATTACCACTATCGTTCATGGGTTAGGCATTAGAGACAACCACACTCACTTTAATAGGGCACCACGTAATTCTGTTGAGACGACACCGTTTGAACTATGGTTTGGAGAAACCTAAGTTGTCGTTTCTTAAAAGTTTGGGGCTGCGACGCTTATGTGGAAAAGTTTCAGGTTGATAAGCTCGAACCCTAAGCGGACAACATGCATCTTCATAGGACACCCAAAACAGTTGGGTATACCTCCTAATTCAGATCCGAAAGCAATAGGGATTGTTTCTTGAATCGGGTCCTTTCTCGAGGAAAAGTTCGTCTCGAAAAGTTGAGTGGGAGGATGGTGGAGACTTGATGAGGTTATTGAATCGTCACTTCAACTAGTGTGTAGCAGGGCACAGGAAGTTGTTCCCGTGGCACCTACACCAATTGAAGTAGAAGCTTATGATATTGATCATGAAGTTTCGGATCAAGTCACTAACGTACCTTGTAGGGTGACAAGGATGCGTACTACTTCAGAGTGGTACGCAATCCTGTCTTGAAGGTCATGTTGCTAGACAACAATGAACCTACGAGCTATGGAGAAGCAATGGTAGGCCCAAATACCGACAAATGGTTAGAAGCCATGAAATCCGAGATAGGATCCATGTATCAGAACAAAGCATGGACTTTGGTGGACTTGCCCGATGTTCGGCAAGCCATTGAGATGAATGGATCTTTAAGAAGAAGACGGACGTGGGACGGTAATATCACCGCTCTATGAAGCTCGACTTGTGGCGAAGAGTTTTCACAAGTTCAAGGAGTTGACTACAATGAGATTTTCTCATCCGTAGCGATGCTTAAGTCCGTCGGAATCATGTTAGCATAAGCTGCATTTATGAAATCTGGCGATGGATGTCAAAACGAGTTTCCTTACCGGTTTTAATAAGGAAAGGTTGTATGTGATACAATCGTAAAGTTTTGTCGATCCTAAGGATGCTAAAAGGCATGCTGGCTCCAGCGATCCTTCTAAGGACCGGGTAAGCATCTCGGAGTTGGAATGTACGCTTTGATGAGATGATCAAAGATTTTGGGTTTATACAAAGTTTATGAGAAACTTGTGTTTCCAAAGAAGTGAGTGGGAGCACTATAGAATTTCTGATGAGTATATGTTGTTGATATATTGATGATCAGAAATGATGTAGAATCTCTGGAAAGCGTATAGGGTTATTTGAAAGATGTTTTTCAATAGAAAACCTGAATTAAGCTACTTGAACATTGAGCATCGAGATCTATAAGGATAGATCAAAATGCTTAATAATACTTTCAAATGAGCACATACCTTGACATAATCTTGAAGGTGTTCAAGATGGATCAGTCAAAGAAGGAGTTCTTGACTGAGTTGCAAGGTATGAAGTTAAGAGTTAAAGCTTGACCACGGCAGAAAAGAGAGAAAGGACGAAGGTCGTCCCCTATGCCTTAGATGTAGGCTCTACAGTATGCCACGCTGTGTACCACACCTGATGTGTGCCTTGCTACATATCTGGCAAGAGGGTACAAAGGTGATCAAGGAGTGGATCACCAGATAGCGGTCAAAATTATCCTTAGAGAAATAAGGATATGTTTCTCGATTATGGAGGTGATAAAGAGTTCGACGTAAAGGGTTACGTCGATGCAAGCTTTAACACCTATCCGAATGACTCTGAGTAGCAAACCGGATACGTATAGTGGAGCAACCATTTGGAATAGCTCCAAGTGGAGCGTGAAAGCAGCATTTACAATATGACCTAGAGATTTGCAAAGTACATACATATCTGAATGTTGCAGACCCGTTGACTAAACTTCTCTCACAAGCAAAACATGATCAAACTCCAGAACTCATTGAGTCTTAATCACATGATGATGTGAACTAGTTTAATGATTCTAGTAAACTCTTTGGATGTTGGTCACATGGCGATGTGACCTGTGAGTGTTAATCACATTGCGATGTGAACTAGATTATTGACTCTAGTGCAAGTGGGAGATTGTTGGAAATATGCCCTAGAGGCAATAATAAATTAGTTATTATTATATTTCCTTGTTCATGATAATCGTTTATTACCCATGCTATAATTGTATTGATAGGGAAACTCAGATACATGTGTGGGTACATAGACAACACCATGTCCCTAGTAAGCCTCTAGTTGACTAGCTCGTTGATCAACAGATGGTTACGGTTTCCTGACCATGGACATTGGATGTCGTTGATAACGGGATCACATCATTATGAGAATGATGTGATGGACAAGACCCAATCCTAAGCCTAGCACAAAGATCGTAGTTCAGATGCTAAAGCTTTTCCAATGTCAAGTATCATTTCCTTAGACCATGAGATTGTGCAACTCCGGATACTATAGGAATGCTTTGGTGTACCAAACGTCACAACGTAATCGGGTGGCTATAAAGGTGCACTACAGGTATCTCCGAAAGTGTCTCATTGGGTTGGCACGAATCGAGACTGGATTTGTCACTCCGTAAACGAGAGGTATCTCTGGGCCCACTCGGTAGGACATCATCATAATGTGCACAATGTGATCAAGGAGTTGATCACGGGATGATGTGTTACGGAACGAGTAAAGAGACTTGCGGTGACGAGATTGAACAAGGTATCGATATACCGACGATCGAATCTCGGGCAAGTACAATACCGCTAGACAAAGGGAATTGTATACGGATCGATTGAGTCCTTGACATCGTGGTTCATCCGATGAGATCATCATGGAACATGTGGGAGCCAACATGGGTATCCAGATCCGCTGTTGGTTATTGACCGGAGAATGTCTCGGTCATGTCTCAGATGGTTCCCGAACCCGTAGGGTCTACACACTTAAGGTTCGATGGCGCTAGGGTTATAAAGGAAGTTTGTATGTGGTTACCGAATGTTGTTCGAGTCCGGATGAGATCTCGGACGTCACGAGGAGTTCCTAATGGTCCGGAGGTAAAGATTTATATATGGAAGTCCTGTTTTGGTCACCGGAAAAGTTTCGGGTTTTTCCGGCAACGTACCGGGACCACCAGGAGGGTCCCGGGGGTCCACCAATGGGGCCACATGCCCTGGAGGGCTGCATGGGCCAAGTGTGGAAGGGGACCAGCCCCAGGTGGGCTGGTGCGCCCCCCCACAAGGGCCCAAGGAGCCTCCAAGAGGGAAGGGGGGCAAACCCTAGGGCAGATGGGCCCTAAGGCCCACCCTAGGTGCGCCTCCCCCTCTCCCCCTTGTGGCCGCCACCCAGATGGGATCTGGGGGCTGCCGCCACCCCTTGGGAGGGAACCCTAGGTGGGGGCGCAGCCCCTCCCCTTCCCCTATATATACTTGAGGTTTGGGCTGCCCAACACACATGAGTTTTTCCCCTCTTGGCGCAGCCCTACCTCTCACCCTTCTCCTCTCCTGCGGTGCTTGGCGAAGCCCTGCAGGATTGCCATGCTCCTCCACCATCAGCACGCCGTTGTGCTGCTGCTGGATGGAGTCTTGCTCAACCTCTCCCTCTCTCCTTGCTGGATCAAGGCGTGGGAGACGTCACCGGGCTGTACGTGTGTTGAACGCGGAGGTGCCGTCCGTTCGGCACTAGGATCATCGGTGATTTGGATCACGACGAGTACGACTTCATCAACCCCGTTCTCTTGAACGCTTCCTCTTAGCGATCTACAAGGGTATGTAGATGCACTCTCCTTCCCCTCATTGCTGGTTTCTCCATAGATAGATCTTGGTGAGACGTAGGAAAATTTTGAATTTCTGCTACGTTACCCAACATCTATCTATCTCGAAAGTTCGTCGTTTCGAAGCACCACGTGATGATCGGGTGTGATAGATTCTTACGTTCACATACAACGGGTGTAAGCCAGATTTACACACGCGAAACACTTAGGTTAACTTGACGAGCCTAGCATGTACAAACATGGCCTCGGAACACAAGAGACCGAAAGGCCGAACATGAGTCGTATGGAGGATACGATCAACATGAAGATGTTCACCGATGATGACTAGTCCGTCTCACGTGATGATCGGACACGGCCTAGTTGACTCGGATCATGTAATCACTTAGATGACTAGAGGGATGTCTATCTGAGTGGGAGTTCATAAGATGAACTTAATTATCCTGAACATAGTCAAAAGCCCTTTGCAAATTATGTCATAGCTCACGCTTTAGTTCTACTATTTTAGATATGTTCCTAGAGAAAATATAGTTGAAAGTTGATGATAGCAATTATGCGCATGAGAGAAGGCTTATGTCCTTAATGCACCGCCGGTGTCTTGGACCTCGAACGTGGTATGTGGATGTTGCGAACATCTGACATACACGTTTTGATGACTACATGATAGTTCGGTAATGTTAAATGGTTTAGAATTGAGGCACCGAAGACGTTTTGAAACGTCACAGAACATATGAGATGTTCTGAGGGCTGAAATTGGGATTTCAGGTTCGTGTCTACATCAAAGAGGTATAAGTCTTCCGATGAGTTTTCTAGCCTACAAACTAAGGGAGAAGATCTCAATCGTTGAGCTTGTACTCAGATTGTCTGGGTACAACAATCACTTGAATCGAGTGGGAGTTAATCTTCCAGATGAGATAGTGATGTTTCTCCAAAGACATTGCCACCAAGCTACTAGAGCTTCGTGATGAACTATAACATAACAGGGATAGATATGATGATCCTTGAGCTATTTGCAATGTTCGACACCGCGAATGTAGAAATCAAGAAAGAGCATCAATTGTTGATGGTTAGTGAAACCACTAGTTTCGAGAAGGGCTAGGGCAAGAAGGGGTACTTCATGAAACGGCAAATCAGTTGCTGCTCCAGTGAAAAAACCCAAGGTTGAACCCAAACCCGAGACTAAGTGCTTCTGTAATGAGAGGAACAGACACTGAAGCAGAACCACCCTGGATACTTGGTAGATAAGAAGGCAGGCAAGGTCGATAGAAGTATATTGGATATACATTATGTTAATGTGTACTTTACAAGTACTCCTAGTACCACCAGGGTATTAGATACCGGTTCGGTTGCTAAGTGTTAGTAACTCGAAATAACAGCTACAGAATAAACGGAGACTAGCTAAAGGTGAGCTGCCGATATGTGTTGGAAGTGTTTCCAAGGTTGATGTGATCAAGCATCGCACGCTCCCTCTACCATCGAGATTGGTGTTAAACCTAAATAATTGTTATTTAGTGTTTGCATTGAGCATAGACATGATTGGATTATGTCTATCGCAATACGGTTATTCATTTAAGGAGAATAATGGTTACTCTATTTTATTGAATAATACCTTCAATGGTCTTGCACCTAAAATGAATGGTTTATTGAAATCTCGATCGTAGTGATACACATTTTCATGCCAAAAGATATAAGGTAGTAATGATAAACCACTTACTTGTGGCACTGCCATGTAAGTCATATTGGTGTAAAACGCATGAAGAAGCTCCATGTTGATGGATCTTTGGACTCACTCGTTTTGAAAAGTTTGAGACATGCGAACCATGTCTATTGGTGTATACGCATGAAGAAACTCCATGCAGATGGATTGTTTGGACTCACTTGATTTTGAATCACTTGAGATATGCAAATCATACCACATGGGCAAGATGACTGAAAAGCCTAGTTTTCATTAAGATGGAACAAGATAGCAACTTGTTGGAAGTAACACATTTTGATGTGTGCAGTCCAATGAGTACTGAGGCATGCAGTGAATATCGTTATGTTCTTACTTCACAGATGATTTAAGTAGATACTGAGATATTTACTTGATGAAACACAAGTCTGAGTTATTGAACGGTTCAAGTAATTTCAAAGTGAAGTTGAAGATCATCGTGACAAGAGGATAAAATGTCTATGATATGATCATAGAGATGAGTATCTGAGTTACGAGCTTTGGCACGCAATTAAGACACTATGGAAATTGTTTCACAATTAATACCGCCTGGAACACCATAGTGTGATGGTGTGTCCGAACATCATAGTTGCACCCTATTAGATATGGTGCGTACCATGATGTTTCTTATCGAATTACCACTATCGTTCATGGGTTAGGCATTAGAGACAACCGCACTCACTTTAATAGGGCACCACGTAATTCCGTTGAGATGACACCGTGAGAACTATGGTTTAGAGAAACCTAAGCTGTCGTTTCTTAAAAGTTTGGGACTGCGACGCTTATGTGAAAAATTTTCAGTTTGATAAGCTCGAACCAAAAGCGGATAAAATACATCTTCATAGGACACCCAAAATGGTTGGGTATTCCTCTTATCTCAGATCCGAAAGCAATAGGGATTGTTTCTTGAATCGGGTCTTTTCTCGAGGAAAATTTTATCTCAAAAAATTGAGTGGGAGGATGGTGGAGACTTGATATGGTTATTAAACCGTCACTACAATTAGTATGTAACAGGGCACAGGAAGTTGTTCCTGTGGCACCTACACCAATTGAAGTAGAAGCTTATGATAGTGATCATGAAACTTCGGATCAAGTCACTACCGAACCTCGTAGGACGACAAGGACGCCAGCGTCGCTTGCTTGTGGTACGGCGGTAATCTGTCTTGGAGGTCATGTTGCTAGACAACAATGAACCTCGAGCTATGGAGAAGCGATGGTGGGCCCGGATTCGACGAATGGCTCGAGGCCATAACATCCGAGAGAGGATCCATGACTTTGGAAGAAATACTTGATGGTCGTAAGGATGTTGGGTAAAGATGGATTTTAAAAGGAAGATGCACAATGATGGTAAGTATCACCATTAAGAAAGCTCGACTTGTCGTTAAAGATATTTTCCGACAAGTTCAAGGAGTTGACTACGGTGAGGCTTTCTCACCGTAGCTATGCTAAGAGTCTGTTGGAATTGGATTAGCGATTCTTGCATTATTTATGAAATCTTGCATATAGGATGTCAAAACATTGTTTCCTTGACGCTTTTCTTGAGGAAAGGTTGTATGTGATACAACCGAAGGTTTTTGACAATCTGAAGACGCTAACAAGTATGCAAAACTCCAGCTATCCTTCTAAGGACTGGAGTAAGCATCTCGGAGTTGGAATGTACGCTTTGATGAGATGATCAAAGATTTTGGGTCTATACAAAGTTTATGAGAAACTTGTATTTCCAAAGAAGTGAGTGGGAGCACTATAGAATTTATGATGAGTATATAGACATATTGTTGATCAGAAATGATGTAGAATTTCTAGAAAGCATATAGGGTTGTTTGAAAAGTGTTTTTCAATGGAAAACCTGGATTAATCTACTAGAACATTGAGCATCAAGATCTATGAAGATAGATAAAAAAAACGGTAAATGGTACTTTCAAATGAGCACATACCTTGACATAATCTTGAAGGTGTTCAAGATGGATCACCAAAGAAGGAGTTCTTGCCTCGAGTTGTAAGGTATGAAGTTAAGAGTTAAAGCTCGACCACGGCGGAAGAGAGAGAAAGGACGAAGGTCGCCCCTATGCTTCGACGTAGGCTCTATAGTATGCTATGTTGTGTACCGCACCTAAGTGTGTCTTCCATGAGTCAATCATAGGGTACAAGAATGATCCAGAATGGATCATTGGACAGCGATCAAAATTGTCCTTGGAGTAAATAAGGACATGTTTCTCGATTATGGAGGTGATAAAGAGTTCGGCGTAAAGGGTTACGTCGATGCAAGCTTTAACACCTATCTGAATGACTCCGAGTCGCAAACCGGATACGTATAGTGGAGCAACCATTTGGAATAGCTCCATGTGGAGCGTGGAAGCAGCATTTACAATATGACCTAGAGATTTGCGAAGTACATACGGATCTGAATGTTGCAGACCCGTTGACTAAAACCTCTCTCACAAGCAAAACATGATCAAACCCCAGAACTCATTGAGTCTTAATCACATGATGATGTGAACTAGTTTAGTGACACTAGTAAACTCTTTGGATGTTAGTCACATGGCGATGTGACCTGTGAGTGTTAATCACGTGGCGATGTGAACTAGATTATTGACTCTAGTGCAAGTGGGAGACTGTTGGAAATATGCCCTAGAGGCAATAATAAATTAGTTATTATTATATTTCCTTGTTCATGATAATCGTTTATTACCCATGCTATAATTGTATTGATAGGAAACTCAGATACATGTGTGGGTACATAAACAACACCATGTCCCTAGTAAGCCTCTAGTTGACTAGCTCGTTGATCAATGATGGTTACGGTTTCTGACCATGGACATTGGATGTCGTTGATAACGGGATCACATCATTTGGAGAATGATGTGATGGACAAGACCCAATCCTAAGCCTAGCACAAAGATCGTAGTTCATATGCTAAAGCTTTTCTAATGTCAAGTATCATTTCCTTAGACCATGAGATTGTGCAACTCTCGGATCTGTAGGAATGCTTTGGGTGTACCAAACGTCACAACGTAATTGGGTGGCTATAAAGGTGCACTACGGTATCTCCGAAAGTGTCATTGGGTTGGCACGAATCAAGACTGGATTTGTCACTCCGTGTACGGAGAGGTATCTCTGGGCCCACTCGGTAGGACATCATCATAATGTGCACAATGTGACCAAGGGGTTGATCACGGATGATGTGTTACGGAACGAGTAAAGAGACTTGCCGTGCGAGATTGAACAAGGTATCGACATACCGCGATCGAATCTCGGGCAAGTACAATACCACTAGACAAAGGGAATTGTATACGGGATTGATTGAGTCCTTGACATCGTGGTTCATCCGATGAGATCATCGTGGAACATGTGGGAGCCAACATGGGTATCCAGATCCCGATGTTGGTTATTGACCGGAGAACGTCTCGGTCATGTTCATGGTTCCCGAACCCGTAGGGTCTACACATAAGGTTCGATGGCGCTAGGGTTATAGGGAATAGATATACGTGGTTACCGAATGTTGTTCGAGTCCGGATGAGATTCCGGACGTCACGAGGAGTTCCTAATGGTCCGGAGGTAAAGATTTATATATGGGAAGTCCTATTTTGGCCACGGAAAATGTTCGGGATTTTTCGGTATTGTACAAGGGAAGGTTCTAGAAGGTTCGGAGTGGGGCCCACCTGCATGGGGGACCCACATGAACGTGGGTAGTGGGGCAAGGCCCCACACCCCTGGTCAAGCGCACCAAGATCCCCCTTAGAAGGAATAAGATCATATCCCAAGGATAAGATCTAGATCCCTAAAAGGGGGATAACAATCGATGGGGAAAGGAAAGGATGGGATTTCTTTCCTCTCACCTTTGCCAACGCCCCAATGGACTTGGAGGGCAAGAAATTATCCCTCCACCCCTATATATAGTGGGGAGGCGCATGGGAGCTGCACCCTTGCCCTGGGCGCAGCCCTCCCTCTCCAAGTCCTCCTCCTCTCCCATGCGGTGCTTGGCGAAGCCTGCAGATTGCCACGCCCTCCATCACCATCACACCATCGTGCTGCTGCTGGATGGAGTCTTCCCAACCTCTCCCTCTCTCCTTGCTGGATCAAGGCATGGGAGACGCCACCGGCTGTACGTGTGTTGAACGCGGAGGTGCCGTCCGTTCGCACTAGGATCTCCGTGATTTGGATCACGACAATCGACTCCTTCAACCCCGTTCTCTTGCACGCTTCGCTTAGCGATCTACAAGGGTATGTAGATGCACTCTCCTTTCCCTCGTTGCTGGTTTCTCCATAGATAGATCTTGGTGACACGTAGGAAAATTTTGAATTTCTGCTACGTTATCCTACCCATTGAGGAACCCCTTGTGGCCGAAGGAGAAGGACAATGCTCCACTCAAGTGGAGCCATCACCAACCCAAGGCCCACACGCTTCCGAAGAACAAAATGAAGGCCCTCAACCTCATGAACAAGTCCAAGGGCAAGATCAATCTCAAGATGGTGTTGAAACACCAAGTGATGCCCAAGGCCAAGTTCTCTCCTCCGAGCAAGTTCAAGATCATGGACAAGCTCAAGACGGCGTTCAAGATGATCAAGTGACCGCTCCTCGACTCACCCCCGAGGAGGAATTGGAGCGTCGTGCCGCCAAGATTGCTTCCAAGCTCTCCACCAAGGGTCATCTCATGAAGAATGTACTTGGAAGCATCCAAAAGGGGGTAAGCACTCGTAGACAATTGGCAAACTATTGTGAACATCACGCATTTGTCTCTTGTGTTGAACCCCAAAAGGTATATGAGGCGCTCGAAGATCTGGATTGGCTTAATGGCATGCATGAAGAACTCAACAACTTCGAGTACAACAAGGTGTGGAGATTGGTGCCAAGGCCAACGGGGAACCACAATGTCATTGGAACCAAGTGGGTATTCAAGAACAAGCAAGATGCTCATGGGACCATCGTCCGCAACAAGGCTAGATTGGTGGCACAAGGCTACTCCCAAGTCGAGGGTATCGACTACGGTGAAACCATTGCTCCCGTTGCGCGCCTTGAATCCATTCGTTTGTTGATTGCTTATGCTTCCCATCACAACTTTAAGTTGCAACAAATGGATGTGAAGAGTGCTTTTATTAATGATCCTATTAATGAGTTGGTATATGTCAAGCAATCCCCCGGGTTCGAGGATCCCTACTTTCCCGATCATGTGTATCAACTCGATAAGGCACTCTATGGCCTTAAACATGCCCCACGTGCGTGGTATGACCACCTTACCGAGTTGTTACAAGATTGTGGATTTGAAGTTGGGATAATCGACCCCACTCTTTTTACTAAGAAGGTCAAAGGGGAGTTGTTTGTGTGCCAACTATATGTTGATGATATTATATTTGGTTCCACTAACCAAGCTTTCAATGAGGAATTTGCCGCACTCATGACCTCAACATTCAAGATGTCTTCCATGGGAGAGTTGAAGTTCTTTCTCGGTTTTGAAGTGAAGCAAAGAAGAGAAGGAACCTTCATCAACCAAGCCAAATACACTCAAGACATGCTCAAGAGATTTAAGCTAAGTGATGTCAAGCCGACTTCCACTCCAATGCTCACCAAGTGCCAACTTGACATTGATCCCAATGGTAAAGCGGAGGTATATCGTTCCATGATTGGATCCTTGCTTTACCTTTGTGCATCTAGACAGGATATCATGTTGAGTGTGGGAATGTGTGCATGGTTTCAAGCCGCACCTAAGGAAAGCCACTTTGTGGCAGTCAAGCGAATCTTTCGATATTTGGCTCATACCCCAAACTTTGGCTTATGGTACCCAAGAGGAGCCAACTTCAAGCTTGTAGGGTATTCGAACTCCGATTGGGCGGGAGACAAAGTGGATAGGAAGTCCACTTCCGGAGGGTTCCAATTTCTTGGTTGCTCTTTGGTGAGTTGGTCTTCTAAGAAGCAAAGTTGTGTGTCTCTCTCGTCCACCCAAGCGGAGTATGTGGCTGCCGGTAGTTGTTGTGCACAACTCTTATGGATGAGGCAAACTTTAAAGGATTACAGTGTCATTTGTGACAAAGTGCCTCTTTGGTGTGACAATGAAAGTGCCATCAAGATTTCTCTCAACCCGGTGCAACACTTCAAGACGAAGCATATTGAGATTCAGTATCACTTCATCCGGGATCACATTAGGCGAGGGGAGATCGAGCTCAACTACGTCAACACTCATGATAACCTTGCAGATATTTTCACGAAGCCTTTGGATGAAGCAAGATTTCGCGAGTTGAGGCATGAGCTAAATATCATTGATTCGAGCAATGTTGCTTGAACCCTTGCACACCCCACCATACTAAACTTGTTATCGTGTTTAGGTGTAGGCATGGACATAGGGGGAGTGTTGTTCTCTCAATGAACTCTCTGTTGGGGAACGTAGTAATTTCAAAAAAATTCCTACGCACACGCAAGATCATGGTGATGCATAGCAATGAGAGGGGAGAGTGTTGTCCACGTACCCTCGTAGACCGAAAGCGGAAGCGTTATATCAACGCGGTTGATGTAGTCGTACGTCTTCACGGCCCGACCGATCAAGCGCCGAAACTACGACACCTCCAAGTTTTAGCACACGTTCAGCTCGATGACTATCCCCGGACTCCGATCCAGCAAAGTGTCGGGGATGACTTCCGTTAGCACGACGGCGTGGTGGCAGTGATGATGTTCTACCGACGCGGGCTTCGCCTAAGCACCGCTACGATATGACCAAGGTGGAATATAGTGGAGGGGGGCACCGCACACAGCTAAGAACGATCACGAAGATCAACTTGTGTGTCTATGGGGTGCCCCCCTCCTCCGTATATAAGGGGGAAGGAGGAGAGGGCCGACCAAGGGGAGAGGCGCGCCCTAGGGGGGCAATCCTACTCCAAGTAGGTTTGGCCCCCCTTTCCTATTAGGAGTAGGAGAGGGAAGGAAGAGAGGGGTGGGAAGAAGGAAAGGGGGGCCGGCCCCCCTCCCAATTCGGATTGGGCTTTGGGGGGGGGCCCCTCCTTTGCTCCTTCTCCCTCCTTTCCACTAAGGCCCAGTAAGGCCCATATACCTACCGGGGGGTTCCGATAACCTCCCGGAGCTCCGGTATAGTCCAAATCTCACCCGGAACCTTTCCGGTGTCCAAATATAGCCGTACAATATATCAATCTTTATGTCTCGACCATTTCGAGACTCCTCGTCATGTCCATGATCACATCCGTGACTCCGAACAACCTTCAGTACATCAAAACTCATAAACTCATAATATAACTGTCATTGTTACGTTAAGCGTGCGGACCCTACGGGTTCGAGAACTATGTAGACATGACCTAGAATTGTTTCCGGTCAATAACCAATAGCAGAACCTGGATGCTCATATTGGCTCCTACACCATACGTTGTTCCCTTTGTCATCGGTATGTTACTTGCCCGAGATTCGATCGTCGGTATCTCAATACCTAGTTCAATCTCGTTACCGGCAAGTCTCTTTACTCGTTACGTAATGCATCATTCCGTAACTAACTCATTAGCTACATTGCTTGCAAGGCTTATAGTGATGTGCATTGCCGAGAGGGCCCAGAGATACCTCCTCGACAATCGGAGTGACAAATCCTAATCTCAAAATACGTCAACTCAACAAGTACCTTTGGAGACACCTTTAGAGCACCTTTATAATCACCCAGTTACGTTGTGACGTTTGGTAGCACACAAAGTGTTCCTCCGGTAAACGGGAGTTACATAATCTCATAGTCATAGGAACATGTATAAGTCATGAAGAAAGCAAAAGCAACATACTAAATGATCAAGTGCTAAGCTAACGGAATGGGTCAGGTTAATCACATCATTCTCCTAATGATGTGATCCCGTTAATCAAATGACAACTCATGTCTATGGTTAGGAAACTTAACCATCTTTGATTTACGAGCTAGTCAAGTAGAGGCATACTAGTGACACTATGTTTTCTATGTATTCACACATGTATCATGTTTCCGGTAATACAATTCTAGCATGAATAATAAACATTTATCATGATATGAGGAAATAAATAATAACTTTATTATTGCCTCTAGGGCATATTTCCTTGAGTCTCCCACTTGCACTAGAGTCAATAATCTAGATTACACAAGAATGATTCTAACACCCATGGAGTCTTGGTGCTGATCATGTTTTGCTCGTGGAAGAGGCTTAGTCAACGGTCCGCAATATTCAGATCCGTATGTATCTTGCAAATTTCTATGTCTCCCACCTAGACTTGGTCCCGGATGGAATTGAAGCGTCTCTTGATGTGCTTGGTCCTCTTGTGAAATCTGGATTCCTTTGCCAAGGCAATTGCACCAAGATTGTCACGTAAGATCTTCATTGGTCACGATGCACTAGGTATGACACCTAGATCGGAAATGAACTCCTTCATCCAGACTCCTTCATTTGCTGCTTCCGAAGCAGCTATGTACTCCGCTTCGCATGTAGATCACGCTACGACGCTTTGTTTAGAACTGCACCAACTGATAGCTCCACCGTTTAATATAAACACGTATCCGGTTTGCGATTTAGAATCGTCCGGATCAGTGTCAAAGCTTGCATCGACGTAACCATTTACGACTAGCTCTTTGTCACCTCCATAAACGAGGAACATATCCTTAGTCCTTTTCGGGTATTTCAGGATGTTCTTGACCGCTGTCGATGATCCACTCTGGATTACTTTGGTACCTCCCTACTAAACTAATAGCAAGGCACACATCAGTCCAGTACATAGCATTGCATACATGATAGAGCCTATGGCTGAAGCATAGGAACTCCTTTCATTTTCTCTCTATCTTCTGCGTTGGTCGGGCATTGAGTCGACTCAACTTCACACCTTGTAATACAGGCAAGAATCCTTTCTTTGCTCGATCCATTTTGAACTTTTCAAAACTTTGTCAAGGTATGTGCTTTGTGAAAGTCCAATCAAGCGTCTTGATCTATCTCTATAGATCTTGATGCCCAATATGTAAGCAGCTTCACCGAGGTCTTTCATTGAAAAACTTTTATTCAAGTATCCTTTTATGCTATCCAGAAATTCTATATCATTTCCAATGAACAATATTTCATCCACATATAATATCGAAATGCTACTGAGCTCCCACTCACTTTCTTGTAAATATAGGCTTCTCCAAAAGTCTCAGATAAAACCATATGCTTTGATCACACTATCAAAGCGTTTATTCCAACTCCGAGAGGCTTGCACGAGTCCATAAATGGATCATTGGAGCTTGCACACTTTGTTAGCTCCTTGGGATCGACAAAACCTTCCGTTGCATCATATACAACTCTTCTTCCGTAAATCCATTCAGGAATGCAGTTTTGACATCCATCGCCATATTTCATAATCATAAAATGCGCAATCGCTAACATGATTCGGACAGACTTAAGCATCGCTTCTGGTGAGAAGGTCTCATCGTAGTCAACCCCTTGAACTTTTCGAAAACCTTTTGCAACAAGTCGAGCTTTGTAGAGCGATAACATTACCGTCGGCGTCAGTCTTCTTCTTGAAGATCTATTTATTCTCTATTGCTTGTCGATCATCGGGCAAGTCAACCAAAGTCCACACTTTGTTCTCATACATGGATCCCATCTCAGATTTCATGGCTTCAAGCCATTTTGCGGAATCTGGGCTCACCATCGCTTCTTCATATTTCGTAGGTTCACCATGATCTAGTAGCATGACTTCCAGAACAGGATTACCGTACCACTCTGGTGCGGATCTTATTCTGGTTGATCTACGAAGTTCAGTAACAACTTGATCTGAAGTTTCATAATCATCATCATTAACTTCCTCACTAATTGGTGTAGGTGTCATAGAAACCGGTTTCTGTGATGAACTACTTTCCAATAAGGGAGCTGGTACTGTTACCTCATCAAGTTCTACTTTCCTCCCACTCACTTCTTTCGAGAGAAACTCCTTCTCTAGAAAGGATCCATTCTTAGCAATGAATGTCTTGCCTTCGGATCTGTGATAGAAGGTGTACCCAACTGTCTCCTTTGGGTATCCTATGAAGACACATTTTTCCGATTTGGGTTCGAGCTTATCAGGTTGAAGCTTTTTCACATAAGCATCGCAGCCCCAAACTTTCAGAAACGACAACTTTGGTTTCTTGCCAAACCATATTTCATATGGAGTCATCTCAACAGATTTTGATGGTGCCCTATTTAACGTGAATGCGGCCGTCTCTAAAGCATAACCCCAAAACGATAGCGGTAAATCGGTAAGAGACATCATAGATCGCACCATATCTAGTAAAGTACGATTACGACGTTCGGACACACCATTACGCTGTGGTGTTCCAGGTGGCGTGAGTTGCGAAACTATTCCACATTGTTTCAAATGTAGACCAAACTCGTAACTCAAATATTCTCCTCCACGA
The DNA here is from genome assembly GCA_021605205.1 of Aegilops longissima. NCBI lineage: Eukaryota > Viridiplantae > Streptophyta > Magnoliopsida > Poales > Poaceae > Aegilops > Aegilops longissima. The sequence goes on along the minus strand of CM038678.1, from coordinate 152,966,204 downwards.
TCAAATCATAGAAACTTTATTTTCTTGTTACGATGATTTTCAACTTCACTCTGAAATTCTTTGAACTTTTCAAATGTTTCAGACTGATGCTTCATTAAGTAGATATACCCATATCTGCTTAAATCATCTATGAAGGTGAGAAAATAATGATATCCACCACGAGCTTCAACATTCATTGGACCACATACATCTGTATGTATGATTTCTAACAAATCTGTTGCTCTCTCCATAGTACCGGAGAACAACGTTTTAGTCATCTTGCCCATGAGGCACGGTTCGCAAGTACCAAGTGATTCATAATCAAGTGGTTCCAAAAGTCCATCAGTATAGAGTTTCTTCATGCGCTTTACACCGATATGACCTAAACGGCAATGCCACAAATAAGTTGCACTATCATTATCAACTCTGCATCTTTTGGCTTCAACATTATGAATATGTGTATCACTACAATCGAGATTCATCAAAAATAGACCACTCTTTAAGGGTGCATGACCATAAAAGATATTACTCATATAAATAGAACAACCATTATTCTCTGATTTAAATGAATAACCGTCTCGCATCAAACAAGATCCAGATATAATGTTCATGCTCAACGTTGGCACCAAATAACAATTATTCAGGTCTAAAACTAATCCGGAGGTAGATGTAGAGGTAGCGTGCGACCGCGATCACATCGACTTTGGAACCATTTCCCACGCGCATCGTCACCTCGTCCTTGGCGGTGTTAAGCAATCCGTAGTCCCTGCTTGAGTTGCAAATATTAGCAATGAACCAGATCAAATACCCAAGTGCTACTGCGAGCTCTAGTAAGGTACACATCAATAACATGTATATCACATATACCTTTGTTCACCTTGCCATCCTTCTTATCCGCCAAATACTTGGGGCAGTTCCGCTTCCAATGACCAGTTTGCTTGCGGTAGAAGCACTTTCGGTTTCAGGCTTAGGTCCGGACTTGGGTTTCTTCTCTTGAGCAACAACTTGCTTGCTGTTCTTCTTGAAGTTCCCTTCTTCTTCCCTTTGCCCTTTTCTTGAAACTAGTGGTCTTGTTGACCATCAACACTTGATGCTCCTTCTTGATTTCTACCTCCGCAGCCTTTAGCATTGCGAAGAGCTCGGGAATTGTCTTTTCCATCCCTTGCATATTATAGTTCATCACGAAGCTCTTGTAGCTTGGTGGCAGTGATTGGAGAATTCTGTCAATGATGCTATCATCCGGAAGATTAACTCCCAGTTGAATCAAGTGATTATTATACCCAGATATTTTGAGTATATGCTCACTGACAGAACTATTCTCCTCCATCTTGCAGCTATAGAACTTATTGGAGTCTTCATATCTCTCAATCTGGGCATTTGCTTGAAACATTAACTTCAACTCCTGGAACATCTCATATGCTCCATGACGTTCAAAACGTCGTTGAAGACCCGGTTCTAAGCCGTAAAGCATGGCACATGAACTATTGAGTAGTCATCGCTTTGCTCGCCAGACGTTCATAACATCTGGCGTTGCTCTTCAAAGCAGGCACTGGCACCCAGCGGTGCTTCGGGACGTAATTCTTACGTGCAGCAATGATGATAATCCTCAAGTTATGGACCCAGTCCGTGTAATTGCTACCATCATCTTTCAACTTTGCTTTCTCAAGGAACGCATTAAAATTCAACGGAACAACGGCATGAGCCATCTATCTACAACAAACATAGACAAGCAAAATACTATCAGGTACTAAGTTCATGATAAATTTAAGTTCAATTAATCATATTACTTAAGAACTCCCACTTAGACAGACATCTCTCTAGTCATCTAAGTGATCACGTGATCCAAATCAACTAAACCATGTCCGATCATCACGTGAGATGGAGTAGTTTTCAATGGTGAACATCACTATGTTGATCATATCTACTATATGATTCACGCTCGACCTTTCGGTCTCCGTGTTCGGAGGCCATATCTGCATATGCTAGGCTCGTCAATTTTAACTTTGAGTATTCGCGTGTGCAAAACTGGCTTGCACCCGTTGTAGATGGACGTGGAGCTTATCACACCCGATCATCACGTGGTGTGCAGGCACGACGAACTTGACAGCGGTGCATACTCGGGAGAACACTTCTTGATAATTAGTGAGAGATCATCTTAAAATGCTACCGTCAATCAGAGCAAGATAAGATGCATAAAGGATAAACATCACATGCAATCAATATAAGTGATATGATATGGCCATCATCATCTTGTGCTTGTGATCTCCATCTCCAAAGCACCGTCATGATCACCATCGTCACCGACGCGACACCTTGATCTCCATCGTAGCATCGTTGTCGTCTCGCCAACTATTGCTTCTACGACTATCGCTAACGCTTAGTGATAAAGTAAAGCAATTACAGGGCGATTGCATTTGATACAATAAAGCGACAACCATATGGCTCCTGCCAGTTGCCGATAACTTGGTTACAAAACATGATCATCTCATACAATAAAATATAGCATCACGTCTCGACCATATCACATCACAACATGCCCTACAAAAACAAGTTAGACGTCCTCTACTTTGTTGTTGCAAATTTTACGTGGCTGCTACGGGCTGAGCAAGAACCGTTCTTACCTACGCATCAAAACCACAACGATAGTTCATCAAGTTAGTGCTGTTTTAACCTTCTCAAGGACCGGGCATAGCCACACTCGGTTAAACTAAAGTTGGAGAAACTGACACCCGCTAGCCACCTTTATGCAAAGCACGTCGGGAGAACCAGTCTCGCGTAAGCGTACGCGTAATGTCAGTCCGGGCCGCTTCATCCATCAATACCGCCAAACCAAAGTATGACATGCTGGTAAGCAGTATGACTTGTATCACCCACAACTCACTTGTGTTCTACTCGTGCATATAACATCAACGCATAAAACCTAGGCTCGGATGCCACTGTTGGGGAACGTAGTAATTTCAAAAAAATTCCGACGCACACGCAAGATCATGGTGATGCATAGCAACGAGAGGGGAGAGTGTTGTCCACGTACCCTCGTAGACCGAAAGCGGAAGCGTTATATCAGCGTGGTTGATGTAGTCGTACGTCTTCACGGCCCGACCGATCAAGCGCCGAAACTACGGCACCTCCGAGTTTTAGCACACGTTCAGCTCGATGACGATTCCCGAACTTCGATCCGGCAAAGTGTCAGGGATGATTCCGTTAGCACGAGGCATGGTGATGGTGATGATGTTCTACCGACGCAGGGCTTCGCCTAAGCACCGCTACGATATGACCGAGGTGGAATATAGTGGAGGGGGGCACCGCACACGGCTAAGAACGATCACGAAGATCAACTTGTGTGTCTATGGGGTGCCCCCCTCCTCCGTATATAAGGGGGGAGGAGGAGAGGGCCGACCAAGGGGAGAGGCGCGCCCTAGGGGGGCAATCCTACTCCAAGTAGGTTTGGCCCCCCTTTCCTATTAGGAGTAGGAGAGGGAAGGAAGAGAGGGGTGGGAAGAAGGAAATGGGGGCCGACCCCCCTCCCAATTCGGATTGGGCTTTGGGGGGGGGGGCGCCCCCTCCTTTGCTCCTTCTCCCTCCTTTCCACTAAGGCCCAATATGGCCCATATACCTACCGGGGGGTTCCGATAACCTCCCGGAGCTCCGGTATAGTCCAAATCTCACCCGGAACCTTTCCGGTGTTCAAATATAGCCGTCCAATATATCAATCTTTATGTCTCGACCATTTCGAGACTCCTCGTCATGTCCGTGATCACATCCGTGACCCTGAACAACCTTCGGTACATCAAAACTCATAAACTCATAATATAACTGTCATCGTAACGTTAAGCGTGCGGACCCTACGGGTTCGAGAACTATGTAGACATGACCTAGAATTGTTTCCGGTCAATAACCAATAGCAGAACCTGGATGCTCATATTGGCTCCTACATATTGTATGAAGATCTTTATCGGTCAAACCGCATAACACCATACGTTGTTCCCTTTGTCATCGGTATGTTACTTGCCCGAGATTCTATCGTCGGTATCTCAATACCTAGTTCAATCTCGTTACCGGCAAGTCTCTTTACTCGTTATGTAATGCATCATTCCGTAACTAACTCATTAGCTACATTGCTTGCAAGGCTTATAATGATGTGCATTGCCGAGAGGGCCCAGAGATACCTCCCCGACAATCGGAGTGACAAATCCTAATCTCAAAATACGTCAACTCAACAAGTACCTTTGGAGACACCTGTAGAGCACCTTTATAATCACCCAGTTACGTTGTGACATTTGGTAGCACACAAAGTGTTCCTCCGGTAAATAGGAGTTACATAATCTCATAGTCATAGGAACATGTATAAGTCATGAAGAAAGCAAAAGCAACATACTAAACGATCAAGTGCTAAGCTAACGGAATGGGTCAGGTCAATCACATCATTCTCCTAATGATGTGATCCTGTTAATCAAATGACAACTCATGTCTATGGTTAGGAAACTTAACCATCTTTGATTTACGAGCTAGTCAAGTAGAGGCATACTAGTGACACTATGTTTGTCTATGTATTCACACATGTATCATGTTTCCGGGTAATACAATTCTAGCATGAATAATAAACGTTTATCATGATATGAGGAAATAAATAATAACTTTATTATTGCCTCTAGGGCATATTTCCTTCAGTCTCCCTGCCCCCCATTATGCATAAATTGATCAACTCTTCCACATTATCCATTTTTTATGGTACTTGTGCTTCAAAGACGAGTTTTGGTCATGGGCCCAAGGATAATTCTTCACGGTGCCATACTAATTGACTCAAACATAGGTGGCTCCGGCCACCGTCCTCTCCTTAGAGAGGTTGTGTCTCGTGGTTGATCCTTGTTGTCTTTTGCCTTTTTCATTCGTGTTGAGTGTGTTCTTATGGTGTCTCGTTTGCTTGACGATTCCGTGCGAAGACCATTTTTCTTGTGTTTGTAACGTGCATCTTCCTAAGCTCACAGTACTACCACGGCCTGCCACGGTACTACCGCGTATGGAGCGCACGGTACTATCAAGACCAACGCGATAATTTTTATTGCCGCTGGGGCAGTACTACCACCACTGCAGCACTTCCGCCCGAGCGGTACTACCGCGATGAAGCGCGGTACTACCGCGCTGATGAGTGCGCGTGGGGGTTATGACCCCGGCAGGGGGAGTTCCAACTCCCCCATACCCATTCATTTATCTCTCTCCCCGCCTCTCTCTCTCCTGCTCAAGAACGGCGTCGGAGACCCTCACCGAATCTCCATCTCCGGCCATTCTCCTCGGATTCTGACCGGTGGGATCGTTCCCCACCACTTCCTCTTGCCATGGAACAAGGTTTCTCCCCAAATCCCTCTCTCTCTTGTTTGTTCTTTTGCCTCTAGGTTTTTGGGAAGATGTATGTGTTCTTGAGATTTTAGGCCAAATCTATGCAAGAGTAGGATGTAGGAGAGTAGTGTTGCGTAGAAATTATACTTGATATGTTGTCCCGTGGTAGATTTGATCAACTGTAGTACCGCCGCGTTTTCGCGGTTCTTCTTATATTCAAAGTGGTTCGGATCTAACGCCGTGTGGTACTACCGCTCCTCTGGTGCGGTACTACCGCCCGTCAGGTGCGGTACTACCGCACGTGCTGCGGTACTAAGGTCCTACTACCGCTCCGAGCCCCGGTACTACCATTTCCTCACGCGGTACTACCGTGACTAGGAGCGGTACTAAAATTTTAGTACCGCGCGAACTGGCCGTACTACCATTGTTGTCCAATCTTCTTCTTGGCAATTACCACGTATGCTTCCTACATGTTTCCCCTGTTTTGCTGAGGTCTTTGCATTGATTCTTCTCGCTTGCCGTGTGTGTTTTGTGCTTTGTCTCTTAGGTGGTGGCTCCTGTGCTCCCGCTCGCCGTTCCAATCCCAGTCGTGACACTAGCTCCAAGCGTCTGCGCAGTCAAGATGAAGCTCCAGAGGGCTCCAGTGCCCCAAGCGCAATATCAAGTCCTCCGCCAGCAAGTACAAGGAACCCGCCAAGGGCATGGACGAGATACCACTTTCTGAGTTTATCTCTTGAAGGCAGATCAATCCGTATGTGAATGCCCGTGCTACCTTCAAAGGAAATGACTTGTTTTGGACCAAGCAGCAAACTCTCATCTATCTGGATGTGATCAAGGCCAAGCAAAACACCTATGTGGATGTCAAGTGGATTGACATGAATCATATGAGGCAGGACAAGCACCGTGATTACTTTGGAGAGGCTCTGGACTTGGTGGAGCAGTTTGGCATTGAAGATGTGATCTCCTTTCACCTGGACTATGACCCTGAGATTATTTGCCAGTTCTTTGCCTCAGTTCACTTTCACCATGGGGAGGACCGAAGGATGACTTGGATGACCAATGGAAGTCAGTTGACTGCTACCTGGAAGGACTTCATGGATCTGCTCCACGTACCTGATGAGGGGCTCAACACACCCGTTGGGGTTCGCCCTCATGCCAACCCTGAGTCAGCCAACAAGAACAGGCTACAGCAGTATTATGTTGCGAAGACGCTTCCCAGTGGCAAGACGACGTGGGTGCTGAATCCATTTCTGGACATCATGCATCACATTTTCCGCAACTCTCTTTTCCCTCGCATTGGTGTCAAGGACAAGGTGCATGCCTATCTGGTGGATATGACGCTCTTATGCGAGGAGGCGCGTGTGTCTCAGTCTCAACTACTTGATGTCTCACATATCATGTGGTGTGAGCTTCGGTTCGTGGTGTTCAACTGCAAGGTACCCATCTATGGACTGTACCTATTTCTGTTGATCTCCAAGACTTGGGAGAAGCTGTTCTCCGGTGATGAGTTCCTTGCTCCAGACTGGATTCGTCATGAGTCCATCAGTCTCCGTGTCAAGCCCAAGTGGGCCAACACTACTAATCGTGCTGAGGCGGCTGCTAAGAGGGCTGTTGATGGGGAGGAGGCTGAGGCGGAAGATGCTGGCGAGGACTGCGCTGCTGGGTTTGCCCCTCGCTCCTCTGAGCCCTCGTGGGCCAAGAAGCTGAAGGACAAGATGAAGACTACTGCTCGCATGCAGCAAAGGCGTCTGACAGACTCACATTGCCTCCAAGGAGAGTTGCCGCCGCGACAAGAAGATCATGAGGGTCTTTAGAGAGGAAGTTTCTGGCGGTTCTGAGGAGGTTATCACTCCAGAGGCTGAGTGGATGGAGAAGCAAGGCTTCAAGTGGACTGATTCTGAGGAGGACTTCGAGGAGACCGTCCCCGCTGCTGACTCTGACGAGGAGCATGCGAGTGATTACTCCGCTTGAGCCGCCTCTTGTGTGTAGGTGTCCTCTCTGCCTTTTTGGCGTCTCGATGCCAAAGGGGGAGAGAATGTAGGATTTGCGAGTTGTTTTATCGTGTTGTTTCATTTGTGTTTCTGTTGAACCTCGTTTGCTTTGGTTTGGTTTGCGCTTGTGAGACTTATCCTTCATATGGTGTAAGACATATGCACTCTATCATATCTACGTGAGCTTATGATATATTGTGCTATTTATGTTATGCTCTTGTTTGCTATCTTGCTTAGTGTTAGCCTTATTATTGCAAGATGTGCCTTGTCTGTAAAATATAGGGGGAGTGTTGATCCTAGTATGTGTGCCGTGCAGCCCAAAGCACCTATCTAGATTGCACACATCTAGGGGGAGCCCGTCTATATTTTAGAGATGTGGGGTTTGCCTATGCTCTATATCTTTTCCCTTTGTGCAAATCCCGTATTGTCATCAATTCACCAAAAAGGGGGAGATTGTAAGGGCATATTTATCCCTAAAGTGTTTTGGTGATTGATGACAATGCTTTTGCGGACTAATCGTGTGCCATGAGTTTTTCAGACGTTTCACCGCTAGGCACAAGACGGTTTGGTGCCCCTCGAAGACTATTGAAGACGACGTCTTTCTACATTTCTTTTCGGTGGAGTTGAGTCGTAGGGAAGCCGTACTATTAAGAGGGGGTCCGCTTCGGAAAGGTTTGGGTGGAATCATCACGTACACGTTTTCTTCCTATACACCGCCTTTCCCCTTGCGCTTTGGATCTTCCTCCGTTTTCCTCATTTCTATGCAGAGAGAAGAATTCCTAAGTGTTGTTGTTCTGGGGCATGCGGTAGTAGTGCTCTACGGAGCGGTAGTACCGCAAGCCTTTGCGGTAGTACCGTAGGCGCCCGTGGTAGTACCGCTCCAATGGAGCCGTACTACCGTGGCCTCAGACCAGACTCAGCTGCTCGTGCGACTGTAGGAGCGAACGTAATTTATTTACGCCCGCGCCCTACGCGGTAGTACCGCCCCATGTGCGCGGTAGTACCGTGAGTCCTGGTCTGGCACATCTACCTGAGCGGAAGTAGGGCGGATGTAATTTTTTACATCCGCTCCCTGCGCGGTAGTACCACATGCCATGTGCGGTAGTACCGTGTCGGACTTTTGCATCGATTGTTTTTAGCAGAAGTTGGCACGGATGTATTTTTATTCATCCGCACCCTTCCCAGGCTAGGCCAATCCCGCCTTGTGGTAGTACCGCAAGGGGGAGCGATAGTACCGCTCCTGCGGCAGTACCGCCCTCAGCCTCTGTGCTTCAGGCCTGACCTAGTTCCTGCCGTAGCAGTGGTAGTACCGTGGTCACTCGCGGTAGTACCGTGTGGCCTTGCGGTAGTACCCCTTGTCAGGGGCGGTAGTACCGCAGGTCGCGGGCTGGTTAAATGGATAACGGTTGGATTTGGTTCACCACTATATAAGGGGTGTCTTCTTCCTCTAGTTGACTACCTCTTTCAACCCCAAGCTCCATTGTTTCTCCAAGCTCCATTTTCGCCCGATCTCTCTCCCTAGCCAATCAAACTTGTTGATTTGCTCGGGAGTGGTTGAGAAGTCCCCGATCTACACTTCCACCAAGAGAAATTTGATTCCCCCACTAATCCCTAGCGGATCTTGTTACTCTTGGGTGTTTGAGCACCCTAGACGGTTGAGGTCACCATGAGCCATAGTACATTGTGGTGAAGCTTCGTGGTGTCGTTAGGAGCCTCCAATTGTTGTGGATATTGCCCCAACCTTGTTTGTAAAGGTTCGGTCGCGCCTCCAAGGGCACCAATAGTGGAATCACGGTATCTCGCATTGTGTGAGGCGTCGGGGAGAATACGGTGGCCTAGTGGCTTCTTGGGAGCATTGTGCCCCACACCGCTCAACGGAGACGATTTCCCTCAAAGGGAAGGAACTTCGGTAACACATCCTCGTCTTCACCGGCTCCACTCTTGGTTATCTCGCGCCTTTACTTGTGCAAGTTTATTTGTGTTATATCCCTTGCTTGCGTGTGTGCTTGTTGTTGTTGCATCATATAGGTTGTTCACCTAGTTGCATATCTAGACAACCTACTTTGATCCAAAGTTTAAAGTGGTAAAGAAAAGCTAAAAATTGTTAGTTGCTATTCACCCCCCCCTCTAGTCAACTATATCAATCCTTTCAGTCAGGAAATTTAACCATCTTTGATTAACGAGCTAGTCTAGTAGAGGCATACTGGGGACACTTTGTTTTGTCAATGTATTCACACATGTATCAAGTTTCCAGTTAATACAATTGTAGCACGAATAATAAACATTTATCATGATATAAGGAAATAAAATAATAACTTTATTATTGCCTCTAGGGCATATTTCCTTCACATACATCATTGGGAAATAATATATAGCGTTGAGCACCATGTTTAAGTAGAGATTATAGCAGGGAGAAGAGGTGTTACACCGCTGCATAGAGGGGGAGAGAGTTGGTGATGATGGCGGCGAAGTTGTTGGTGTAGATCACTGTCATGATGATGGCCCCGGCGGAGTTCCGGTGCCACCGGGAGAGATGGGCAGAGAGCCCCCTCCTTCTTCTTCCTTGACCTCCTCCCTAGATGGGAGAAGGGTTTCCCCTCTGGTCCATGGCCTCCATGGTGGAGAAGGGGCGGGAGCCCCTCCGGGATTGGAAAATCTCTCTCTTTGTTTCCTTCTGTTTCTACGCTCTCAGATTCTGGCATTTCACCGTTTCTTAAATTCCCGAAGATCCGTAACTCCGATTGGGCTGAAATTTTAACACGATTTTATCCGAATATTAGCTTTCTTGCGGGCGAAATAAGGGCACCAACCGCCTTAAGGGGTGGCCAAAAGGGCCCAAGGCGCGCCCTACCCCCTAGGGCGCGCCCCTGCCTTGTGGCCCCCTCGAGTATTGCCTCTGTCGGCGTTCTAGGAACGGGGGTCCCCAGACTTGCCTGCCTGTGGCCTGCGGCGTGGCTCAAAGGAGGCCCAGGACAGCCCATCTTCATCAACACAAGCTCAAGACCCTCACGAGGGGCCAAGCCTCGCTGGGCGGACGACCAGGAGCTTCCTCAGGCACGGCCTCGTCAGGCTGGCTCATGAGGAGGCGGAGAGTTCAAGGCGGTACCTCGCGAGGTGCCCATGACGCAAGCCATGATTTACCAAGGGCGCCCGGGGGGCGCCAGCCAGCAGCGTCCTCCTTCCTCTTTGGTGCAAAGGGAGCAAGCGCAGCGAGAGCATCAAGCAAAGGCATCCATTTCGTGCAACAAGACCAAGACCAGCCCCAACGGCCGGAAGGAGTCATCGTGGAGCCCAAGCAGCGTCATCACGAGCCTTTGGCAAAGCGAGGACCAACTTTAGTCGTGGATAAGTGTACCCACTGCCCCCTTCAAAATGGCTAATTGTTGGCGCCCTTCCGCTCAATATTTGGGAAGAGGCCGGGGCCTTCGCCTATAAATAGGGGTAGCCACACTCAGAGTGGGGATCGAAACGATCGGCACCCAGATCCGGAATCCAGAGAAAGATAGAGACCCGATCCTCAAGCTAGAGCGACGGGACACCACCTAGCAGTTCATCGCACCCACCAAGAACAGACCCTCGCGAGGCTGTTCTTCCTTGTACTGTTCCTCATCAGCCCCAGAGGCAATCCACCACGCCACAAACTAGAGTAGGGTATTACACCACAACGATGGCCCGAACTAGTATAAATCTTGTGTCTCTTGTGCTGTTCTGTTTAGTAGTTTAGGTCCCAGCAATTCGGCGAGGTGCGAGACGGTGGAAGGTTGGATCTCCGCACGCACTCGGTGTTGAACCTCAAGGGTCTGCGGAACCCGAAATCCGACATTTGGCGCGCGGTAGGGTGCGCCGAATCTGCTTCGTCGCCTCGTTCTTCCCGACCACCGCAACCATGTCGGCGCCTGTCGCTCAGCGCCCGGCCTTGAGCCGCCCTCGCCTCCCATGTCGCCAGACAGCTCCGTCGGCGGCGCCCTCGTCGTTCCCGTCACCGCCGTCAACGCCGCCACCGCCCGCGGGAACGAGCAGCAAGCATCGCCCCAAAGACCGTCCATGGCGGGGCGGCCGCACCGCCACGCCTTCGCTCACCCCGCGGCTCTTCGCCACGCGCGCCGCGCGGCCATGGAGGCCCGAGCTGCACTCATCGCGGCAATGAGCTCTGCGCTACCGCCCGTCAATGACGTCTCTGAAGAATGGCTCGACCGAAGTCGCTGAGCTCGCCCGCTGCTGCAGAGCGCCCCGCGCCGTCCGTCTCGCTGCACCGCACCCGCCCAGCGTGGCGATAAACTCGGGCGCCTCCGCCTCCTCCTCAAGAAGCGCCACAGCCCCAAAGCGCGCGTCCCTGGCGGAACCCGTTCCGCCAGCGCCGCGCAACAAGAGCAGAGCTGTCAAGAAGGTCTCGCCGCGCAAGAAGCTGCCCGGCGCCCCCGCTCCAACACGTCAAGACCTGCGCTGCCCCAGCCGCGCGCGAGGAGGCCCACAAGACCAAGCTCTCGTCGTCCCGAGGCCCCCAGCGCCACGGCGGGCTACCGCTTTCACCTCCGAGCTGCGCAACGTCGCGTGGCCCCCAAGTTCAAGCCGACACTGCTTCCTCGCTTCAACAGCACAGCTGACCCTCGGAGTTCCTCCAGCTCTGAGCTGGGCATCGAGGCTGCCAACGGGATGAAAAGGTCATGGCGAACTGGTTTCCCATGGCGCTCAGGGCGGGGCCCGCACTTTGGCTCCTGAATCGGCCCAGCACGATCTCTTCTCGGGCGAGATGCGTGCCGCTTCATCGCCAACTTCCGTGGTACTCATGACAGGCCACTGCCGTGGCGACATCGCGCCATATCAAGCGGCAACCAGGGAAACCCTGCAAAAGTACATCCAGCGCTTCAACAATGCGCGCCTCAAGATCCCTGTGGTAACGGAGGAGGCCATCATCTCTGCCTTCTCCGGCGGCGTCTGCGACGTCAAGATGAAGGAGGAGCTGGCGATGCATGAAGATCTGCACACTCCACGAGCTGTTCAACTTGGCGAACAAGTGCGCCAGGGCTGAGGAGGGCGCCTCTCCTCCTCGAGCTGCCCGCGGATCCCAAGAAAAGAAGTCCAAGGCCAAGGACGTGAAGCGCAAGGGGCTGCCGTGCTCGCAGCCAACCGGACACCAAGCGAGGCAGATCAGCCCGAGTCCTCCAAGGGCAGCCGATCTGCGTGTACCACGACCTCCGCACCCACAACACCAATGAATGTCAAGAGCTCCGGCCGTCGCGAAGGAAGGGTGGGCGACGCCCGAGCGCAGCGGCACGGGCTACGGCCGAGGAGGAGGAAGGAATGCAGACGCTGGGAAGACCGCGGCCAGCGCCAAGGGTGGCGCGACCAACCTCGCGAGGACACTGCAAGACCCACCTCGCGAGGGAGGCTAGAGGATCAGCCTCGCGAGGATCGCCCGCAGGGAACGCAGCCTCCCTCCGCTGCCGCCGCCGCCAAGGAGAATTGAAGACCGTCATCGGGGCGAGGGGCTGGGGGCTTCCGGGAAGCACGTCGATCGCTTTGCATCCCGGGCGGAGCTCAAGCCCCACCTCTCGGTGCATCTTCAAGCGTTCGCCCATGAAGTGAATGCAGTCCTCCCCAAGCTCGAGGCCACGCGCCCTCTCGGTGGTCGGCGTGCGCCATCACGCTCGCCTCGGCCGGACCAGCTCAAGTGCGCAGCCACGGCCGGAGTTCTCCGATGCTTTGTTCCCCAATCATCGCGAATGTGCTAGTCACCAAGAACCTCATCAATGGCGGAGCAGGGCTCAACGTCATGTCCGTGGAAACATTCAACAATCTCCAAGTGCCTTACACCACTTCAGCCAACCAAGCCTTTCTCCGAGTCACCGACGGCTCCACGGTCCCGATCGGGCAGGTCCGCCTTCCTGTCACCTTCGGGGCTCGCGACAACTACCACACCGAGCTCATCGACTTCGACGTCGCCCACATTCGCTGCCAGACAACGCCATCCTTGGGTACCCAGCGTTGGCCAAATTCATGGTCAGAACCCACCATGGCTACAACGTCCTCAAGATGCCAGAAGCGGGGGTCATCACGGTGCCTCGTGAAGAGAGAGACGCATGTGCTCCCCGGAGCGAGCCTTTCAGCCGCGCTCGCTAGAAGACCTGCACCACAAGCAGCAGGAGGCCTCCGAGGCCGCACCCAAAAAGAAGAAGACATCGACCGGCCCGACTCCTCAAGAGACAGGCCCCTCGTGGCCCTTGCCGGGCCGAGGGAGCCTCCTTCCATCGCATAGGGAAGCGCTGGCGCCCTCCTCGCAGGGCTCGGGGCTCTCCACGGAGGGCCGCCGACCTCGCCAAGGTCTCGAGGAGGCGCTTGGGCACCACGTGGGCGTGCTTGAAGCACGCTTCCGCAAGCGAGGAGCAAGGAGAGGAGGGCCGCACCCTCGGGAGTTCGTCGGCAAGGCCATTCAGAGAGCTCAGGAGTCAAGGGTCATGAGGGCAGCCGCCGCCTGCCTGCTGTGGCCCCCATCCAGCGAGGATGGTGGGCTGCGCGTCTGCATCGACATACCAGGGCTCAGCCGGCCGCATCTCAAGAGCGCCTCCCCTCGCGAGTGGGGCGTTGCGAGGGGCCCCCACTACGTCGCGCATGCCTTATGGCTCGCCAAACGCGGCAGCTGCGCACCAGCGTCTCATGAGGACCATCCTGGAGGCTCAAGAGGTCAGGCACGCCGCAGCCCTGGCGGAGATGGAGACGGTCTATGAGGAGCCGCCAGCGCCTCCCGAGCCTCCCGAGGCCCCCGGGCCTGGGGGCTCGTGAGGATCGGTTCCCGTAGCCCACCGAGTCTGCTACATCAACACCCCTTCGTCCCCAACATCACCAGGTGACAACTTAAAGTTTCGTTTCAGGCTGGGAGCGCCTTCAGGGCTACATTATTCCCAGCCCGCGTGGGTCCGTCCCTGCGGCATGTATCCCTTTATTTCATGTCATTAGCTTATCTGTTGGGGCGCCCTCGGGCTGCATCATCCCCAAGCCGCTCGGGCTGTCCCAAATGCATGTATCCTCTTCTGCGTTTTCCTTAGGATTATGCTCTCGCTCCACCATGCCTGTTATTTGGAGCCTTTTCTGGGTGACGGAATCTTGCACGTTAAAGGGGTGCGACATCGCGACTCGGGGCTCCTCTTGGCTCTCCGGCCCTCACCTCTGGTCTTGTCCATGGCATCGCGACTTGGCTTGCCAACGACGGTGAGACCAGCCCGAGAGCCGGGACCCGGGACGTGAGTTTCATTATCTAACTCTAACTTGCTTGCGTTAAAGGGGGTGCCCGAGCATCGCGACTCGGGCTCTCTCCGGCTCTCCGCCCTCACCCTCTGGTCTTGTCCATGGCATCGCGACACTGGCTTGCCACACGGTGAGACCAGCCCGAGAGCCGGGACCCGAGGACGAGAGTTTCGTCACTCTAACCCGCTTGCAGCGTTAAAGGGGGTGCCTGAGCATCGCGACTCGTGGCTCCTACTGGCTCTCCGGCCCTCACCCTCTGGGCATGTCCATGGCATCACGACCTGGCTTGCCAGCGACGGCTGAGACCAGCCCGAGAGATGGGACCCGAAGACGTAGAGCACCGACATCTGGCCAAATTTGCAGGAACAACTCGAAGATAAGGCCCAGAGCCAGGCGCAACCCGCCTTGAGGTAGGGCCCCGTGAGTCCCGCGCTGGCTCACGGGTGCCCCAACTCACCTCGCGAGGCCTCTCGCGCCTCTCCAAAGCAACTAACGGCAGAACTAACGATCGCCACAGCGAGCTCTTGTTCCTCTTGTGGTGAACCTGCAGGGTCCCTCCAAGGAGCACGAAACGACCTCGCCACACAATCTCTCGCCGGCCAAGGCACGGACCTAGCGCCGCACCAGGAAGCATTGTCCTGACCCTCGAGATAAGTCACCCTATGGACACACTAGTTGTTGCAACACCACCCCCACACTCAACGCAACCCCGTGTTAGCAACGTCGCTCTCCTTTCTCACCGAATGATGGCTGCTTGAGTGCCAAGGGGGACCCCTTGAGCATTGCGACTCAGAGGCTCTTACCGGACCTCGGGCCGCTCACCTCCTGGCCTTGACCACGGCATCGCGACCTGGCATACAGCGACGGCCGAAGCCGCCTTGGGACTGGGACACAGCGGGAGAGCATCAAGCCCTCGTGAGGACTGAAAGGAGGAAACTGAGCTAGAACGGAATGAGCATCTCGCACTGCCTCACAATAAGGATCATATTGACAAAAGAAGCTACAAACATCTTACAAGCCCCCGCGGGGTACATTCTTGGCTCCTCGCAGGAACAAAAGACGCGAATCCTAAGGAGTCCTATCTACAGGGACCACCACGGCAGACGCCATCATCAACAGTGGGCCACCCGGTCCGGAGCCAACCCCATCCAGATCAGGGGCGGCGACGACCTGACGAGCCCGCCTCTGCTCCGGAGCGCGCAGCTCGGGGCTCGTAGCTGTCGTCGCTCGTCTCCTGCATCGCGAAGAGCTCGACGGAGTCGCTGGATCCTCCGGCGCCTTCGTTGCCAGGGGAGCTGTCAAGGGAGTGGGCGGTCGGCCTCTGTCTCACCACAGCAGGACCCCGACCACCTCTCCCGGGGCAGCACTCCAGCCGGCGACCCTCCGTGTCGAAGACCTTGAAGGACACCACCGAAGCACCATCGTACTCCAAGTGGATCGTGAGGGCGCCCCTCGTCCTGCAGACCCGGGCGACCTCGTCCCAGCCTCGAGTCATGAAGACCTCGCCTGGGCAACTACTGCGACCTCTGCCCCGGTCGCGAGGGTGCCGCAGCCGGCGTGCTGCAGCCAGAGTCCCAGGGGTTCCCCCTGCCGGACGACAGCGGCGAAGAAAGAAGGAAGACGAATCCAAGACTTAGGAGGCGTGGCGGCGCCAAGCACGAACTCTGGCGGGAGCCTCGGCGTGGACTCCGGGGAAGACGACACCTTCGTGACTGGCCAAGCGCCGCTTCTTCGGGGCCACCAATTTATGCGTACAAGGAAGAGGAAACCACGGTGGCGGCCGCGCGCACCAGGGCATGGGCGCCTCTGGCGGCGCCATGCCACGACACCAGAGAGCAAGCCGCTTCTTTGGGGGAGCAGGTCGGGATCCTCTTGAGGAGCTTTCCTTCTCTTCCTCGAGAACCGCGGATTGGAGCCATGGCGACGTATTTAAACGAGGAGGAGGAGAAGCAGAGAATAGACGGAAGGGCGCGCGCGCCGTTTGCCAGTGCCTATAGCCGCCGAAGGCCAACCATCGGCCTCCACGATCACCGGTCATCATGACTAACTATGTGTGCAGGGACTTGTCGAATCCGGGTGGTTACCGAGGCATCGTGGGGTAGCAATGCGCACACGTCCAATCAACTGCCACGCGGCGCCCAAGGCCGCAGGCTGTTAGGGCCCGCGATGCTTCGCACTTGCCCTTTCGCCTCTCTGCTCGACCAAGTTCGGCGCGCCCGGGGCCGGGGCTCTTGTCGGCGTTAAGGAACGGGGTCCCAGACTTGCTCGCTGCGGCTGCGGCGTGGCTCAAAGGAGGCCCAGACAGCCCATCTTCATCAACACAAGCTCAAGACCCTCGCGAGGGGCCAAGCCTCATGAGGCGGACGACCAGAGCTTCCTCGTGCACGGCCTCGTCAGTGGCTCATGAGGAGGCGGAGAGTTCAAGGCAAGGTACCTCGCGAGGTGCCCATGACGCAAGCCATGACGACCAAGGGCGACAGTCGGGCGCCAGCCCGCGCAACGTCCTACTTTCCTCTTTGGTGCAAAGGGAGCAAGCGCAGGCGAGAGCATCAAGCAAAGGCATCCGTTTCGGTGCAACAAGACCAAGACCAGCCCCAACGGCTGGAAGGGAGTCATCGTGGAGCCCAAGCAGGCGTCATCACCAGCGCCTTTGGCAGGCGAGGACCAACTTTAGTCAGTATAAGTGTACCCGCTGTTCCCCTTCAAAATGGCCAATTGTTGGCGCCCTTCCCGCTCAATATTTGGGAAGAGGCCCAGGGCCTTCGCCTATAAATAGGGGGAGCCACACTCAGAGTGGGGATCGAAACGATCGGCACCCAGATCCGGAATCCAGAGAAAGACAGAGACCCGATCCTCAAGCTAGAGCGACGGGACACCACCTAGCAGTTCATCGCACCCACCAAGAACAGACCCTCGCGAGGCTGTTCTTCCCTGTACTGTTCCTCATCAGCCCCAGAGGCAATCCACCACGCCACAAACTAGAGTAGTGTATTACACCACAACGGTGGCCCGAACTAGTATAAATCTTGTGTCTCTTGTGCTGTTCTGTTTAGTAGTTTAGGTCCCAGCGATTCGGCGAGGTGCGAGACGGTGGAAGGTTGGATCTCCGCGCGCACCCTAGTGTTCGAACCTCAAGGGTCTGCCGGAACCCGAAATCCGATAGTCTCGCATTGAATCTTTCTCCAAAAATTCACATATATTCCAAAAAAAAATCTTCGTAAGTTTTTATCGCGTTTGGACTCCGTTTGATATGGATTTTCTGCGAAAAACATGTAACAAACAGGAACTGACACTGGGCACTGGATCAATATGTTAGTCCCAAAAATAGTGTAAAAAGTTGCCAAAAGTATATGAAAGTTGTATAATATTGGCATGGAACAATAAAAAATTATAGATACGACGGAGATGTATCATACATCATCTCATAACTAACTCCTTAGACACTTTGCTTGCAAGCTTCTTGTGATGTGTATTACCGAGAGGGCCCAGAGATACTTAGGGAGTGACAAATCGACTCACCAACTTTGTTAGCACCTTTAGGATCGACAAAAACCTTCTGGTTGCATCATATACAACTCTTCTTTAAGATATCCATTAAGGAATGCAATTTGACATCCATTTGCCAAATTTCATAAAATGTGGTAATTGCTAACATGATTCGGACAGACTTAAGCATCGCTACGAGTGAGAAAATCTCATAGTAGTCAACACCTTGAACTTGTCGAAAACCTTTTGCGATAAGTCGAGCTTTGTAGATAGTAACACTACCATCATCGTCCATCTTCCTCTTGAAGATCCATTTATTCTCTATGGCTTGCCGATCATCGGGCAAGTCAACCAAAGTCCACACTTTGTTCTCATACATGGATCCCATCTCAGATTTCATGGCCTCAAGCCATTTCGCGGAATCTGGGCTCATCATCGCTTCCTCATAGTTCGTAGGTTCGTCATAGTCAAGTAACATGACTTCCAGAACATTATTACCGTACCACTCTCGTGTGGATCTTACTCTGGTTGACCTACGAGGTTTGGTAGTAACTTCATCTGAAGCTTCATGATCATCATCATTAGCTTCCCCACTGATTGGTGTTGGAATCACTGGAACTGATTTATGTGATTAACTACTTTCCAATTCGAGAGCAGGTACAATTACCTCATCAAATTCTACTTTCCTCCCACTCACTTCTTTCGAGAGAAAATCCTTCTCTAGAAAGGATCCATTCTTAGCAACGAATATCTTGCCTTCGGATCTGTGATAGAAGGTGTACCCAACAGTTTCCTTTGGGTATCCTATGAAGACACATTTCTCTGATTTGGGTTCAGGCTTATCAGGTTGAAGCTTTTTCACATAAGCATCGCAGCCCCAAACTTTAAGAAACGACAACTTGGGTTTCTTGCCAAACCACAGTTCATATGGTGTCGTCTCAACGGATTTAGATGGTGCCCTATTTAACGTGAATGCAACTCTCTCTAAAGCATAACCCCAAAACGATAGCGGTAAATCAGTAAGAGACATCATAGGTCGCACCATATCTAATAAAGTGCGGTTACGATGTTCGGACACACCATTACGCTATAGTGTTCTAGGTGGCGTGAGTTGCAAAACTATTCCACATTGTTTCAAATGAAGACCAAACTCGTAACTCAAATATTCACCACCACGATCAGGTCGTAGAAACTTTATTTTCTTGTTACGATGATTTTCCACTTCACTCTGAAATTCTTTGAACTTTTCAAATGTTTTAGACTTATGTTTGATCAAGTAGATATACCCATATCTGCTCAAATCATCTATGAAGGTCAGAAAATAACGATACCCGCCGCGAGCCTCAACACTCATCGGACCGCATACATCAGTATGTATTATTTCCAATAAGTCAGTTGCTCACTCCATTATTCCGGAGAACGGAGTCTTAGTCATCTTGCCCATGAGGCATGGTTCGCAAGCATCAAGTGATTCATAATCAAGTGATTCCAAAAGCCCATCAGCATGGAGTTTTTTCATGCGCTTTACACAAATATGGCCTAAACGGCAGTGCCACAAATAAGTTGCACTATCATTATTAACCTTGCATCTTTTGGCTTCAATATTATGAATATGTGTATCACTACAATCAAGATTCAACAAGAATAGACCACTCATCAGGGGTGCATGACCATAAAATATATTACTCATATAATAGACCAACCATTATTCTCTGATTTAAATGAATAACTGTCTCGCATCAAACAAGATCCAGATATAATGTTCATGCTCAACGTTGGCATCAAATAACAATTATTTAGGTCTAAAACTAAACCCGACGGTAGATGTAGAGGTAGTGTGCCGACGGCGATCACATCGACTTTGGAACCATTTCCCACGCGCATCGTCACCTCGTCCTTAGCCAATCTTCGCTTAATCCGTAGCCCCATTTTCGAGTTGCAAATGAGCAACAGAACCAGTATCAAATTCCCAGGCGCTACTACGAGTATTAGTAAGGTACACATCAATAACATGTATATCAAATATAACTTTCACTTTGCCATCCTTCTTATCAGCCATTTGGGGCAGTTCCGCTTCCAGTGACCAGTCTCTTTGCAGTAGAAGCACTCAGTCTCAGGCTTAGGTCCATACTTGGTCTTCTTCACTTGAGCAACTTGCTTGCCGTTCTTCTTGAAGTTCCCCTTCTCCCCTTTGCCCCTTTTCTTGAAACTAGTGGTCTTGTTAACCATCAACCCTTGATGCTCCTTCTTGATTTCTACCTCCACAGCCTTTAGCATCGCGAAGAGCTTGGGAATTGTCTTATCCATCCCTTGCATATTATAGTTCACAAAGATTTTGTATCTTGGTGGTAGTGATTGAAGAACTCTGTCAATGACACTATCATCAGGAAGATTAACTCCCAGTTGAGTCAAGTGGTTGTGGTACCCAGACATTCTGAGTATGTGTTCACTGACAGAACTATTCTCCTCCATCTTGTAGCTGTAGAACTTATTGGAGACTTCATATCTCTCAATTCGGGCATTTGCTTGAAATATTAACTTCAACTCCTGGAACATCTCATATGCTCCATAACGTTCAAAACGTCGTTGAAGTCCTGATTCTAAGCCGTAAAGCATGGCACACTGAACTATCGAGTAGTCGTCATCTTTGCTCTGCCAGATGTTCATAACGTCAGGAGTTGCTCCTGCAGCGAGTCTTGCACCTAGCGGGGCTTCCAGGACGTAATTCTTCTGTGCAGCAATGAGGATAATCCTCAAGTTACGGACCCAGTCCATGTAGTTGCTACCATCATCTTTCAACTTAGCTTTCTCTAGGAACACATTAAAATTCAAAGGAATGGTAGCACGGGCCATTGATCTACAACAACATAGTCATGCAAAATACTACCAGGTACTAAGTTCATGATATATTAAAGTTCAATTAATCATATTACTTAAGAACTCCCACTAAGATAGACATCCCTCTAATCTTCTAAGTGATCACGTGATCCAAATCAACTAAACCATGTCCAGTCATCACGTGAGATGGAGTAGTTTTGAATGGTGAACATCACTATGTTGATCATATCTACTATATGATTCACGCTCGACCTTTCGGTCTCAGTGTTCCGAGGCCATATCTGCATATGCTAGGCTCGTCAAGTTTAACCTGAGTATTCTGCGCGTGCAAAACTGGCTTGCACCCATTGTATGTGAACGTAGAGCTTATCACACCCGATCATCACGTGGTGTCTCGGCACGACGAACTGTAGCAATGGTGCATACTCAGGGAGAACACTTATACCTTGAAATTTAGTGAGGGATCATCTTATACTGCTACCGCCGTACTAAGCAAAATAAGAGGCATAAAGGATAAACACCACATGCAATCAAAATAAGTGATATGATATGGCCATCATCATCTTGTGCCTTTGATATCCATGTCCAAAGCACCGTCATGATCCCCATCGTCACCGGCTTGACACCTTGATCTCCACCGTAGCATCGTTGTCGTCTCGCCAACTATTGCTTCTACGACTATCGCTACCGCTTAGTGATAAAGTAAAGTAATTACATGGTGATTGCATTTCATACAATAAAGCGACAACTATAAGGCTCCTGCCAGTTGCCGATAACGGTTACAAAAAATGATCATCTCATACAACAATTTATATCACATCACGTCTTGACCATATCACATCACAACATCCCCTGCAAAAACAAGTTAGACGTCCTCTACTTTGTTGTTGCAAGTTTTACGTGGCTGCTACGGGCTTCTAGCAAGAACCGTTCTTACCCACGCATCAAAAACACAACGATTTTTCGTCAAGTGTGTTGTTTTAACCTTCAACAAGGACCGGGCGTAGTCAAACTCGATTCAACTAAATTTGGAGAAATAGACACCCGCCAGCCACCTGTGTGCGAAGCACGTCGGTAGAACCAGTCTCATGAACGCGGTCATGCAATGTCGGTCCGGGCCTCTTCATCTGACAATACCGCCGAATCGAAGTAAGACATTGCTGGTAAGCAGTATGACTATTATCGCCCACAACTCTTTGTTTTCTACTCGTGCATATAACATCTACGCATAGACCTGGCTCGGATGCCACTATTGGGGAACGTAGCAATTCAAAAAAAATCCTACGATCACGCAAGATCTATCTAGGAGAAGCATAGCAACGAGCAGGGAGAGTGTGTCCACGTACCCTCGTAGACCGAAAGCGGAAGCGTTTAGTAACGCGGTTGATGTAGTTGAACGTCTTCGCGATCCAACCAATCCAAGCACCGATCGTACGACACCCCCGTGTTCAGCACTCGTTCAGCACGATGACGTCCCTAGAGCTCTTGATCCAGTTGAGGACGAGGGAGAGTTTCGTCAGCACGACGGCATGGCGACTGTGATGATGAAGCTACCGGCGCAGGGCTTCGCCTAAGCACTACGATGATATGACCGAGGTGTGTAACTGTGGAGGGGGGCACTGCACACGGCTAAGAGAAGACTTTGTGTGACTTTGGGGAGCCCCCCTCCCACATATATAAAGGAGGGGGGAAGAGGAGGCCGGCCCTAGAGGGGGTGCGTCAAAGGGGGGAGTCCTACTTGGACTCCCGGTCCAAGTAGGATCCGCCCCCCTTTCCTATTCCAACTAGGAGAAGGAGGGAAGGAGGAAGAGGGGAGAAAGAAAGAGGGGGGCTCCGCCCCCTCGTAGTCCAATTCGTACCAGCCATGGGGGGGCACCCCTTGAGGCCCTTCTCTCCTTTCCCCTAAAGGCCATTAAGGCCCATTACTCTCCGGGGGGTCCGGTAACCTCCCGATACTCTGGAAATACCCGAAACACTTTGGAACCATTCCAGTGTCCGAATATAACCTTCCAATAAATCGATCTTTACCTCTCGACCATTTCGAGACTCCTCGTCATGTCCGTGATCTCATCCAAGACTCCGAACAAACTTCGGTCATCAAATCACATAACTCATAATACAAATCGTCATCGAACATTAAGTGCGGACCCTACGGGTTCGAGAACTATGTAGACATGACCGAGACACATCTCCGGTCAATAACCAATAACGGAACCTGGATGCTCATATTGGCTCCTACATATTCTACAAAGATCTTTATCGGTCAAACTGCATAACAACATACGTTATTCCCTTTGTCATCGGTATGTTACTTGCCCGAGATTCAATCGTCGGTATCATCATACCGAGTTCAATCTCGTTACCGGCAAGTCTCTTTACTCGTTCTGTAATGCATCATCCCGCAACTAACTCATTAGTCATATTGCTTGCAAGGCTTATAGTGATGTGCATTACCGAGAGGGCCCAGAGATACCTCTCCGATACACGGAGTGACAAATCCTAATCTCGATCTATGCCAACCCAACAAACACCTTCAGAGACACCTGTAGAGCATCTTTATAATCACCCAGTTACATGGTGACGTTTCATAGCACACAAGGTGTTCCTTTGGTATTCGGGAGTTGCATAATCTCATAGTCAGAGGAACATGTATAAGTCATGAAGAAAGCAATGACAATAAAACTTAACGATCATAATGCTAAGCTAACAGATGGGTCTTGTCCATCACATCATTCTCTAATGATGTGATCCCGTTCATCAAATGACAACACATGTCCATGGTCAGGAAACTTAACCATCTTTGATTAACGAGCTAGTCTAGTAGAGGCATACTGGGGACACTTTGTTTTGTCTATGTATTCACACATGTATCAAATTTCTGTTTAATACATTTGTAGCATGAATAATAAATATTTATCATGATATAAGGAAATAAAATAAAAACTTTATTATTGCCTCTAGGGCATATTTCCTTCACATACATCATTGGGAACTAATATATAGCGTTGAGCACCATGTTTAAGTAGAGATTATAGCAGGGAGAAGAGGTATTACACCGGTGTATAGAGGGGGAGAGAGTTGGTGATGACGGCGGCGAAGTTGTTGGCGTAGATCACCATCATGATGATGGCCACGACGGCGTTCCGGTACCACCGGGAGAGAGGGGCAGAGAGCCCCCCTCCTTCTTCTTCTTCCTTGACCTCCTTCCTAGATGGGAGAAGGGTTTCCCCTCTGGTCCATGGCCTCCATGGTGGCAAAGGGCGGAGCCCTCCAGATTGGATCTCTCTCTCTCTCTCTGTTTCCTTATGTTTCTGAACTCTCAGATTCTGGCCTTTCCCTGTTTCTTAAATTCCAAGAGATCCGTAACTCCGATTGGGCTGAAATTTTAACATGATTTTATCCGGATATATATTAGCTTTCTTGCGGGCGAAAGAAGGGCACCAACCGCCTTACGGGGTGGCCACAAGGGCCCAGGGCGCGCCCTACCCCCTGGGACGCTCCCCTACCTTGTGGCCCCCTCGGGTATCGTCTCGCGTTGACTTTTTTTTTCCAAAAAATCACATATATTCCAAAAAAATCTTCGTAAGTTTTTATCGCGTTTGGACTCCGTTTGATATGGATTTTCTGCGAAACAAAAAAACATGCAACAAACAGGAACTGACACTAGGCACTGGATCAATATGTTAGTCCCAAAAATAGTACAAAAAGTTGCCAAAAGTATATGAAAGTTGTATAATATTGGCATGGAACAATCAAAAATTATAGATACGACGGAGATGTACCATACATCATCTCATAACTAACTCCTTAGACACCTTGCTTGCAAGCTTATTGTGATGTATATTACCGAGAGGGCCTAGAGATACTTACGGAGTGACAAATCAACTCGGCTAAACAACGGTCTATGGAGATGCCCATCAATTGATGTCAATGCGAGGAGTAGGGATTGCCATGCAACAGATGCACTAAGAGCTATAAGTGTATGAAAGCTCAAACTGAAAACGAAGTGGGTGTGCATCCAACTTGCTTGCTCATGAAGACCTCGGGCATTTGAGGGAGCCCATCATCAGAATATACAAGCCAAGTTCTATAATGAAAATTCCCAATAGTATATGAAAGTGATAACTCGAGAGACTCTCTATATGACAAACATGGTGCTACTCTGAAGCACAAGTGTGGTAAAAGATAGTAGGATTACCCCTTCTCTCTTTGTCTCTCATTTTTTTGGTCTCTCTCTCTTTTTTTTCCTCGTCCGGATTCTCATCCCGACTTGTGGGGTAATCATAGTCTCCATCATCCTTTCCTTAGTGGGGCAATGCTCTAATAATGATGATCATCACACTTTTATTTACTTACAACTCGATACTGGAACAAAATATGACTCTATATGAATGCCTCTAGCAGTGTACCAAGATGTGCAATGATCTAGCATAGCAAAAGATATCAAAAAACAGACAAGCCATGAAAATACCATGCTAGCTATCTTACGATCATGCAAAGCAATATGATAATGAACGCTTTAGTCATGTATATGATGATGATGATGGAAGTTGCATGGCAATATATCTCGGAGTGGCTATGGAAATGCCATGATAGGTAGCTATGGTGGCTGTTTTGAGGAATATATAAGGAGGCTTTTGTGTGATAGAGTGTATCATATCACGGGGTTTGGATGCACCGGCGAAGTTTGCACCAACTCTCGAGGTGAGAAAGGGCAATGCATGGTACCGAAGAGGCTAGCAATGATGGAAGGGTGCGAGTGCGTATAATCCATGGACTCAACATTAGTCATAAAGAACTCACATACTTATTGCAAAATTCTATTAGCTATTGAAACAAAGTACTATGCGCATGCTCCGAGGGGGATAGATTGATAGGAAAAGACCATCGCTCGTCCCCGACCGCCACTCATAAGAGGACAATCAGAAAATAAATCATGCTCCGACTTCATCACATAACGGTTCACCATACGTGCATGCTTCGGGAATCACAAACCTCAACACAAGTATTTCTATCAATCCACAATTACTCACTAGCATGACTCTAATATCATCTATTTATATCGCAAAACTATTGCAAGGAATCAAACATATCATATTCAGTGATCTACAAGTTTTATGTAGGATTTTATGACTAACCATGTGAATGACCAATTTGTGTTGACTCTCTAAATAGATATAAGTTAAGCAAGAGAGTACAATTCTTTCTACAAAAGATATGCCCACGCTGTAACAAATATAAGTGAAGCAAAAGAGCATTCTACAAACGGCAGTTTTCTATGTGTAGAGAAACAGGCAATCCAAACTTCAAATGATATAAGTGAAGCACATGAAGCATCCTATAAAGCCAAGGACTATCTCATACCAGCATGGTGCATTACTAAAAGCAAAATAAAAAGCACACGACGCTCCAAGATTTACGCATATCATGTGACGAATAAAAATATAGCTCCAAGTAAAATTACTGATGATCGTTAGAAGAAAGAGGGGATGCCTTCTGGGGCATCCCCAAGCTTAGTTGCTTGGGAGTCCTTGAATATACCTTGGGGTGCCTCGGGCATCCCCAAGCTTAGGCTCTTGCCACTCCTTATTCCTTCATCCATCGTGATCTCACCCAAAACTTGAAAACTTCAATCACACAAAACTTAACAAAACCCTCGTGAGATCCATTAGTATAATAAAGCAAATCACCACTTTAAGTACTGTTGCAAACCCATTCATATTTTATTTTTGCATTGTAGATATTGTATTATAACTTCTCTATGGCTTATACCACCGATAAAATCGATAGTTACATCAAAACTAGCAAAACAATGCATCAAAAACAGAATATGTCTTAAACAGGACAGTCTGTAGCAATCTGAACATCTACCATACTTCTGTAACTCCAAAAATTCTGAAAACTTAGGACAAAAGAAAAAAATTGTATATAAGTACTATGGAAAAAGTTTCAGAAGCGTTTGACTTTCCAGTAAAAAATGTAAAATCACGCACTACAGCCAAAGTTTCTGGTTTTGCACCGCACATATCAAACAAGCAATCTAATCATCCTAAAGGCAAATCTTGGCACATTATTTTTATAATACAATGGATTTATACAAGGGGATAATTATTTTTGTTGAAAAGTTTCTCTAATTCAAGAATTGCAAAGTTTCCATGGTCATGAACAAAGTTCAAGGAGCTCCCCCACATCAACGGTGCTCGTCCTTCTTACTTTCACTTTTCTTTTTGAAAAGTTTTAGGTTACCCACTTTATTTTTTTGTTTTTAAAATTTATAAAAGCACTCAACAGAAATAAATGACTCTCTAAAACTTCTGGGTTGTCTCCTTGGCAGCGCTTTCTTTAAAGCCATTAAGATAGGCATAAAGTGCTCAAGTAATGGATCCACCCGGATCCCAAGGTATATCAAAGCCAATTTTAATTAACAATGATTTGTATTTTAGTAGTGAGCACAAAGCAACATATATCATGCAATGACGAAGTTTAACTCTCTTCCTATGCATCGGCATGCCATAAAAGAACAATTCATGCACACAAAGTAAAGGCCAATGCATAGTATAAACAATTTCTTGCAATTTTATCGTATTGGAAACATAACGAGGTGGGGATGTACGTAGTTCCTCTCTCATAATAATTGCAAGTAGGAGCAGCAAGCAAATGCATATTATATCTATCAAAATCATCTTGTGTAGTAGTAAAACGCAACCCATCAATATAGTCCTTAATAAGCGCAAAATTCTCTGATATAGTGTAGTTTAGAGAATTCAAAAAGATAATAGGACTATCATGCGTGGGTGCAATAGCAACAATTTCATTCTTAACATAAGTAACTATAGCGAGTTCATCTCCATAAGCATCATTCATATTGGCATCATGGCCACAAGCATAGCAAACATCAATTTCATCAAAAAGGGATATTTCAAACGAATCCAAGGGATCATAGCAATTATCTTAGCATTCATCCTTCGGTAAGCACGAAGGGAAATTAAACAATGTATGAGTTGAAGAGTTACTCTCATTAGAAGGTGGGCACATGTGATCAATCCGCTCTTCCTCCTTTTGTTCTTCGCTCTCCTCATCATCTTTTTCATCCAATGAGCTCACAGTGTCATCAATTTCTTCTTCCATAGTTTCCGGCAAAATATTAGTCTCTTCTTGGACAGCTGAGACTTTCTCAATAAACGCATCAATATCGGCATTATATTCATAATTCTCATAGCAATATTTCAATATAGCAAAATTTCAGGTCTATAAACATCATCCTCAAAAGTTTCATACTTTTCAAAAAAAAATTAATTTCATAAGCACCCTTAAAAGCAACAAATTCTTATATTCGTTCCACATCATAGTAATCATATAAACCATTAGCATAAGAAGCCAAGGTTTCATTATCATTAAATCTACAAGAAAAGGGAAGGTATCGAGCCTTCATCCTAGAGCAACAAGTATAATCATATCTCTGGCATAAATTCCAAGCATACCAACGCAACATATAAATTTGATCCCATAATAGTTTCCCTTTTTGAGTCAAGTGATAATCCCTAAAGTATTCACGTTGATCCAACCTGTCTCCCATTATATAATTGAATGGGGCTTTCTCAGGATTATTAAAGTAGTGCATAATATCTTTCACATAATGAGCATTGAGGGTTTTAGGAGGACCCCCATCTCCATGAGTAGCAAGTACACCAATTTTTTTTGGTATTTTGTGTTCCATATCCATAACTAAAGATAGAGAACAACTTAGAACAACAAATAAAATCTACTTAGTGATAAAGCAAACAAGCACACACGAGAATATTCACCCCACGCTATTGCTCCCTGGCAACGGCACCAGAAAAAGGTCTTGATAACCCACAAGTATAGGGGATCAATTGTAGACTTTCTCGATAAGTAAGAGTGTCGAACCCAACGAGGAGCTAAAGGTAGAACAAATATTCCCTCAAGTTCTATCGACCACCGATACAACTCTATGCACGCTTAACGTTTGCTTTACCTAGAACAAGTATGAAACTAGAAGTACTTTGTAGGTGTGAAGGGATAGGTTTGCAAGATAATAAAGATCACGTAAATAAAAGGTAGGGGATGTTTATATAAAGAAACAACTAAGTTAGTTTTAGTAGAGAGCTTTTTGTCACAAGAAAGTTATTTGTCCCTACGCAATCGATAACTAGACCGGTAATCATTATTGCAATTTTATATGAGGGAGAGGCATAAGCTAACATACTTTCTCTCCCTGGATCATATGAACTTATGACTGGAACTCTAGCAAGCATCCGCAACTACTAAAGATCATTAACGTAAAACCCAACCATAGCATTATAAGGTATCAAGTCCTCTTTACTCCCATACGCAACAACCCCTTACTCGGGTTTAAGCTTCTGTCACTCTTGCAACCCACCATGAGTGAATCATGAATGTATTGCAAATCACGCTTGTGTGACACGGAGAGCACCATAGGACAGCACCAATAATAAAACATACAACTCAAACCAATCATGATCATCAATCAACCCATAGGACAAAACAGATCTACTCAAACATCACAGGATTGCCATACATCATTGGGAAATAATACATAGCGTTGAGCACCGTGTTTAAGTAGATATTACCGTAGGGAGAAGAGGTGTTACACCGCTGCATAGAGGGGGAGAGAGTTGGTGATGACGGCGGTGAAGTTGTTGGTGTAGATCGCCATCATGATGATGGCCCCGACGGTGTTCCGGTGCCACTGGGAGAGAGGGGTGTCGTTGTCAAAACCGGAGGATCTTGGGTAGGGGGTCCCGATCTGTGCATCTAGGCTGATGGTAACAGGAAGCAAGAGACACAATGTTTACCCAGGTTCGGGCCCTCTCGACAGAGGTAAAACCCTACTTCCTGCTTGATTAATATTGACGATATGAGTAGTACAAGAGTAGATCTACCACAAGATCGTAGAGGCTAAACCCTAAGAGCTAGCCTATGATGGTATGATTGTAATTGTGATCGGCCTTCTAAGGACCAACCTCTCCGGTTTATATAGACACCGGAGAGGGCTAGGGTTTACATGGAGTCGGTTACAAGGAAGGAAATATAATATCTGGATCGCCAAGCTTGCCTTCCACGCCAAGGAGAGTCCCATCCGGACACGGGACGGAGTCTTGAGTCTTTTATCTTCATGCTTCAATAGTCTGGACGATGTATACAGTCCAGCTGTCCGGATACCCCCTAATCCAGACTCCCTCAGTAGCCCCTGAACCAGGCTTCAATGACGATGAGTCCGGCACGCAGTCTTGTCTTCGGCATTGCAAGGCGGGTTCCTTCTCCGAATACTCCATAGTAAATATCGAACACTGAAACCGTGTCCGGATCTGCAAAATGATCTTCACATACCACCGTAGAGAGAATGATATTTCATAAATGTAATCTACCGACAACTTATTAGACAACGTGACATGTCCTTACGGTCGGGTCATTATTCGAACCGTTTTCCCACAACCGGCCACAGCGCATATTGCGAGGCGATTTCCCTGACACGTCTTGTCAAAGAAGAGATCGTATCCCCTTATTGTGGGATTTTCATCAATACGGGTCTGGATAATCCAACCGCACCGCTAATCGCGGCGAGTGTGGAGCGAGCGGGTTCCACCAGGCAAGTGGGGAGGCGCAAAAAGCTTTTACCGTCTCTATAAAGAGATAAGGTCTCTTCCTCTTTACCCACGCCTTCGCCCGCTAGCCGATTCCCTCCTGCTCGAGCCCTAACGCTTGTGCATTCTTCTCTTCCATCAAGAAAGGTTTTCCAAGATGTCCGGATCCGGAGCAGGAGGCGATGGATGGCCTCTACCGCCCGTGAGAAGGATATCAAGAGGCTCCGGAGGCCGGGTATCCGCCAAGAAGATCGCCACCGCCTCCCACCGGCGGGATAGGTCGCCCTACTCCAAAGCCTCACGAGAGTCGTGTTCCTTCCCATTTTGTCCGCGGCTCGGGTTTCCTCTTCACCCATTTGTTCGTGGAGTCATGTATTACTATGGGATTGATTTTCATGATCTTTCCCCCAACTCTTTCCTCAATATCTCGAGGTTCATCGTCGTGTGCGAGGCTTTTCTCCGGATTTCGCCGCACTTCGGCCTGTGGCTGAAGATTTTCAATGTGAAGCCCAAGGTGGTGAGTGGTGAGCACTCCGAGTGCGGCGGCGCCATGGTGAGCAAGATGCCCAAGGTCGTTTGGCCGACGGGTGCCTTCAACGACTGCTGAGGAGTGGCAGCAACAAAGGTTCTATATCACCAACCACGCGGCAAAAGTGGGCTGCAGCCCAGAGTTCAGATCCGGAGCCCCATCATGCTCACGCCCCGGCCCAAGAAGGGCCCGAACTGGTCCTCATCTGATGAGCTGTCGCTGCTCCGGCGCTGCTCGAGTGTGGTCGACAAGGACGCTAAGCTCGTCGACGAGTCCGTGTTGTTAGTTCGCCTGGTTCTCCCTTGCCAGCCGAAGTCTGCAACTTGTGGGAGTACGACCCAACCGAGCACCGCACTCTTCGGAGGTCTCGATTCCTCCCACAAGGACATCTGGAAGGTGTTCTTTAAGTCCGCAAATCATGGCGGGCTCCTCCGAGGACCGGGTATCAATTATCCCATTCTCGCGAGCCCGTAAGTTATAGCAACGCCCCGCCCATTCATGCTTCAGCTTGGCATGTCCCGAGGGAGACATCTTTATCGTGTTTATCATGACCCTGTGGATGGATAAAAAGGTGGAGCGGATTCATTGTCCGCCCACGCCGAGGAACCGCCGACCTCTTGTGACGAAGATGTGGTCCCCGCGCTTTACGAGGCGCCAAAGAAAGAGGCCTCCAAGAAGGTCAAAAAGACCCAGAGTGGCCTCCGTCGTCGCGAGGCTTCGGATGCCAAATCCGAAGACTCCAGCGACGATCCTTCTTCTGAAGACGAAGAGGAGGAAGCAGAGCAGGACGAGCCTCACTCTGGAGGTGGGAAGAAAAGGACGACCTCCTCATCCCTGGAGGCCGAATCGCCCAAGAGGGGGAAAGGTTCCCTCCCGGAGGTATCCACCACGGCTGCCGATAGCAGCCCGGAGTGGGATCCCAGGGCCCAGCCCCTAGAAAATTCATAAGTATACGAAATCTGAACACGCATATGCATCCGGGATTGTTTGGGTATAGTAGTTTTAACTGTTGCCATATTTTGTACAGCCCGGCAAGGTCTCGCGCCGGACAGTCCTCATCCGAGGATTCACGAGCTCGAGACGCCTTGGCGAGCGAGACGCCTTGAAGGCCCTTCCCGAAGTCCAGCGTGACAATCGAGGTGTCGCTCAACGGACCCGGACCAGGGGGAGCATATCTCTGGGGCCGGACACACGGGAGCAATGGCCCCCAAGCGTGTCGACGGCGGGGGCGATCTCGGGTTTGGCCCACAGCCGGACAAGGTCCTGGAGACCTCTAAGGCTTCGGGATCGGGTGAGCAGCCACCTTCGACGGTGGGGGGCTTGCCTATTCCGCCGGCA
Organism: Aegilops longissima; assembly: GCA_021605205.1. Lineage (NCBI taxonomy): Eukaryota > Viridiplantae > Streptophyta > Magnoliopsida > Poales > Poaceae > Aegilops > Aegilops longissima. Next base: position 152,933,841 of record CM038678.1, on the reverse strand, counting down.
ACCTTTGTCCAAGCAGAGCTGCCGGGCGGTCTGTCGACAACGTTAAAGAACACGTCTATCGTTGATGAACATCGGACCCTCATGGGTGCGGTGGTTGGAAAGATCCAGTCCACCGAGAGCGGGCTGAATGAGTCCTGCCTTGGCCTTATAAAGGCCTTCGAGGTATGTTTCCTAAGAAACCTTTGAAGAATCATCATAATATGAGTAGTAGCCCCTGATACACTGTCCGACGAAAGAGAGAGAGCCGGGCAGGGGATCAAATCCCCTGCTTTTGCAGGAGCATTTGTTAACAACGTACACCCCTTTGTGCAAAAATAGGTGTCTGCAGAGAAGATGGCCGCGCATGATGTGGAAGTGTCCAGGCTGAAGCAGAGCCTGGAACAGGCCGAGGAGGAACTTGGCCGTGTGAAGAAGCAATTGGAAGACAAGCAAGGTATGTTGAAACGTTGTCTTGAATGTGGCACGAATGAGCAATTGTGCCTAGTGAAAAGTATTTGTATTGTATGTTCTAGGAGCGAGTGCCGAGTATGAGGCACTAAAGAAGGCTGTGGCTGATGCCAACGAGAAGGCTGCCGCTGAACAGGCGCTTCGTGAGAAACACGAGGCCAGAGTCATCGCAGCTGAGCGAGACCTCCAGGAGGCTGTAAAGAAAAGCGAGGGCTTGGAGCAGAGTCTAGTAGGGAAAGAATCCGAACTCGCCCAAGCCCTCCAAGCCGCAGAAGATGCTCGGGAAGAAGCCCGTGGTGCTGTGCGGGACATTCAGGAGGCCCGGAAGGTTGCGGCTGGTAAGGCCTTTTGTATGCATGGCCATTTTTACATGATAGTGGGAAGAACCCTAAGCGACAAGCTGAATTCTTGTTTTTCCAGGGGCGTTTGCGGATCTGCCTCGCAGCATATCAGATGCCGCCCAATTCTACCGGACCGAGGAGAGGGATATCAAGAGGCTCCGGGAGGCCGGGTATCTGGCCAAGAAGATCGGCCACCGTCTCCCACCGGCGGGACAGGTCGTCCCTACTCCGAAGCCTCACGAGAGAGTCGTGTTCCTTCCCCATTTTGTCCGCGGGCTCGGTTTCCCCTTCACCCATTTGTTCGTGGAGTCATGTATTACTATGGGATTGATTTTCATGATCTTTCCCCCAACTCTTTCCTCAATATCTCGAGGTTCATCGTCGTGTGCGAGGCTTTTCTCCGGATTTCGCCGCACTTCGGCCTATGGCTGAAGATTTTCAATGTGAAGCCCAAGGTGGTGAGTGGTGAGCACTCCGAGTGCGGCGGCGCCATGGTGAGCAAGATACCCAAGGTCGTTTGGCCGACGGGTGCCTTCAACGACTCCGTCAAGGAGTGGCAGCAACAGTGGTTCTATATCACCGAACCACGCGGCAAAAAGTGGGCTGCAGCTCCAGAGTTCAGATCCGGAGCCCCATCATGCTCACGCCCCGCCCAAGAAGGGCCCGAACTGGTCCTCATCTGATGAGCTGTCGCTGCTCCAGAGCGCGTTCAGAGTGTGGTCGACAAGGACGTCAAGCTCGTCGACGTAGTCCAGGTGATGTTAGTTCGCCTGGTTCTCCCTTGCCAGCGTCGAGTCTGCAACTTATGGGAGTACGACCCAACCGAGCACCAGACTCTTCGGGAGCTCTACGATTCCTCCCACAAGGACATCTGGAAGGTGCTCTTTAAGTCCGGCAAATCATGGCCGGGCTCCTCCGAGGACCGTGGGTATCAATTATCCCATTCTGCGAGCCCGGTAAGTTATAGCAACGCTCCGTCCATTCATGCTTCAGTTGGCATGTCCTGAGGGAGACATCTTTATCGTGTTTTATCATGACCCCAGGGATGGATAAAAAAGGTGGAGCGGATTCATTGTCCGGCCCCGCTGCCGGAGGAACCGGCCGGACCTCTTCTGACGAAGATGCTGGTCCCCGCGCCTTATGAGGCGCCAAAGAAAGAGGCCTCCAAGAAGGTCAAAAAGACCCAGAGCAGCCTCCGTCGTCGCGAGGCTTCGGATGCCAAATCCGAAGACTCCAGCGACGATCCTTCTTCTGAAGACGAAGAGGAGGAAGCAGAGGAGGACGAGCCTCACTCTGGAGGTGGGAAGAAAAGGACGACCTCCTCATCCCTGGAGGCCGAATCGCCCAAGAGGGGGAAAGGTTCCCTCCCGGAGGTATCCACCACGGCTGCCGATAGCAGCCCGGAGTGGGATCCCAGGGCCCAACCCCTAGAAAATTCATAAGTATACGAAATCTGAACACGCATATGCGTCCGGGATTGTTTGGGTATAGTAGTTTTAACTGTTGCCATATTTTGTACAGCCCGGCAAGGTCTCGCGCCGGACAGTCCTCATCGGAGGATTCACTGAGCTCAGACGCCTTGGCGAGCGAGACGCCTCCGAAGGCCCCTTCCCCGAAGTCCAGGCGTGACACTGAGGTGTCGTCTCAATGGGACCCGGACCAGGGGGAGCATATCTCTGGGGCCGGACACACGGGAGCAATGGCCCCCAAGCGTGTCGACGGCGGGGGCGATCTCGGTTCGCCCATACCGGACAAGGTCCCAGAGACCTCTAAGGCTTCGGATCGGGTGAGCAGCCACCTTCGATGGTGGGGGGCTTGCCTATTCCGCCGGCAACCTCTGTCCAAGCAGAGCTGCCGGGCGGTCTGTCGACAACGTTAAAGAACACGTCTATCGTTGATGAACATCGGACCCTCATGGGTGCGGTGGTTGGAAAGATCCAGTCCACCGAGAGCGGGCTGAATGAGTCCTGCCTTGGCCTTATAAAGGCCTTCGAGGTATGTTTCCTAAGAAACCTTTGAAGAATCGTCATAATATGAGTAGTAGCCCCTGATACACTGTCCGACGAAAGAGAGAGAGGGTCAAGCAGGATCAAATCCTAACTTTGCAGGAGCATTTGTTAACAACGTACACCCCTTTGTGCAAAAACAGGTGTCTGCAGAGAAGATGGCCGCGCATGATGCGGAAGTGTCCAGGCTGAAGCAGAGCCTGGAACAGGCCGAGGAGGAACTTGGCCGTGTGATGAAGCAATTGGAAGACAAGCAAGGTATGTTGAAACGTTGTCTTGAATGTGGCACGAATGAGCAATTGTGCCTAGTGAAAAGTATTTGTATTGTATGCTCTAGGAGCGAGTGCCGAGTATGAGGCACTAAAGAAGGCTGTGGCTGATGCCAACGAGAAGGCTACCACCGAACAGGCGCTTCGTGAGAAACACGAGGCCAGGGTCATCGCAGCTGAGCGAGAGCTCCAGGAGGCTGTAAAGAAAAGCGAGGGCTTGGAGCAGAGTCTAGTAGGGAAAGAATCCGAACTCGCCCAAGCCCTCCAAGCCGCAGAAGATGCTCGGGAAGAAGCCCGTGGTGCTGTGCGGGACATTCAGGAGGCCCGGAAGGTTGCGGCTGGTAAGGCCTTTTGTATGCATGGCCATTTTTACATGATAGTGGGAAGAACCCTAAGCGACAAGCTGAATTCTTGTTTTTCCAGGCGCTTTGGATCTGCTCAAGAACATATCGATGCCGCCCAATTCTACCTGGACCGAGGAGAAGAAGTCTGCAGAGAGGATTTCGGTCACAAGATTTGGCGCCAACTATCCGGTGCCCTTTATCGATTAGTGAAGCAGCTGGTCGAATCGCACTAAAGCGGCCGAACTAGCCATGAAGGACTTGGTTGTCCGGTTGTGGCTCATGAGCCCATTCCAAGCAGTTACTTCGGACTCGTGAAGCGGATTGTGGGCGCCTGTCCTTGGCTTGATGCTGTTAAGCGATCAGTCTGTATAGAGGGTGCATGCATGGCATTTGCCCGTGCAAAAGTGCATTGGGGGAAGCTTGACACGGAGAAGCTGATGACCGAGGGGCCGCCAGAGGGTAAGGAGCACCGCAAGCCTGAGTTATACTATGAAGGTGTACTGATGGGAGCCTGCCTTGTGGCGGATAAGTGTACCAAAGACATTATATTTCCCTGAGGGCATTCTTGCCGTCCTTTGTAATATGGGATAATGGCACTTTTATTATCTATTTCCTGTTTTTTTTTGAACATTTGTTGTTCCTGTGCGGCTGTTTAGTGTATGTAAATCCTGAGAGTTGGCCAGTCGTCGACTTCTGCCCCGACGAAAGAAATACGGGGTGTTCGGACATACCGAACACTCTTTATCCCATGGCTGGGTCCTTTAAGGAGGTGTTCCTCACCACCTAACCAGCAATCGGACTATAGGGCTTTACCACTCTCACTTAGCCATAGGAATTGAGTATGGTCGGCGAGTTCTAGTGTTCTAAGGCCGAACTAGGGCTCTATTGGCGCCGATCGGAGGACCTATCCACGACTCTGCATTTATAATGGCGTTATATGGAATAAATCTTCAAGGATTGTACAACCTCTCGAACAGCTGACCAGCTCTCGCTGTATCATGACAGTTGGTTTTCGGCTTTCTCTACTGTGGTGCTCGTCCGGCAGATCCAAGACACAATCATAGTAGTTCTCCCTGCACTACCTTAGCCGATATAATGGAACGTAAGGTACCAAAACAAGGGAGCCGGGCAAACCCAACCAATGACCCAAGACATGATTCGGAGCTGATGCATATAGTGCTATAAGTTCGGGGTGCCGAGCGACCGAAAAGGTGGTCGGACTTTATTGCCTTACTGTGAAGCCCTGGGCATAATCGGGCGTGACACGAGGCATTGATGAGAAACGACGACCGGTTATGTCTATGCATATGCACTCACCGGTCGTCGTTTCTGTGAAGCCCTGGGCATAATCGTACTCATATGCATAGAAATAAGGATGATATGTCTATGCATATGAGTATGATTTATGATTATAAAAAGAGGTGTTTTTGGCGGAACCTGTGATGGCCGGATTGGAGGGGGCTGTGAGTGGATCTGAAGTAAATCCGGATTGCCTTCTTTGTGGGGGGTCACATGCATGTTCCTACCCTTGTGTGTCCGGGCCGATTCCACGTCGCCAATCCTCGCTACGGTCAAAATTAGTTTATAAAGGCAAATACCTGGAGGCAGCTGAACGTCCTCTTGTGGTTGATCCGAGGGTTCCTGATCGGACCCTGGTTAACCCAGCCGTTATACCGTGAAGTAGCGCGTACTCCTCAGTTGGTGTCCGGATAGTTGGCTGTCATATCAAAAATTTGATAGTCATGCACGACTCGTTGCTCCGGCAGCTGTATGATTTCCGCTCTAAGGGTGGGGTTCGACCTTGCCCATAAGTGTGATTATATTACACGGCGTTGGCCTAATGGTTTACCACGTGGAATCTAGTCAACGTGGTTCGTCCTGTTAATGTATGGTAAATTACCGTATGAGGGGAGGGTGCCGAAGAATTTTTCTTTGGCGTGTCATTTTTTGGTGATCCGAAGACAACCGTTAGAGTGGTAGGCCAGCAAGGCTTGGCCTTTGCACCTGACGTTGTTTTTAGAAGATGTTATTTGTGGTTTCATACCCGCGGGGGCTTTATGTGTTATGGAGCCCCCAGACTACTAGGTCTAGAGGTACGGCAATTGAATTGCTGTGGTTGATGTGATCGGGGGCGACCGGCCGTACTTTTATGCTCTGGGGGGTCTCTTGACTAGACGCCTCCCCTCATTGTTTCCGGCACATGACCAACCGCTTTGTTTTGAGGATCCAACATTCTCTATTGGTATGCTTTGCCGTCCTTCTAGGAGTACCATGAATTTCACATGGTTGATCAAGTGTGTGGCTCGGGCCGGATAGGCTTGAGCTGTTCTTTGTCCGCTGACCGGACTGGGAGTTGCTGGACTTGGCACCAGCTTCCCTGACTTGACGTTTACGACCATTGCGCCGAGGCTTGAGGATGCCTCTTCTTGTGTCCTTTGTATTGTCTTGGACCGTAGTGATGTGTTGACGTTGGGGTATGTGCCTTGGGTTTTCCTGCTTAGGTTGAGGTAGCCACCAGCTGCTGTGTGCCCTTTGTCGGGCGGTCAAGTCCGATTCTTTGGTGGCGGGACCTTGGTCCACCTGTCCACGAGCAGATCTTGGTCAGCTTTAAGCTGGTGTTGCTTCCTTTGCAGGCTCCTTGCCGTTGCCATGAGCCGTCGCTTGAAGCGAACTTGTTTCACTGGATCTTCAGGCACGCCGAATTCGTCATTGTCGAGGGTTACCTCGTCCTCGGAGGGGGGCATATAGTTGTCTCTCTCCAAGTATCCCACCGTGGCCAGTCTGGCCTGCTTGAAGGCAGGCTGATCGGGGTTGTATTCATCTTTGTTGCCATACGGATTGTTTTCGTCTTCTGGGCCGGTATTGCTGTGGCGGGGCTTGGAGCGTCGACGACGCCCATGCTTTGTTTTTCTCCCTGAGGGGCCATCCTCCGTTGCCCCATCGCCATTGGTTTCCTTTGGAGTGTCCACCATATTTATACCACAGGAAGAGGTGGCTGTCCGCCGCCTAGTGAGCGGTGGTTCATGTTCTTCTCCTGCATCATCGTCCATACCGTCGATGTCTTCGGAGTCGAAGTCGAGCACGTCGGTTAGATCATCGACCATGGCAATGAAGTGGGTGGTGGGTGGGCAATGAATTCCTTCGTCGCCTGCTTCCCACGCGAGCCGGGCATAGTTCGGCCAAGAGCCTCCTGACAAAGAGAGAGACTTTAATGAGTTCAGCATGTCGCCGAAGGGCGAGTGCTGGAAGATATCCGCAGTGGTAAACTCCATTACCGCAGCCCAACCAGGCTCGGCGGGCTCAGGAGCACGCGGACCGGAACCCACAACCGGATACGAGTCCGGGGGTCCGGGGTCACAGGCTTCTACAGAGGTGAGACCTGTATTCAGCTCCAACGCAGATGAGTGTGCGGCCTGCGGGGCGGGGTCCATTCCTCCGTCCTTAGGCAACGCAACCTGCTCCGGATTTAGGTCCGGGGTTACTGCGGGGGTGATATCCCGAGCATTGTCCGAAAGCAGGTCTAAGCCGTGCTCATCGTGACTATCCGGTGCTCCTAGCACATGCCCGAATCCATCGAAGATCAAGTCTCCGTGAATGTCGGTCGTGTAGTTCAAGTTTCCGAACTCACCTGGTGGCCAGGTGCGTAGCTATCGATCTGCTCCAGATGGCCAAGCGAATTGGCCCGCAGTGCGAAGCCACTGGACACGAAGATCTGTCCGGGGAGAAAAGTCTCACCCTGGACCGTGTTGTTGACGATTGAAGGCACCATCAAGTCTTGTAGCGACGATACAGAGGAACTCTCAATGAAAGCACCAATGTCGGTGTCAAAACCGGCGGATCTCGGGTAGGGGGTCCCGTCTGTGCGTCTAGGCTGATGGTAACAGGAAGCAAGAGACACAATGTTTACCTAGGTTCGGGCCCTCTCGATGGAGGTAAAACCCTACTTCCTGCTTGATTAATATTGAAGATATGAGTAGTACAAGAGTAGATCTACCACGAGATGATAGAGGCTAAACCCTAAGAGCTAGCCTATGATGGTATGACTGTAATTGTGATCGGCCTTCTAAGGACCAACCTCTCCGGTTTATATAGACACCGGAGAGGGCTAGGGTTTACATGGAGTCGGTTACAAGGAAGGAAATATAATATCCGGATCGCCAAGTTTGCCTTCCACGCCAAGGAGAGTCCCATCCGGACACGGGACGTAGTCTTGAGTCTTGTATCTTCACGCTACAATAGTCCGGACGATGTATACAGTCCGGCTGTCCGGATACCCTCTAATCCAGGACTCCCTCAAGGGGCATAGAGCCCCCCTCCTTCTTCTTCTTCCTTGACCTCCTCCCTAGATGGGAGAAGGGTTTCCCCTCTGGTCCATGGCCTCCATGGCGGCGGAGGGGCGGGAGCCCCTCCGAGATTGGATCTCTCTCTCTCTCTCTCTCTCTCTCTCTCTCTCTGTTTCCTTGTGTTTCTGCGCTCTCAGATTCTGACCTTTCACCGTTTCTTAAATTCCTGGAGATCCGTAACTCCGATTGGCCTGAAATTTTAACACAATTTTTATCTGGATATTAGCTTTCTTGCGGCAAAAGAAGGGCACCAAACGCCTTAAGGGGTGGCCGTAAGGGCCCAGGGCGTGCCCTACCCCCTAGGGGCGCCCCCTGCCTTGTGTCCCCCTCGGGTATCATCTCACGTTGATTCTTTTTCCCAAAATTCACATATATTCCAAAAAAAAAATCTCCGTAAGTTTTTATCGTGTTTGGACTCTGTTTGATATGGATTTTCTGTGAAACAAAAAACATGCAACAAACAAGAACTGACACTGGGCACTGGATTAATATCTTAGTCCCAAAAATAGTATAAAAAGTTGCCAAAAGTACATGAAAGTTGTATAATATTGGCATGGAACAATAAAAAATTATAGTTACGAAGATGTATTATACATCATCTCATAACTAACTCCTTGGACACTTTGCTTGCAACCTTCTTGTGATGTGTATTACTGAGAGGGCCCAGAGATATTTAGGGAGTGACAAATCCCAATCTCGATCCATGCCAACTCAACAGACACCTTTGGAGATACCTGTAGAGTATCTTTATGATCACCCAGTTACATTGTGACATTTGATAGCACACAAGGTATTCCTTCAGTATCCGGGAGTTGCATCATCTCATGGTCGAAGGAATATGTATTTGACATTAGGAAAGCAGTAGCAATAAGCTTAACAATCATATGCTAAGCTAACGGATGGGTCTTGTCCATCACATCATTCTCCTAATGATGTGATCCCATCATCAAGTGACAACACATGTCCATGGTTAGGAAACCTTAGCCATCTTTTATCAACGAGCTAGTCTAGTAGAGGCTCACTAGGGACATGGTATTTTTTTATGTATCCACACATGTATTTAAGTTTCCAATCAATACAATTCTATCATGAATAATAAACTTTATCATGAATAAGTTAATATAATAATAATAACTTTATTATTGCCTCTATATCATATTTCCATCAGTCTCCCACTTGCACTAGAGTAAAAAATCTAGATTACATAGTAATGAATCTAACACCCATGGAGTCCTGGTGCCGATCATGTTTTGCCCGTGGAAGAGGTTTAGTCAACGGGTCTGCTACATTCAGATCCGTATGTATTTTGCAAATTTCTATGTCTCCATCCTTGACCTTTTCACGAATGGAGTTGAAGCATCTCTTGATGTGTTTGTTTCTCTTGTGAAACCTGAACTCTTCGCTAAGGCAATTGCTCCAGTGTTGTCACAAAAGTTTTTCATTGGACCCGATGCACTGGGTATTACACCTAGATCGGATATGAACTCCTTCATCCAGATTCCTTCATGCGCTGCTTCCGAAGCATCTATGTACTCCGCTTCACACGTAGATCCTGCCACGACGCTCTACTTGGAATTGCACACTGACAGCTCCACATTCAATATAAATATGTATCCGGTTTGTGACTTAGAGTCATCCGGATCAGTGTCGAAGCTAGCATCGACGTAACCTTTTACGACAAGTTCTTCGTCACCTCCCTAAACGAGAAACATATACTTGGTCCTTTTCAGGTACTTCAGGATGTTCTTGACCACTTTCCAATGATCCACTCATGGATTACTTTGGTACCTCCCTACCAAACTTATGGCAAGGCACACATCAGGTCTGGTACACAACATGGCATACATTATAGAACCTATGGCTGAGGCATAGGGAATGACTTTCATTCTCTCTCTATCTTCTGCTGTGGTCGGGCTTTGAGTCTGACTCAATTTCACACCTTGCAACACAAGCAAGAACCCTTTCTTTGACTGGTCCATTTTGAACTTCTTTAGAACTTTGTCAAGGTATGTGCTTTGTGAAAGTCCTATTAAGCGTCTCGATCTATCCCTATAGATCTTGATGCCCAATATATAAGCAGCTTCACCGAGGTCTTTCATTGAAAAATTCTTATTCAAGTATCCTTTTATGCTATCCAGAAATTCTATATCATTTCCAATCAACAATATGTCATCCATATATAATATTAGAAATGCTATAGAGCTCCCACTCCTTTCTTGTAAATACAGGCTACACCATAAGTCTATATAAAACACATATGCTTTGATCACATCATCAAAGCGTATATTCCAACTTTGAAATGCTTGCACCAGTCCATAGATGGATCGTTGGAGCTTACACACTTTGTTAGCACCTTTAGGATCGACAAAACCTTCAGGTTGCATCATATACAACTCTTCTTTAAGAAATCCATTAAGGAATGCAGTTTTGACATCCATCTGCCAGATTTAATAATCATAAAATGCGGCAATTGCTAATATGATTCGGACAGACTTAAGCATCGCTACGGGTGAGAAAGTCTCGTCGTAGTCAACCCCTTGAACTTGTCGAAAACCTTTTGCGACAAGTCGAGCTTTGTAGACAGTGACATTACCATCAGCGTCCGTCTTCTTCTTGAAGCTCCATTTATTCTCAATGGCTTGCTGATCATCGGGCAAGTCCACTAAAGTCCACACTTTGTTCTCATACATGGATCCTACCTTAGATTTCATGGCCTCAAGCCATTTATCGGAATCTGGGCTCATCATAGCTTCTTCATAGTTCATAGGTTAGTTGTGGTCTAATAACATGACTTCCAGGACAAGATTACCGTACCACTCTGGTGTGGAACATGTTCTGGTTGACCTACGAGGTTCAGTAGTAACTTGATCCGAAGTTCCATGATCATGATCATTAGCTTCCTCTCTAGTTGGTGTAGGCATCACATGAACGATTTTCTCTAATGTGCTACTTTCCAATTCGAGAGAAGGTACAATTACCTCATCAAGTTCTACTTTCCTCCCACTCACTTCTTTCTAGAGAAACTCCTTCTCTAGAAAGGACCCATTCTTGGAAATAAAGATATTGCCTTTGGATCTGTGGTAGAAGATGTACCCAATAGTTTCTTAGGGTATCCTATGAAGACACACTTCTCCAATTTGGGTTCAAGCTTATCAGGCTGAAGCCTTTTGACATAAGTATCGCATCCCCAAACTTTAAGAAACGACAACTTAGGTTTCTTGCCAAACCATAGATTATATGGTGTCGTCTCAACGGATTTAGATGGTTCCCTATTTAACGTGAATGCGGCTGTCTCTAATGCATAACCCCAAAATGATAAAGGCAAATCAGTAAGAGACATCATAGAATGCACCATATCTAATAAAGTACGGTTACAACATTCAGACACACCATTATGCTATGGTGTTCCAGGTGGCGTGAGTTGTGAAACAATTCCACACTGTTTTAAATGAAGGCCAAACACGTAACTCAAATATTCACCTCCACGATCATATCGTAGAAATTTTATTTTCTTGGTACGATGATTCTCTACTTCACTCTGAAATTCTTTGAACTTTTCAAATGTTTCAGATATTTATTTCATTAAGTAGATATACCCGTACCTACTCAAATCATCTGTAAAGGTTAGAAAATAACGATACTTGCCGTGTGCCTCAACACTCATCGGACCGCATACATCAGTATGTATTATTTCCAATAAGTAATTAGCTCGCTCCATTGTTCTGGAGAACGGAGTTTTAGTCATCTTGCCCATGAGGCATGGTTCGCAAGTATCAAATGATTCGTAATCAAGTGATTCCAAAAGTCCATCTGTATGGAGTTTCTTCATGCGCTTTAGACCAATATGACCTAAACGGCAGTTCCACAAGTATGTTGCACTATCATTATCAATTTTGCATCTTTTGGCATCAACATTATGAATATGGGTATCACTATGATCGAGATTCAGCAAGAATAGACCATTCATCAAAGGTGCATGACCATAAAAAATATTACTCATATAAATAGAACAACCATTAATCTCTGACTTAAATGAATAACTGTCTCGCAATAAAAAAGATCCAGATATAATGTTCATTCTCAACGCTGGCACCAAATAAGAATTATTGAGGTATAAAACTAATCCCGAAGGTACATGTAGAGGTAGCGTACTGATGACCCACAAGTATAGGGGATCTATCATAGTCCTTTTGATAAGTAAGAGTGTCGAACCCAACGAGGAGCAGAAGGAAATGATAAGCGGTTTTCAGCAAGGTATTCTCTGCAAGTACTGAAATAAGTGGTAACAGATAGTTTTGTGATAAGATAAATTGTAACGAGCAACAAGTAACAAGAGTAAATAAAGTGCAGCAAGGTGGCCCAATCCTTTTTGTAGCAAAGGACAAGCCTGGACAAACTCTTATAATAGGAAAAGCGCTCCCGAGGACACATGGGAATATCGTCAAGCTAGTTTTCATCACGCTCATATGATTCGTGTTCGGTACTTTGATAATTTGATATGTGGGTGGACCGGTGCTTGGGTGCTGTCCTTAATTGAACAAGCATCCCACTTATGATTAACCTCTATTGCGAGCATCCACAACTACAACAAAAGTATTAAGGTAAACCTAACCATAGCATGAAACATATGGATCCAAATCAGCCCCTTACGAAACAACGCATAAACTAGGGTTTAAGCTTACATCACTCTAGCAACCCATCATCTACTTATTACTTCCCAATGCCTTCCTCTAGGCCCAAATAATGGTGAAGTGTTTTGTAGTCGACGTTCACATAACACCACTAGAGGTTAGACAACATACATCTCATCAAAATATTGAATGAATACCAAATTCACTTGACTACTAATAGCAAGACTTCTCCCTTGTCCTCAGGAACAAACGTAACTACTCACAAAGCATATTCATATTCATAATCAGAGGGGTAATAATATGCATAAAGGATCTGAACATATGATCTTCCACCAAATAAACCAACTAGCATCAACTACAAGGAGTAATCAACACTACTAGCAACCTACTAGCACCAATCCCGGACTTGGAGACAAGAATTGGATACAAGAGATGAACTAGGGTTTGGAGATGAGATGGTGCTTTGGTGAAGATGTTGATGGAGATTGCCCTCTCCGATGAGAGGAGCGTTGGTGATGATGATGGCGATGATTCCCCTCCCGAGGGAAGTGTCCCAGAAACAGCTCTGCGGAGCCCTAGATTGGTTCCGCCAAGGTTCCGCCTCGTGGCGGCGAGTCTCGTCGAAGGTTGCTTCTGATTTTTTCTCATCGAAAGAGCTCATATAGGAGAAGATGGGCGTCGAAGAGCCACGAGGGGCCCACGAGGTAGGGGCGCCAAGGGGCGCGCCCCACCCTCGTGAGCGGTGTGGGCCCCTGGCCTTCTTCTTTAGCGACGATTTTCTTTCTTTATTTTAAGATATTCTGTGGAGTTTCAGGACTTTTAGAGTTGCACAGAATAGGTCTCCAATATTTGCTCCTTTTCCAGCCAGAATTCCAGCTGCTGGCATTCCCCCTCTTCATGGTAAACCTTGTAAAATAAGAGAGAATAGCCATAAGTATTGTGACATAACATAAAATAACAACCCATAATGCGATAAATATCGATATAAAAGCATGATGCAAAATGGACGTATGACGTACCGACGGCGATCACATCAACCTTGGAATCATTCCCGACGTGCATCGTCACCTCGTCCTTAGCCAATCTTCGTTTATTCTGCAGCTCCTGTTTCGAGTTACAAATATGAGCAACCGAACCAGTATCAAATACCCAGGCGCTACTACGAGCATTGGTAAGGTACACATAAATAACATGTATATCATATATACCTTTGTTCACTTTGCCATCCTTCTTATCCGCCAAGTATTTGGGGCAGTTTTGCTTCCAGTGATCATTCCCTTTGCAGTAGAACCACTCAGTTTCAGGCTTGGGTCCAGCTTTGGGTTTCTTCACGGGAGCGGAAACTTTCTTGCCATTCTTTTTGAAGTTCCCTTTCTTTCCCTTGCCCTTTTCTTGAAACTAGTGGTCTTGTTAACCATCAACACTTCATGCTCCTTCTTGATTTCTACCACCGCGGCCTTAAGCATTCAAAGAGCCGGGGAATCATTTTCGTCATCCCTTGCATATTATAGTTCATCACGAAGCCTTTGTAGTTTGGTGGCAGTGACTGAAGAACTCTGTCAATAACACTCTCAACTGGAAGATCAATTCCCAGCTGAGTCAAGTGGTTATGATACCCAGACTTTTGAGTATGTGTTCACTGACAGAACTATTCTCCTCCATCTTGCAGCTATAGAACTTGTTGGAGACTTCATATCTCTCAACCCGAGCATTAGCTTGAAATATCAATTTCAGCTCTTGGAACATCTCATATGTTCCGTGGAGTTCAAAACGTCTTTGAAGTCCCGGTTCTAAGCCATAAAGCATGGCACACTGAACTATTGAGTAGTCATCAGATCGAGCCTCCCAGACATTCATAACAACTTCAGTAGCTCCTGCAGCAGGTCTGTCACCTAATGGTGCATCAAGGACACAATTCTTCTGTGCAGCAATGAGAATAATCCTCAAGTTACGGACCTATTCCATGTAGTTGCTACCATCATCTTTCAACTTAGCTTTCTCTAGGAACGCATTAAAATTCAGGGAACGGTAGCACGGGCCATTGGTCTACAACATAGATATGCAAAAACTATTAAGACTAAGTTCATGATAAATTAAGTTCAATTAATCAAATTACTAAATGAACTCCCACTTAAATTAGCATCCCTCAAGTTATCTAAGTGATACATGATCCAAATCAACTAACCCATGTCTGATCATCACGTGAGATGGGGTAGTCATCGGTGGTGAACATCTCTATGTTGATCATATCTACTATATGACTCACGTTCGACCTTTCGGTCTCCAGTGTTTCGAGACCATGTCTGTACATGCTAGGCTTGTCAAGTTTAACCCAAGTATTCTGCATGTGCAAAACTGTCTTACACCCGTTGTATGTGAATGTAGAGTCTATCACACCCGATCATCACGAGGTGCTTTGAAATGACGAACTTTGGCAACGGTGCATACTCAGGGAGAACACTTTTATCTTGAAATTAGGTGAAGGGATCATCTTATAATGCTACCGTCGTTCTGAGCAAAATAAGATGCATAAAGGATAAACATCACATGCAATCAAAATATATGACATGATATGGCCATCATCATCTTGTGCTTTTGATCTCCATCTCCAAAGCATCATCATGATCTCCATTGTCACCGTCTCGACACCTTGATCTCCATCGTTGCGTCGGGGTCGTCTCGCCAACTATTGCTTCTACAACTATTGCTAACGCATAGCGATAAAGT
The DNA here is from genome assembly GCA_021605205.1 of Aegilops longissima. NCBI lineage: Eukaryota > Viridiplantae > Streptophyta > Magnoliopsida > Poales > Poaceae > Aegilops > Aegilops longissima. Next base: position 152,918,733 of record CM038678.1, on the reverse strand, counting down.
AAAGCAACACTACAAAAAAATACACTTCCGTGATGATACGTGTTTGTCACAGTAGGGCACGTTTTCTGTCATGCATGCACATCCATGACAATTTTATGAGAGAATCAAGATAGTCATACCTGTGCTGTCATAGAAGTGTTCCATGACATTACCAAAATTATCATCACAGAAGTGTCCACTTCCATGACGATAAATGGCGCGTCATGGAAGTGCTTTCGTCAAGGGTGACCGACACATGGCATCCACCGTAATGGGTCGCCGTTAAGCTATCGGGTCCAGTTTTGGATCTGATAACCCGCTAACAGCCCGGACCAACGAGGGTTTTCCACGTGTAAAATTCTCATTGGCCGGAGGAAACACGTGTTGGCTCACCGTTGGGACAGATGTCATCCATTCTTTGGACAGGAGGCGCCTATGATACGTCGACACGTGGCAAGGCCCAACAGAGGCCCATTCCGGTGAAAAGGTCGGGCCTGTCAAAATAAGCGGGCTGGCCCATTAGCGGCCTACTTGAGTCAGGCCCATTTACAAGCACGACCCATACAAGTTACACAAAATCGGCCCATCAAAGGCCCATTCTAGATTTGACAATTTCCAGCCCATCGTCAGTTTTAGCCCGTTAACGGCCCGCTACATCTTTGGGCCCAATTCTGACCCGAGCTTCTTTCGGCCTGTTAGCAGCCCATCGCCAGTTCCAGCCCATTAATGGCCCGGAACGTCTTTCGGCCTTTTCTTGGACCATTCCGCAGTTGGGCCAATTCTAGCCCGCCATGACTTTAGGCATGTCCTCGGCCCATTCGATAAATGGGCCAACTCCTAGCCCATTTTGTCTCTCGGCCTGTTAACGGCCGGCAGAACAGTTGGGCCTTTGACTTTAGGTCCATTAGGGGCCCATGTTCCGCATGGCATCATTTCAGCCCAACACGACTTTCGGTCTGTTAAAAGCCTAGTTTGAAAATTGGTCCTCCTTTGGCCCATAACACTTTCGGCCTCTTAGTGGCCCGTAAAGTAAAAGGGCCGAGACAAAATTGACATGATTTTCGGCCTGCTAGAGGCCCGCGGGTCATTTCCATTTATATGGCCCTATAGAGCTTTTGGCCTGTTAATGGCCTGCTAAGAGCCGTTGTTACGGTGGGCCACATCATTTGGGATCCACTTAATATTATTTTAACCAACCCAATTAAGGCCCGCTTTGACTACACATGTTTTTTCGTTTGTATGGCGTCCAGGAAATGTTTGGGTGTGTTGGCCCCCGTTTCAACGATATAGCATATTCAAGAATTATCCTACTCTATACTATCGCCTCTAAAAAACATACACTATACAATAAAAGACTAAGGCATAGAAACCACTACTGCAGGATGCTACTAACGCGGCACTACGATCAGAGACCCTTCGAGAAACTGTGTGCGATGCAATAATCATAAACGGTGGTGTATGAAAACCGTCAAAAATGTATAAAACGTTTGCGAAGACGGATGTATCAAACATGGTTCAGATTTTAGTTGCGTGTGCGAGTAAGGGCATACGGTTCAGTTCAATTAACTGTTTGCGATGAGGAGGAACAAAAGAAACGGGCAGCCAGATGAAGGCGTGTGCGATACACATCATACGGTTCACTCGGATGAACTGTTTGTGATTAGGCAACACAAAATAAACGGGCAGCAAGATGAAGGTGTGTGCGATATACAACATACGGTTCACTTGGACGAACTGTTTGTGATTAGGCAACACAAAAGAAACGGTCAGCTAGATCAAGGTGTGTGCGATATACGCATGCGGTTCACTCGGCCCTTGTTGTCAGTGTGTGACCTCTGTGGCAACCATTCGCTCCCCAGGTGCCTCTTCGTGTACCGTGGCAACCACCCACCACCTCTTCGCCTTTCCCTCTCGATTTGTAACTACTGTCGCACGCTCTTCCCCCTCCTCCATTTGCCTTCACCCTTCTTTCTGCCATTGTTCGACCGTCTTCTCCATGGAGGGAACAGGCCGGAAACGACCCCGTTATTCTTGCCCCGATCTGAATGATGATGTGGTGGAGGAACTCATTGATCGATGCGACATCATCACCTCGGCTAGCATGGAAGGTTCGTTCAAGACCATTATTGACTCAACTAATAACATCATTACAAGGAACCCAAGGGTCCAAGAGCGGTTTGATCTCCCCTATCTTCTTCGCCAGTGACCTCGCTGGTAGCTTGAGGGCGAGGGAGCCTTGCCTTGTGCAAGTTGATGCCGCTTGATAATGATACATATGATGTTAAGATGCCATCGCTTGAGGGCAAGGCTTGGGCAGGCGCAAATGGAGAATTGGGTTGTTTATATTGGGTACAACTGCGAGTGGGAACTTGTGAATGTTGTCGGGGGTTGGGTGCGACATATGCCAAAGGATGGCTTATCATGGAGGGGGCAAGTAGAATGTCGCCGGTGCCTGGAAACGGGATGAGGCGAAAGCATGCACGCCGGCGAATCTTACCCAGCTTCAGGGCTCTCCAAGGAGATAACACCCCTACTGCCGCTCCGCGGGGTCTCCACATGATCACTATGGCAAAGTGAGTACAAGATTGCTCCTTGAGCTGTTCGGGGTGAGGAAGGAGAAGGGCACGGCTAGCTCTTCTCTTCCCTCTATATGTGTGTCAAACTACTAGGTTCCAACCCTTTGCATGGGTGCCCCGAAGTTTATATAGGCCTACCCGGGGTACAATGTAATCGGCTGGCATGAGTCCCAAGCTGTCGATCTCTTAAGTCGCCGTCCTCTCGCATGACTTGGGGCCCGCCAGTAGTGGGCCCGCCAGCGGTCCAGCATGGGGCCGACAGCCCGTGTCCGCTTGTGGTAGTCTTGCCGGCTGCGGAGTTCTGTAGCAGCTCTTCTAATGTGCGAGCTTGGTGGCGGGGTCATGTAACAGTGATCGCCGCTGGTGAAGCGATCCTTGTTGCCATTCCTGTCTTAATGGTTAATGGCTCATGGAGCCCGTGGGAGGGCGGCCGACTCTGAGGCCGACTCCCAGCTGGTCCGTCTTTTAGAGGCGCTCTCGCCGTCTCTGCCTCCGGCGGGTGGGTCCCGCGATCTTGGGTCGTCAGACAGGCCATCGTGGAGTGCGAGGAATCTGCCTCACGGGGGCGGCGTCGAGGGCAGCGTGGCAACATTGCGGCGGGACGGAGATCTCCATCAATCGGCGCTCTGTGGCCATGCTTGTCCTTTATGAGCGGGGCAGGGAGGGGGCTGCGGCCCCATCCGTCCGTTAGTAGTCGCATCGATGGAGGCGGTCGAATCGCCGGCCGCCTCCCATAACCGACTTCATCGAAGTCGCTGGCTTGGAGTCGGCTTGCCTTGAGGCGTCTCGGGACTTCGGCTGGGAGGAGCGGTCGGTGGCCAGCGCTCGCCCGACTCTCGAGCGGCTCTTCGTCTTGGGGTCTTGAGGCGCGATGCCCGATGTTTTAAAAGGTCGAGGGCTCGTGTTTGCCTACCCATGGCCCATTACTCGACGTAGTCCGAAGCTGGTGGCGTCGAGGGCAACATGTCGAGGAGCCTCAACAGTTTCATCCCTTTAGTGGAAGAATGCGGGCTCGGCTCGCGTCTCTATCTTGAGCCGACTAATTGGAGTCGCCTTGCGAGCCGTCTTGCCCCTTAAAGGTTTGAAGGTCGTGGCGGGATCCGGGCGGCGTGCTGATAAGCTTCGAGCAGCCGCCGTTGCGAGCCCGCCCGCGTGGCGCCTGCTGGCGAGGCCAATCTGCCTGCCCACGCAGCGTGACTAAACAGGCCCGTCGGTGGGGCCCGCCACTACCGCGCCTCGGCGCGCGAAGGCGGATCCTTCTGCGGCTGTCTTGGCGGTTGGGCTCCCCGCCGTTATTGCGCGCGATAACGTCGTGGGTTAAATCGTGAGGCGTGGGGGCGTGGGCGCGATTAATCCCTCCCGCCCCTCGGCATCTCGGCCTAAGCGCCTATAAGTAGGTGGGAGGAGGCGGCGCCGCGCACCCTCTTCCCGCTTCCTCGCTTCCTCTCCTTCTTGCCCGTCTTCCTCCTCGCTCCGCTGCGCCCGAACCCGCGCCCAGCGCCATGAATGAAGCTCCTCCTCCGCCGCCGCGCGCCCCGCCCACAGCGCTCCGGCGTGTGGGATAGCTCCATTATCGGCAGCGACATCGCCGAAGTTTCTCCGCCAAGCAGGCGCATCGGCACCAACCTGAAATGCGGACCAGCGCGCCGCCGTCCCAAATGGCTCTGGCGCCCGGAGGAGGCGAGCAGGTCATATTCGCTCGCACCTCATGCGGCGGGCTGGGGCTGCGGCGGCTTCTTCCACAGCGTTCACAGAGTTCTCACGGGCTCCGCCGCACCACCTCACCCCAAACACGGTGGTGCTGCTGGCCGCATCGCATCCTTGTGTGAAGGCTTTCTTGGCGTTCTCCCCACCATCGAGCTGTGGGGAATTCTTCAAGCCAAGCTCGGAACCCACGTCGCTCGCGTGCGGCTCTGTCTTGACACGTTCATCATAATGAGGAGGCGGCGCGAAGAACCCCTTCCTGCCATCCCCCTCATCAAGTCGGTGAAGATGTGGCGGCGCACGTACTTCTACGTCAAACGTCGCGCCTAAGGCGTGGGTCTTTCGCCGCCTTCGTGGGCTGGCGAGTTGGCGAAGCGACTCCCAGCTGGTCCCATTGGGCCCGTCTGGCTGACTCCCGCGGCGCCGCGCCGTCGCCGGCTCCGCGTGATGGCGGTCGGAGGGCTGGCGGGGCTGACTTCTGGCACGCCGTTGGCGGCGAGTCCTTCTCTCCAAGGCCGACCTCATCGATCTGTCGGATGATGGCTGCGCGGGGATCAACGGCGTGCTCCAAAGATATACTTACGGAGAGTGGTGGACACGGTGAATTTCTGGCGAACTGCGGCCTCACGGAGAATGGCAGTTCGGCAAGGAGCCGTACTGAGCGTGCCAACCCCGCTGTGGTAAGTCATCTCTTGCTTTTACATTTCCTTCTTGGCTGAATCGGCTCTAATTTTCTTTGGTCTTCTCGATTGAGAATCCCTTATGCAGCCCTCGGCCCGGCACCATGAGCAGCTCATGGTCGTCCTGACGAGGCGGAGGCGGCGCCGATGACCTCGACTTGGGGTGGCGGCAATGGAGACCCGGCCGAGGGAGGAGAAGGGGCCGGCGACTTCAGGCCTTGGCAACCTTCGCCCGGCCCGGCTTGAGGGCAGGCGTGGAAGTCGTCCCGCCCCCCACAAAGCCGGCCATCTAGGCGGGAGTTCCTCCGCCGCCTTGGGTGGTGGTAGCGGGCGCCGGGCGGGCGGGCCGAGCCTGCCTTGGTGGCGAAGAAATTCAGGGGACGGCCGCGCGACCAGCGTGAAAGAAAGCGGTCGCGAAGGCTAACCGCTTCAAGAAAGTGAAGAAAGCCGCCGCTGGTCTCATGATACTTCTTATCTCGTCTTGTTTCTTCTGGTCCGTCTTGTCCAAGTCTTTACATGTCTTTTTTCTCGTCGAGGCTCCTCTCACCTTGGAGGATCGCCGCCGCCTCAAATCATGGGGTCGGCGGAGCGTCTACCAATACTCGGCGGATTGATCCGGCCGCCCTCGGGGGCGGCAGGCGGCCAGCGAGGAGGCCGCCGTCTGGAGAAAGCGGAGGCTGAGGCGGTGGCTTCGCTTCGAGAACAAATTGGAGGAGGTCGAAGCGCCGTTGCAGCCAAGAAGGCGAGCCGAGGAGGCCTTGATCCTCGGTCGGCGCTACTCGTCACCCAGCTGAGCTCTGCGCCCGCCGCCCGAGTTCACAGGGGCGGCGGAGGTCGGCGCTGAGGTCCCGTCGCGAGAGAAGGAAGCGGCGAGGCCTCCCTATCGGGCCGGCCGAGCCACCCCGCCGCCTCCATCGCCCTGATTCGAAGTCGCGAGACAAACAGCCCGGCGGACCCGCTGTGCGCCCGGCAAGCAGCGAGGCCGTGGCGCGGCTGCTTCTTCAAATCGCCTCGCCCGGTAGCGACGCCGTCTTGAAAGCGACTTCGTGCCGTGCCCCTTGGAACCCGGCGCGCCAACTCGGCCATTCGAGCGCCCGGCGACAAAGCGCCCGCGCCCATTGGGTGGAGTGCGAGGCGGCATGGGCCCGCTGAACTACGGCGGCTCTGGGCGTCCGGTGAAGCTGCGGTGGCGAGGCCATCGAGAACTGCTCTAAAGGCGCACTGGCGTCGCGAGCGCGTCTTGGTATGTTCCTTTCTTTGAATTTTTTCTTGCTCTTCTCGTAGAGGCAGCCAGCCTGCTGAGTGTAATCCCGAGTTTGGGCGGCTGCTTTGGCGGTGACTCGAACTCTATTGCTACTTCAAGTTTTTACCTTTATGCAGAATTCTTGTCGCAGAGTATCACAACCTCCGCGCACTGCGCCTTCAGCGCAGCGTTGAGGAGCTGGGCAAGCGGACTGCTGACTTGGCGAGCCAAGGTGAGTTTTCTTCTTTCTTGAGGCGCACTGGCACCAGGCACGATAGTCCCGAGATTGGACCGCTGCTGCAGTCGGGCGGATCTTCTGGCGACCTTCTTGGCCAGCGACTTAGCGTCCTTCTTCTTTTATTCTTGAGCCGGCGCCACTCTTGGCGGCAGGTGGAGTGCAGCCAACTTACCGCCTTGCGCGCCAAGGAGGAGGAGTGCAGACAAGCTTCGCCCATGAGCGCGACCTGCTAACTCTACATTGTGGCGGAAGCGAGAGGAGCTGCTTAAGCGGCGGAGGCGAAGCGGAGAAAGAAAGAGCCGCTCTCTGGCGGGTGAGGCGGCGCTCTTCCTGGACCGACAAGGAAGCTGCGACCTCCGGCTTCCATGAAATCGAGGACATCGTCGATGGTGAGTTTGCTTTTACTTCTTCTTTTGGGTGCAACTATGGGTCAGGCCGACTCCTGTTTTCGACTTGCTTCTTCTTCTTGGCAGACTTCTTCCCGGCCACATGGCGGCCAATCAAGCCATCGAGGCTGATCGCGGCCTTGAAAAGGCGGGTAGTCTTGAGATCGCTGCGCGCCCGGACCCTTGGCGAGCAGCTCTGAGCATTGAGGCTCGTCTGTGGTCGGCCCATCGGATCTGCGCCCGGCTTCGGCGTGTCGGCGCCAGACGTCGCTGCTCTGTGGCGGACATGCCGATTCTGCGCCTCCAGCCAGACCGCCGGCCAGGCTGGAGGTTCTGCTAGCCATCTTGAGGCTGGAAGGTTCGCGGCTCGGGCCGGAGCTTCGACGAATACAAATTCGTCAAAGCATAGTATCCGAGCACAGATCTGAGGCCGGCTGGCGCGTTCCGTTTAGAAGGCCAGCGGAGTTCTTTGGCATGAAGGGCGCCCTCGTCGGCGTCTGGCGGCGATTACCGACTACTACGGACACCAGGCGTCTTCATCCTGGCGGGCGAGGGCGGTGGGGCGCCGCCCGAGTAGTTGGGATGAACCGGACTCGGCGAGGACTTCGCGAGGTGTCGACTCGGCGCCGAGGAGGAAAACGAGGCGAATCTGGAGGCGACATGGGCGCCCGGAAGGCGGGCGGGCGACCAGCCTCGGCAATCGCGCCTCCGACCGAGCAGCGCCCGTCTGGGCCATTGCGCGCGGAGGCGATCAAGCCGAGACCGCCAACTGCCGCCCGGCGCTGGCCGCGCCGTCACCTCGACCTTCCAGAGCCCCATCTGCCGCTTCTTAGGCGCTGCCTCGCCTTTATTTTATCTGTTTTGCTAGTCTTTAAAGAACTTGTTAGTCGCACAATTCCACCGGCGAGTGTATTACGAACCTCTGTCCGAAGATCCGGCCAAGGGCCTAAGCTTGTGTAAATATTATTCTAATTTCCTTGCTTATTGCTCTTGTGGCTTTTTCCTTTGCCGCCTTCCCTTGGTTGCCGCCTTGCCCATCCAGACGAAACGCTCTCTGACTGCCGTCTGGGTCAAGTCTTGGCTACTTTTGAGAAGGCAAGTACTTGGCCATTTTAGAGTCATTAAGCAAGTTGGTTAGAAAGCGGCAAGCCGACTACTTAAGAGTCGGTTCTACAAAACAGGCTGGAAGCCGATTTAAACTATGTTTATGCTTTCGGTCCTTAGCCATTTTTTCGTGTGGGCGCCCGTTCTTCCTTACTCCTGCCCACAAACAGTCGCTTTCACGCTGCGGCTTCCGACGAGGAGCGACTTAGGCACCACACATTACTTGTCGACTCTGAGAAGCATTTCATTAGCCCAAAGGCGGCGAGTCCCGGGCCGACTAGTGAGCGGTGCCAAATAGCATAACAAAAGAGTAACATACTCAAAGGCATAATTCTTATCATCAGACAACAAAGAGGGTAGTCCCGAGCTCGTCTCGAAGGCGAAGTCTTGGTACTTTTAAACACAAAGGGTAGCGTGGTACATACTGCATCAAGCTGTAAAATCTTGGACGAGATTAGCATTCCATGGCCGTTCCGTCTCTTTGCAGTCGTCCCTCTTGCGTGCTCGGGGCTTCGGCGTCGATCAGGTAGTAGTAAGTCGTTGCCAGCACTTTCTTTGACGATGAATGGGCCTTCCCAAAGGCGCCGGCGGCTTGTCTGGCCGGCTGTTCGGCCTGGATCGGCCCGGAGCACAAGGTCGCCCTCTAGGAATGATCTTGGCTTGACCTTCTTGTTGTAGTAGCGGCACGAGCTCTGCTGGTAGATCTTGGACGGTGAGTGCCAACAACCGACCCTCTTCCAGCGGTCGGCGCCGTCTTGGCGTGCTTCCTCTCCTTCTTCTTGGTGTACATGGTGACTCGCGGTCGAACTCTATATCCGTTGGGATGGCGGCTTGGCGTGAAGGCGAGGAAGAAGGGTGTGAAGCCGATTGACTTGTTTGGAGTCGTCGCACACTCGGAAGGGCGGTTAGCAACTCCTCAAGCCAGCAGCGGCGAGCGCTCGATGGTTCGACGATCGAGGCTTGATGCGAACGGGATGAGGCCGTTCGCCCGCTCCACCTGGCCGTTTGTTGCGGATGGGCAGCGGGCGCTAACTCCAGTCGGATGCCTTGTGTCGGCAAAAAGCGGGCGAGTGCCTTTGGCAAAGTTTGTGCCATTATCGGTGATGATGCTTTGTGATACGCCGTGCCGAGTCGTGATGTCGGCGATGAAAGTCACTGCGATGGGACCATTCAACTTCTTGATGGGTTTTGCTTCTATCCACTTGGTGAACTTGTCCACATGACAAGTAAGTGAGTTAAACCGCCTCGTGCGTTTGAATGGTCCCACCATGTCCGGGCCCCAAACAGCAAAGGGCAGGCGATGGGGATAGTCTTGAGTCTGACCGGTGAAAGCGGCTTGGAGCGGAACACACTGCACCTTGCATTTTGAACTAATTCCTTGGCCTCTTCTAGGGCGGTCGGCCAAAAGAAACCGTGTCGGAAGGCTTTGGCGGAGAGTGCTCTTGAGGCTGCATGATAGCCACACTTTCATACGATGGATGTCTTGAGAATTGCTTGGCCTGCTCTAACTCGGCCTTGTGTTGGTAGACACCAGTGGCCTGCGCTGACCAACTCTCTGTTGACTATAGTGTAGGCTGCTACTCGGCGTTGCACTTGCCGGCCAAGGTCTCATCGGTTGGTAGCTCTCCGCTTACTAAGAACTTGAGGATGGGCTGGGCCCATGAGGGTGCTGCTATTTCTTTTCTTGTCGATCTTGCTACTTGGGCGAGGCGGCTGGGCTGGGAGGCGGCGGTTGGAGTCCGCCGCAGCTTCTTGGGTTGAAGAAGTCCCAGACGGTGGCGCGATCCCGGGCAATCTGGAGTCTTGCAATGGTCGCCGCAGTCCCGGGCGGCCATTGCAACATTTTAGGGTCGTCTGCGGAATTCTTGTGCGTCTGCTGAGGCTTGGTCGGATCCGACTTCTTGAGGGCCGGCACAAAAATGGTCGACTCTGGTGGCGTGTGATGGTTTGAGGCGCTGAAGAAGGCGCTGGGCCGGTATTACTGGCGGGTGGAGCCGATTCTTGCCGAAGTATCTGCTTGGTCGTTATCGTTTCTTGGCGTGGAGGAACTCGCACCCTCAAAATATCCACTCAGCTCACATGCGAGAAGCGGTAGCTCGCCATGTTTGCATCTTTGGCGTCGATCGCGGATGGTATTGGACCACCAAGTCGAATCGCCATAACACGGGATCCGGCGAATGCCAAGCTCTTTGGCAAGCGGAGCCCGTGAATGGCGCCTCGTGTTGGTGGCGTTGTTGGGCGGCGAAATGGATCTGGAGCAAGTACTTGAGCTTGTCGCCCTTGAAGTGAGGACCACGCGGCTCCCAAGCGGTGCGCATCTTGGAGCCATCGAAGTGCATCCGCCAATGGGTGGAGTCGGTATTTGGCCGCGGTCTTGAGTCTCGGCCCGGTCGGCGAAATCGACCGGTGCTTGTGACTTGATGGCGGTGCGGGGCTGGTAATAGATGGTGTAGGGGCCAACTCTATGGCCCATCGGCCACTCGGCGAAGCATCTCGACTTCGATGATCTCTGCTAGTGGGGCCGTGCAAACCACGGTGATTGGATGCTCTTGAAAGTAAGGCTTCAACTTCTTGGCGGCAAAGTGCATGCCGTAACACATCTTCGGTAGTGGGGTAGTTACGCTTGGAGGTCGGCGATGCTTTTGCTTAGGTAATATCTTGGTCTCTGGACAGGTGGCGCCTTGCCTTCCTCCTTGCGTTCAACTACAATGGTGTCTTGACTACCCTCTTTGGTGGCGGCAATATCTGAGAGCATGGGCTCCTTTGGAGTCGAAGCCGCCCGACCTTGGGGAGTAGTCAGCATTTTCTTCAAGCGGAGAAAAGCTTCATCCGCCTTGAGTTCCATTGAAGGTGGTCTTCTTCATGAGATGAGTACAGAGGAAGAGCTTTCTCGCCCACCGGTGATGAATCGGTGATGGGCGTAAACAGCCGGTGAACTTTGCACATCTAGCGATCGTTGAGGTACTTCCATCCTCTCGATTGCCTTGATCTTCACAGGGTTGCACTCTATGCGCGTTCGAGACCGGGAAGCCAAGGAGTTGGCTGGTGGTACTCGAACACATTTCTGGGTTGAGCTTGATGCGGAATCGGCGCAGATTTTCAAAGGTCCCTTGAGGTCTTCAACAGCGTTCCTCGCTTCTCGTCTTTACCACCACGTCGTCCACGTAAGCGTGGGCGTTTACTATAAGCTGCTTGAGGAGGCATACGCATACAGCGCTGAAAGGTGGCGCGGCGTTCCTCAAGCCGAATGTCATGGTCGGGTAGCAAAAGGCTCCAAACGGCGTGATGAAGGCGGTCTTCAATCTGTCGGCCGGGTTCAGCTTGATCTGATGATATCCAGAATATGCGTCTAAGAAGCTTAATAGCTCGCATCCGGCTGTGGAGTCTATCACCTGATCAATTCTCGGCAAAGTGAACGGGTCCTTGGGGCAGGCTTTATTGAGGCTTGTGTAGTCAATACACATCCGCCACTGCTTGTTCTTCTTTAGTACCAAGATCGGGTTCGCTAACCACTCTGGAAAGAACACTTCCATGATGAAACCGGCTGTGAGGAGCCGGGCTATCTCTTCTCCAACAACTCTTCTTTTCTCTTATGATAGGCGGCAAAGGGACTGCTGACGGGACTTCATCGGATCGGACATGTAACTTGTGCTCGGCGAATTCCGTCGGTACACACGCATGTCTTTTGGAGACCATGCAAAAATGTCCCGATTCTCCGGAGAAATCGGCAGAGCTCGCCTTCCTATTTTTGTCAAGGTTTGCACCTCACGAGCATATCTCTCCGGGTGCTCGGGTCAAGGTATCTTCTTGGTCTCTTTGGCGGCAGGCGAGCCCTCGACCCGACTCCTTGGGGTTTGGCGACATCTCGGCTGCTTGCGGCCATTGCCACAACCGATCAAGCCGCTTCTCTCAGCTGCGATCACGGGGACTCGGCCAGCCATTGCTTTCATCTGCGTGGCGGACTACTTCTGTAGTCGCGGCTCGGTCGAGAATCCCCTTGGTACTCGGCATCTTCATCTTGAGGTAGGCGTAGTGGGGGACCGCCATGAATTTGGCGAGCAGGTCGGCAAGCGAGCATGGTATGGCCTTTCGTGGTCCACCACTTGAACGGGCGGCTCTCGGAAAGTGATCTTTGTCCCCAAAGAGGGCGTCTATCGAGGATCTTGCCGATCGGTGGCGGGAAGGCCGGTACAATTCCGTGGAACACGGTCCGGCTGTTCGAAGCTGTCTTTGCTTGATTCTAACTTCTCCATTGTATCCTTATGCAGGGATGTTGATCTGCTTGCCTCCGTCTATCGGCACTTTCGCGAAAAGCTAGCGGCCCGCCTATCCATGACAAGTGTGGCTCCCAAGACGGGCGTGGGAGCCGGTTAACATCACCTCTGGGTGATCAGCTCATTTCTGGCGATAGGTTTCTCGGACGGTGCATGAATTGGTATCGATGCTCTGCATTCACTTCTTCTTTATTCTTTGCCTCCTCTTCTTGTGATTAAATCAGCCCACCAGTGAACACTACATAGGCTCCATGCTCTTACGGGTACTCGTCTTGTCTTTGCGCCGGCGGCACGACATCCGACTCTTTGGGGCGGTGGTGGTGGGCTGACCCGGCCGGGGAGGGAGAGATGAGCCGTCTCCTTGGCGATCTGGTGAGCGGTGGCACTTCGGGTGGTGTGGTTGACTGACCGGCGCCGCTATGGAACTTGCGGGGTCCATCCAGTGCGCTTTCGTAAGAAGGCCGGCAACCAGTTGGACTTGCCGCCTTTACGCGCTTGGCGAGGCTGCCCTCTAGCTGTTGGTCTTTGTTGTAGCCGCCACTGCCGGCTGTTGGAAGCCGGCTGCGGGGCTTGCACTTGTGATCATTACGCTGCTGTCGCCGGCTGGTGTCGCTATGCCGGAGTTACGGGAGCTGAGGAGCCACCTTGCGGTCGCCGCGACTTTGATCTCCGACTTCATGGAGGTCGGCTGTCAGCGTGCTTATGCGCTATGATCAGCGGCTCGTCGAGGTCTCGGCTCGTCACAAAGGAGCTTGTGCTTGAGGAGGTGCCTTCTCGCACCCGTGGTGAAGTACTCGATAGCCTGCACCTCGTGCACTCCCTCGCGGGAGTTGCGGACTCGGCCCAGCGTGAGGTAGTCGCGAGTGGACTCGTTGAGGGCCTTGCGCTGGGAAAGCTGGCGAGGCTTGGGAGGTAAGCTTGTATGTGCTTTCGTGAAGTTGCGGACGAAGGCCTCGGTGAAGTCGACCCAGCTGTTGATGCTGCGGGGCTTCAAGCTGTTCAACCATGTCCGGTCGTGCCTGGAGCATGAGGAACATACTTTACGACAACACGCTTGTTGCCATTCGCTATCTTGGCGGCCGTGGGTAGTCCACTAGCCAATCCTCGGCTTCCACGGGCGGTGTACTTAGGTGTATCTCGGGGAGTGTGAACCCTCGGGAAGGCTCGTCTCGGATCGAGGTCGAAACAGGCGGGCCCAACTCGTCTTCTTCTTCCAGCGCCGAGGATTGGTGGAGTCGCTCGATCCGGTGGCGGGCGTCGTTTCTCCGACTCCCTCTCGGCGGCCAAAGGCGGTCGCTGAGAGTCGGATCTTCGGCGGGTGGCGGGGAGACTTCGCCTTTCTCTGCGGGGAGGAGGCGGATAGTCGTCTGCCGCTCTCTGCTCTCGGGCGGCCGTCTTCGTCGCGCTTGATGGAGATGTGAGTCCGGCTATGGCTGACAACGGATCCTTATTTTTCTTCCACAGACGGCGCGCGCGCGATCGGCGTCAGAGCAATCGCGCCTTGATCTCGGCGGGGAGGCAAATCGCCGTGTTGTCGTCATGGCGCCTCCGTGCGGCAACCGGCTTCGTCTTGCGATAGCGCGTCGAGCTGCTGGACTCACTCCGTCATCAGGCAGCGCTCCTCGCCCTCGAAGTTATCCAGCTAAATGCGCCGCCTAAGCGCGCGGATATTTTCATGGCGTGGCGTACCGCAGGCGATCGCCCCAAACAGATTAGCGATAGCTACGCGCGGCTGCTGACCGCGCCTGGCGACTAAACCCGGTCGGGCCGGCGAGCCGCCAACGCACGATCCATCTCGCGCTGGTAGGCTTCGACAAGCGTCTCATGCTTGCCGGCTTCTTTGTGCCCACGAGAGCTGGGCGGCGCGCTTCCAGCGTCCCAGCGTCGACGTCGTCCGGAATTGGCGCGGTTAGGTCTTGCAGAACCGCGTTGAGAGGGTCACGAGCTCCCTCGCCGGAAGGTTCGCTGTGACCGATGGCGAGCACCTCCGTAGCGGTGCTTCCGCCCGCTCTCCGCGAGGCGGCTCATCGTGAACCACCACATTGGCGGGGAGCGCGTCGGCGGCAGCGGTGTCGGTCGACCAACATCGGTCGGTGGAGCCTCACGGACTCCGGTGGCGGCGGCTCGCCCGGCGGCGTGGAGCTGCTCGAGAGGCCAGCGAGGCTCTCGGGGCCGTCCGTGCCTACGCCGGATGCAGAGCTCGTCGGAGGCGAACCTCCTTGACAAGTTGGGCGAGGCAGCTCGCCCGCGCATCGACCTCAGCGCCATGCAGCTGTCGGCCGCGAACTCCGTCTGGCGTCTGCGAGGCTGGCTCGCTTCGCCAGGAGGAAGAGGTTCCGTCGAGCAGGTCTCGGACGGCGGTGCACCTAGCCCCACGGTGGCGCCAAATGTCGGGGTTGGGTGCGACATATGCCAAGATGGCTTATCATGGAGGCGAGTAGAGCGTCGCGGTGCACAGAAGCTGGATGAGGCGAAGCATGCAGCGGCCGAATCTTACCCGGCAGGGGCTCTCAGGGAGATAACACCTCTGCTGCTCTGGGGTCTCCGCATGATCACTATGGCAAAGTGAGTACAAGATTGCTCCTTGAGCTGTTCGGGGTGAGGAAGGAGAAGGGCACGGCTAGCTCTTCTTTTCCCTCTATATGTGTGTCAAACTACTAGGTTCCAACCCTTTGCATTGGTGCCCCGGGGGGTTTATATAGGCCTACCCCCCGGGGGTACAATGGTAATCCGGCTGGGCGCAAGTCCCAGCCGTCAGTCTCTTAAGTCGCCGTCCTCTCCGCCGACTTTTGGGGCCCGCCGACTAGTGGGCCCTGCCGATGGTCCAGCATGGGGCCGACAGCCCGTGTCCGCCTTGTGGTAGTCTTGCCGACTCTGCGGGTTCTTGCCCGCTCTTCTAATGGCGAGCTTGGTCGGCGGGGTCATAACTGCTTGATGCCGCCGCTGGCGGCGATCCTTGTTGCCATTCCTGTCTTATGCAGTTAATGGCACATGGAGCCGTGGGAGGGCGGCCCGACTCTCGGAGGCCGACTCCCAGCAGGTCCGTCTTTAGGCGCTCTCGCCGTCTTCGCACTCCCGCCGGCAGTAGCGAATCCCGCCGTCTTGGGTCGTGCAGACGAGCCATCGTGGAGATGAGAATCGCCTGAGGGCTGGCGTCGAGCAGCGTGTAACATGCAGCGCCGGACGGAGATCTCCGTCGATCTGGCGCTCTGTGCCATGCTTGTACTTTATGAGCAGGGCGGGGGCGGGCTGCGGCGGCCCCATCCGTCCGTTAGTAATCACTTCGATGGAGGCGGTTGGAGTCGCCGGCCGCCTCCCGTAGCCAACTTCGCCGGAAGGCGCGGCTTGAGTCGGCTTTCCTTGAGGCCGTCTGAGGACTCGGCTGGGAGGAAGCGATCGGTGTGTTGTCGCCGACTCTCGAGCGACCCTTCGTCTTAGGGTCTTGAGGCGCGATGCTGCCTGATGTTTTGAAAGGTCGAGGGGCTCGGGTTTGCCTACCCGTGGCCCATTACTCCGACAAATGTATGCGCTTGTCACGGGTTCCACTTCAAAAATCTCGAGCCGAATTCCCGGAGGTTGAGTACACGGTATTCTACGTGAGTTCAAATACAATCATGGTGACTGTCGTCTACGGAAGATAGCAATTTGTCGAGTTCCCAACTGCTCTTGGGATTACACGAACTATGAAGTTGTTGCTATCTTCGACAAGCTTGTTGCCGTCCTTAATTCCACGCCTCGATGGATATTGCTCAAAAATCAATTTCTGTACACAAATGAGTACTGTGATGCAATTCAATATGAGGGTCTTGTGTTTGCTGCCACCACTTGTGGCACTATTTTTGCATGGAATCCTGATGCTTTCGGTACATTTGTCTTCCACCGTAATTATAATTGTTTCATCCACATGCATGCGGGTTAGATAGTTTCCCTTTACTAATTAACCTTCTTGTGTTTCCAAGGTCCTGTGAACATTCCACCTATACTTGAAAAATTTATAACCAAGGGGAGATGACAATGCTGATGATCATGAGCATGAGGACGAGCATGACCCATATACTCAGTGGCGCCTGGCAACTTATTCCGATGGATCACCTCTTCTTGTCTGTGTACAGGGCACTGCTGATGTTTCTAAGGAAGCAGGTGTTGTCTCGCATGGTCGCACTCTTCGAATCTATTCCAACATCCGTGCAGGGTATTCAGGATGGATACTAGTGTACTAGCGCCAACACCTTCTCCCTAGTTCGGTATTGAAAGTCTTGGAGGAAACTCGCTCTTCCTTGGACAAAACTATCCAATGATGGTGGAAGGTGATCCAGCTGCTGTTGACACAACATTACTACCATTTATGAGAAGCAACTGTATCTATACCTTGGACATTGCTATGCTTCCCTACCGTCCCAATATGGGTCCTGACATAGGCCGCTTCATGCTGGATGATCAGTCTTGCGTTGGTCTCGAGATTGACAGTAACTGGCCCTTCCCAGAGAATCACTTCTGGTTCAAACAAGCGTTTCCAACGCCGATGAGTGGTTGAGCTGAAGTTCATTTCATCGCTTTGTTATTTGTTGTGTGGGAAAAACTTTACTAGAATGTTTTGTTGGAAATGATCTATTGTATCCTCGTTGTCCTTGTGGGCTGATGACTTGTTGTATGTAATCAATGGTACATTTGCATATGCGTCCATCAACTCACGCCTGCTAGTGGTGTCCATATGAACAGTGCTAGTGATTTTAGTTGCAAAAATTAGATAGTGCTAGTGATTTTTAGCTGCATATTTTGACAAATCGCAGTGTTACAAGGTTGACAAATGGCAATGTTACTAAATAAACAATGTCAATCTTTCCAGTTTGACAAATGGCAACATACCCAAAATGAAAGATATGCAAATCTTACCCAATTGTTTGTACGGGGTTACACATGGGTCATGCAAAACAACCGTTGCATTGAAGGGGTGCAGAAATCCTGCTCGGCACATTTTCCCTTGGCTCCCTGGGGAAGCTGTCGGTTTGCATCCGGGTGTTCTAACTAAAACGTTTGCGATGAGTGTTTTATATTTAAAAACCATTGATGTTTTTTTAAAATAAAATCGTTTGATAAGTCTGTACATTAAGAGAGAAAAATGCAAGTTTGTTTAAATCATATCTTTCATTCAGTCACACTGCGAATTTATATTCATATGATCGAGAATTTGAGATATAGTATTAAACCCCAAAAAAACTATTTCCGACGGCGGCGGAGGCGGCGTGCCGCGCCATCGTTGTCGTCCTCCGGGACGCCGTTGTTGAAGTCTTCAAGGCAGCACAAAATGTTCTTCACTTGTAAATCAAATATCATGTCATCGCGCGATCGACGGGCGGGGTGCGGGATAATGGCAAGCTGGCAGCGCGAGGCGTGTGATCGACGGCGTCCCATGCGGCTGGCGAGAGCACGAGCACGGTAGGTGCAGCCAAGCGCCGGGGCAGCGCCACGGTGGGTGGAGGGGCGCGCACGAGCACAGGCGTTGGCGCTGGCATGTACACGAGCTCGCGCGGCTCCACGGAGACCTCGCTGACGCCCGTGGCTTCCAGCTCTGCGATAGTGCTCGGCGACTAGCCCGTCAATGCTACGGGGATGGTTCTGGCGCGGGCGCGGGGATGGGAGCTGGGACGGGAGCGGGGGGCAGCAACCACCGTGGCCAGATCGTTCTGGGCCATGTCCATGAGGCCCCATTCCTCCTTATTTTCTATCTCCTCCGGCTCAGAGTCGACTTCACCAAACTTGAAGACTAGTGGCAGATGATTGTTCTGCGCCATGGCGTTGGTGGAGGTCTACGGGAGGGAGGGGAATGGGAGGCGAACAGTAAGGCCGCCCGTATTAAACAGCGGCTCAAGCGCCATTAATGGAAAGGAAGGCAAACGACCATGGAAGTCAAAGGGCTCGCTTCCCAGCGAGCCTGTGCAGCGTACAACTCGCAAGCTTCCCGGTGAGCCTGCGCATTGAAGGACAGCTTGCACGCCTCTCAGTTAGCTTGCACACCGGACTGCGCTCGCACGCCTCCCGTTCAGTCAAGGTCAAGCAGCTGTCTGCACGGCACCTCCTACAGCCATTAAAACCAAGACACGTGGCGTAACGTGAATGGTTAACAGAACGCACACGGTTTGAATTCTACAAACGTTTGAGATATTAAAGTGGCAACTATTTGTTCAAAATGCCTTTTTTGGCTGTCATTATTCGAGTGCGCCTTCTCTCAAAATGGACACAAAAAGTGCCACAACATGTCAGGTGCCATTCCATTATAGCATGCCAAGTTTCATGAATTTCAGATGAGTTTTGGATTTACTAGAATTTAAAAACCAGTCATCTCAATGTTTTGTCGGCAATCAACGGTGCCCTGGTGTTTGAAATTCATTCCCATTTCTTGCATGGGACAGGCCTGCACCCAAGGACACAGATTTGATTTTTCAACCAATTTATATGCACTGGAGCATGTGCATGTAGTTCAAATTTGAATTATGCACATAAATGCATTGAAAACTCAGTTAATGCATAAAAATGTCCAAACGAACCCCGAAAAATCCCAAAAATTGACACAACACTCATGTTGTTCTATCTTGACACGAGAATTTTTTTGGAAGCAATAAGAGGCAATGGATATCGTTTCGTCCCCAAAGGTGGGACGTTCCCTACCGAAACCATCATGCTTGTTGTGAGAAGCTCTGGTTTGTGAGAAGCATATACCCGAACCTGCCCCAAATGGGACAATTTTTTTACCATGGCATGTTGATGCCGCTCCATGATAGCATGCCAAGTTTCATGAATTTCAGACGATTTTGGATTTACCAGTATTTAAAAACCAGGCATCTCAACGTTTTGTCGGCAATCAACAGTGCCCTGGTGTTTGAATTCCATTCTCATCTCTTGCATGGGACCTAGAAATTCACCCAAGTACACATATTAGATTTTTCAACCAACTTTAGTGCATTGGAGCATGTGCTTGTAGTTCAAATTTGAATTATGCACATAAAATGCCTAGAAAACCCAGTTAATGCATAAAAATGTCCAAACAAAATCCGAAAAATCACAAAATTTGACACAACATTCCTGTTGTTCTATGTTGACACTAGAAATTTTTGAAAGCAATAAGAGGCAATGGACATCGTTTCATCCCCAAAGGTGGGACATTCCCTATCGAAACCATCATGCTTGTTATGAGAAGCTCTGGTTTGTGAGAAGCTTATACCCGAACCTGCCCCAAATGGGACAAATTTTTTACCACGACATGTTGATATGCCGCTCCATGATAGCATGCCAAGTTTCATGAATTTCAGATGAGTTTTTCATTTACTAGAATTTAAAAAACAGGCATCTCAACGTCTTGTCGGCAATCAACAATGCCCTGGTGTTTGAATTTCATTCCCATCTCTTGCATGGGACCTAGAAATTCACCCAAGGACACACATGTGATTTTTCAACCAACTTTGGTGCAATGGAGCATGTGCTTGTAGTTCAAATTTGAATTATGCACATAAAATGCGTGGAGAACCTAGTTAATGTATAAAAAGGCCAAACGAACCCCGAAAAATTCCAAGATTAAACACAACGCTCCTGTTGTTCTATGTTGACACTAGAATTTTTTTTAAAGCAATAAGAGGCAACAGATATCGCCCCGTCCCAAAAGGTGGTACGTTCCCTATCGAAACCATCATGCTTGTTGTGAGAAGCTCTGGTTTGTGAGAAGCTTATACCCAAACCTGTCCCAAATGGGACAAGATTTTCACCACGGTATGTTGATGCCGCTCCATGATAGCATGCCAAGTTTCATGAATTTCAGATGAGTTTTAGATTTACCAGAATTTAAAAACCAGGTATCTCAACGTTTTCTTTGGCAATCAACGATTGCCACAGTGTTTGAAATTCATTCCGTCTCTTGCATGGGACCTAAGCATGCACCCAAGGACACACATATGATTTTTCAACCAATTTATATGCACTGGAGCATGTGCATGTAGTTCAAATTTGAATTATTGTAAGTGCATCTAGTGCCCCTTAGTGATTTTGGTGTATCGAGGACTTATAGGTTAAGGGACTGATGCGTTTATGAGTGTACACAGGTCTATAAGTATATAAGGAGTTTGATATTTGCAGAGAAAGTCGACCCCTAAAACTGAATGTCTTCAACTGAAGACTGTGGATTTCTGAAGACTTTGAAAGTGAAGAAATTGGCGTGACTGTGAAGACTTAATATACTTGCGAGGAACATGAAGCGTGAATACTTTTGTTTTCGTAGTTTCATTTTCTCTTTCTTGAGTCATAGGAAACACCGTACTATTAAAGGGGGTCGAGGAAAAACTAAAGAAAAGTTTCCAAGTGATGCTCATCTCAAAATCCTAAACCTACCAATCTGTAAGTGCATCTAGTGCCCCTTAGTGATTTTGGTGTATTGAAGACTTATAGGTTAAGGAACTAATGCGTTTGTGAGTGTACACAGGTCTATAAGTCTATGAGGAGTTTGATATTCTGAGAGAAAGTCGACCCTAAAATGAAGTTCTTGTTGAAGACTTTGATATTCGAAGACTTTACGAAGACTTTGAAAGTGAAGAAATTGGTGTGACCTTGAAGACTTGGTATTCATTTGAGGAACATGAAGCGTGAAGACTTTTGTTTCGTAGTTTCATTTTCTCTTTCTTGAGTCATAGGAAACACCGTCTTGTTAAAGGGGTCGAGGAAATACTAAGGAAAAATTTCCATGTGATGCTCAACTCAAAATCCTACACCTACCAATCCCTTGAGTGAAGCCTTTGGAAATCTCATACGATTCAGTCAATTTCTTGATGTGAGCGAAGTTCTTACAGTCATTGAGAATTTATTCTGGCGAGGAGTTAAAATTCACCGTCTGGATTGCCTACGATGAGAACATGATAGCCACGAGAATTTGAGATTCAAATTTCCGACCGTTCTTTGTCTTCTTGCGCCAGCTGTCCCAAAATATCTTATCCACCTAACGGTCATATCATTGAAGGGCATTTATGTCTTATCATGTCGAGGCTGCTCCTAGGCAATAAATAGCCGCCCCTACAACCACTAGCTCGTTGGCTGCTCAGAGAGAACTTGACACTTGTCATTTGAGAGCAACCCATCCTCAAGGGACTTTGGCGAAAATCATCAAGTGAGGAAAAACCCAAAACCAAACCCTACAAACCCAAAGTGATTGAGCATCACTGAAGAAATTGATCCTGCGTGGATTTGGCGCTTGTTACCTTTGAAGACTATGCTTCTTCCAGACGGTTAGGCGTCATGGTCTAGAAACATCAAGAGGAATTGTGGATCGCCGAGTGACCAAGTCTGTGAAGGTTTGGAAGTCGCTGAAGACTTACCACAGTGATTGGGCCAGTGCATGTGACCTTAGTTCAAGGAGAATCTGGTGAGGACTTGGTGTCTGAGCTGCGTGCTCAGCGGCCGGGTGTCGGGACTGTGTGTCCTCGAGTTTAAATACTCAGCCGCTCAACAGACGTACAAGCTGAGACAGCAGTTGGAACTGGTCTACCAAATCATTGTCTTCACCAACCTAACTGGTTCTATTTCCTCAACCCTTTCATTTCGTCATTCTTGTGTTGAGTGTTTGTTCATATCTGTGTTTGATGACTTTGGTGAAGACTTTCTCAATTTCCTCAGTTCAATTTCTTGATCTGTTTGTCTTCATCATGTGTTGTCCTGTGATTACGCTTTACGTACTCTGTGCTAGTCTTCATTTCATCATGATGACCATGCGTGTATTCTGTTATGCTTACTTACGAGTACTTATTCCGCTGCAAGTAGTTCTTCGCTAAGGAATTTCCTCACGGCAAATTCCTCGGTGAAGAATTCATAAAATCGCCTATTCACCCCCTCTAGTCGATATAACACTTTCAATTGGTATCGAGCAAGGTACTCCCTTGTTACGTGTGATTTAGTTTAACCACCTAGAGTTTTAGTTATATGGACCACGGTATGATCAAGGTCTCGGCGGGGTGTCCTACCTTTGATGGGACGGACTACCTCTTTGGAAGAACAAGGCGAATGCATCTTGAAGCAATTGACAACGATCTACGGTATGTTGTCGAAAATGGTGTTCCCTCAGTCACACCTTCTCTGAATGCTGCTGATGTGAAGAGATTCAAGCAACTCGATGTTGGGGAAAGTAGTAATTTCAAAAAAAAATCCTACGCACACGCAAGATCATGGTGATGGCATAGCAACGAGAGGGGAGAGTATTGTCCACGTACCCTCGTAGACCGTAAGCAGAAGCGTTATGACAACGCGGTTGATGTAGTCATACATCTTCACGATCCGACCGATCCAAGCACCGAATGTACGGCACCTCCGAGTTCAGCACACGTTCAGCTCGATGACGATCCCCGGACTCGATCCAGCAAAGTGTCGGGATGAGTTCCGTCGACCTGACGGCGTGGTGGCGATGATGATGCTCTACGGCGCGAGGGCTTCGCCTAAACTCATGACGATATGACCGAGGTGGTATATGGTGGAGGGGGCACCGCTGCGGCTAAGAGATCAAGGGATCAATTGTTGTCTCTTTGGTGCTAGCCCTGCCCCTCTATTTATATGTTGAGCCCGGGGTGAAACTTGGAGCAAAAGCCTCCTCAAAGTCGGTTTTGCCCGAAGGCAAGAGTCCCACTCGGACTCGGGACCAAACGCCACAATCCTTGGCGTCAGCCTAAACGCCATGGGCCTCGGCGTCGGCCCGGGCCGAACGCCGAGGTCTCCGGCGTTTGGCCCCAACCTCCATAAAACTCCTTTTGCACCGACCTAAAGCCTCATGGGCTTGACCCTTAGCCTAAACATATCATCCAATATATGAATCTTTACGTCTCGACCATTTGAGACTCCTCGTCATGTCCCGATCTCATCCGGACTCGAACTCCTTGGTACATCAAAACATGTAAACTCATAATATAAGCATCATTGAAACCTTAAGCGTGCGGAGCCCTACGGGTTCGAGAACTATGTAGACATGGCGTAGAATTATTCTCGGTCAATAACCAATAGCGGAACCTGGATGCTCATATTGGCTCCTACATATTCTCGAAGATCTTTATCGGTCAAACCGCATAACAACATCGTTGTTCCCTTTGTCATCGGTATGTTACTTGCCCGAGATTTGATCGTCGGTATCAATACCTAGTTCAATCTAGTTACGGCAAGTCTCTTTACTCGTTCCGTAATACATCATCTACAACTAACTTATTAGTTGCAATGCTTGCAAGGCTTATATGATGTGTATTACCGAGAAGGCCAGAGATACCTCTCCGACAATCGGTGACAAAACCTAATCTCGAAATCGCCAACCCAACATGTACCTTTGGAGACACCTGTAGTACTCCTTTATAATCACCCGATTCACGTTGTGACGTTTGGTAGCACCAAAGTGTTCCTCCGTAAGCAGGAGTTGCATAATCTCATAGTTACGAGGAACATGTATAAGTCATGAAGAAAGCAATAGCAACATACTAAACGATCAAGTGCTAAGCTAACGGAATGGGTCAAGTCAATCACATCATTCTCCTAATGATGTGATCCCGTTAATCAAATGACAACTCTTTTGTCCATGGATAGGAAACACAACCATCTTTGATAAACGAGCTAGTCAAGTAGAGGCATACTAGTGACACTATGTTTGTCTATGTATTCACACATGTATTATGTTTATGGTTAATACAATTCTAGCATGAATAATAAACATTTATCATGATATAAGGAAATAAATAATAACTTTATTATGGCCTCTAGGGCATATTTCCTTAAGTCTCCCACTTGCACTAGAGTCAATAATCTAGTTCACATCAGCATGTGATTCAACACCAATATTCACATCTGTATGTGATTAATACCCATAGTTCACATCATCATGTGATCAACACCCAAAGGGTTTATTAGAGTCAATAATCTAGTTCACATCGCTATGTGATTAACACCCAAAGAGTACTAAGGTATGATCATGTTTTGCTCGTGAGAGAAGTTTAGTCAGCAGATGTCATCACATTCGAGCCGTATGTATTTTCAAATATTCTATGTCTACAATGCTCTTGCGGAGCTACTCTAGCTAATTGCTCCCACTTTCAATATGTATCCAGATTGAGACTTAGAGTCATCTGGATCGGTGTAAAAACTTGCATCGATGTAACTCTTTCTGACGGGCTCTTTTATCACCTCCATAATCGAGAAATATTTCCTTAGTCCTCACTAAGGATGTTCTTGACCAATGTCCGATGATCTACTCCTAGATCACTATTGTACTCCTTGCCAAATTCAGAGCAAGGTATACAATAGGTCCGGTACATAGCATAGCATACTTTATAGAACCTATGGTGAGGCATAGGGAATGACTTTCATTCTCTTTTCTATTTTCTGCCGTGGTGGGATTTGAGTCTTACTAAATTTCACACGTTTGCAACATAGGCAAGAACTTTTCTTTGGTATTCCATTTTGAACTACTTCAAAATCTTGACAAGGTATGTACTTATTGAAAAACTTATCAAGCGTCTTGATCTATCTCAATACATCTTGATCCTCAATATGTAAGTAGCTTTTACTGAGGTCTTTCTTTTAAAGAACTCCTTTCAAATACTCCTTTATGCTTTCGGAAAAATTATATATCATTTTGATCAACAATATGTTACTCACATATATTTATCAAAAAGGCGGTAGTGCTCCCACTCACTTTATTGCAAATACAGGCTTCACCGCAAGTCATGTATAAAACTATATCTTTGATCAACTTATCAAAGCGTGTATTCTAACTCGAGATGCTTGCACCAGTCCATAGATAGATCATTTGGAGCTTACACATTTTGTTAGCACCTTTAGGATTGACAAAACCTTCGGTTGCATCATATACAACTCTTCTTTAAGAAAACCATTAAGGAATGCAGTTTTGACATTCATTTGCCAGATTTCATAAAATGTGGCAATTGCTAACATGATTCGGACAGACTTAAGCATCACTATAGCTGAGAAAATCTCATTGTAGTCAGCACCTTGAACTTGTCGAAAACCTTTTGCGACAAGTCGAGCTTTGCAGATAGTAACACTACTGTCAGCATCTGTCTTCCTATTGAAGATCCATTTATATAATATGGCTTGCCGATCATCGGGCAACTCCATCAAAGTCCACACTTTGTTCTCATACATGGGTCCCATCTCAGATTTCATGGCCTCAAGCCATTTCGCGGAATCTGGGCTCATCATCACTTCCTCATAATTCGTAGGTTTATCATGGTCTAGTAACATGACTTCCAGAATAGGATTACCGTACCACTCTGGTGCGGATCTCACTCTGGTTTACCTACGAGGTTCGGTAGTAACTTGATCTGAAGTTACATGATCATCATCATTAGCTTCCTCATTAATTGGTGTAGGAATCACTGGAACTGATTTCTGTGATGAACTACTTTCCAATTCGGGAGAAGGTACAAATTACCTTATCAAGCTCTACTTTCCTCCCACTCACTTCTTTCGAGAGAAACTCCTTCTCTAGAAAGGATCCATTTTTAGCAACGAATATCTTGCCTTTGGATCTGTGATAGAAGGTGTACCCAATAGTTTCCTTTGGGTATTCTATGAAGACACACTTTTCCAATTTGGGTTCGAGCTTATCAGGTTGAAACCTTTTCATATAAGCATCGCAACTCCAAGCTTTAAGAAACGACGACTTAGGTTTCTTGCTAAACCATAGTTCATACGGTGTCATCTCAGCGGTTTAGATGGTGCCCTATTAAGCGTGAATGCAGCTGTCTTTAATGCATAACCCCAAAGCGATAGTGGTAAACCGATAAGAGACATCATAGATCGCACCATATCTAGTAAAGTACGATTACGATGTTCGGACACACCATTACATTGTGGTGTTCCGGTGGCGTGAGCTGTGAAACTATTCCACATTGTTTTAATTGAAGACCAAACTTCGTAACTCAAATATTCATCTCCATGATCAGATCGCGAAACTTTATTTTCTTGTTATGATGATTTTCACTTCACTCTGAAATTCTTTGAACCTTTCAACTATTTCAGACTTATGTTTCATCAAGTAGATATACCCATATCTGCTCAAATCATCTGTGAAGGTCAGAAAATAACGATACACACCGCGAGCCTTAACACTCATTGGATCGCATACATCGGTATGTATTATTTCCAATAAGTCGATAGCTTCGTTCCATTGTTCCGGGAGCGGAGTTTTAGTCATCTTGCCCAAAAGGCACGGTTCGCAAGCATCAAATGATTCATAATCAAGTGATTCCAAAACCCATCAGCATGGAGTTTCTTCATGCGCTTTACACGATTATGACCCAAGCGGCGATTACCACAAATAAGTTGCACTATCATTATTAACTTTGCATCTTTTGGCATCAATATTATGAATATGTGTATCACTACGATCGAGATCCAACAAACTATTTTCATTGGGTGTATGACCATTGAAGGTTTTATTCATTTAAGCAGAACAACAATTATTCTCTGATTTTAAATGAATAAGCGTATTGCAATAAACATGATCAAATCATATTCATGCTCAATGCAAGCGCCAAATAACATTTATTTAGGTTTAACACTAATCCCGAAAGTATAGGGAGTGTGCGATGATGATCATATCAATCTTGGAACTACTTCCAACACTCATCGTCACTTCCCTTCAACTAGTCTTTGTTTATTCGTAACTCTGTTTGAGTTACTAATCTTAACAACCGAACAAGTATCAAATACTCAGGGGCTACTATAAACACTAGTAAAGCACACATCAATAACCTGTATATCAAATATACCCTTGTTCACTTTGCCATCCTTCTTATCCACCAAATATTTGGAGTAGTTCCACTTCGGTGACCATTTCCTTTGCAGTAGAAACACTCAGTTTCAGGCTTTAGGTTCAGCTTTGGGCTTCTTCGCGGGAGTGACAACTTGCTTGTCATTCTACTTGAAGTTCCCTTTCTATCCCTTTGCCATTCTCTTGAAACTAGTGGTCTTGTCAATCATCAACACTTGATGCTCTTTCTTGATTTCTACCTTCGTCGATTTCAACATCACGAAGAGCTCAGGAATCGTTTTCGTCATCCTTTGCATACTATAGTTCATCACGAAGTTCTACTAACTTGGTGATGGTGAATAGAGAATTATATCAATCACTATCTTATCTGGAAGATTGACTCCCACTTGATTCAAGCGATTGTAGTACCCAGACAATCTGAGCACTTGATCACTAGTTGAGGATTCTCCTCCATCCTTTAGCCATAGAACTTGTTGGAGACTTCATATCTCCCAACTCGGGTATTTGCTTGAAATATTAACTTCAATTCCTGGAATATCTCATATGGTCCATGACGTTCAAAACGTCTTTGAAGTCCCGATCTTAAGCCGTTAAGTATGGTGCACTAAACTATCAAGTAGTCATCATATTGAGCTAGCCAAACGTTCATAATGTCTGCATCTGCTCCTGCAATAGATCTGTCACCTAGCGGTGCATTAAGGACATAATTCTTCTGTGCAGCAATGAGGATAAACCTCATATCACGGATCCAATCCGCATCATTGCTACTAACATTTTTCAACATAATTTTCTCTAGGAACATATCAAAATAAACATATGA
This sequence comes from Aegilops longissima, assembly GCA_021605205.1. Classification (NCBI taxonomy): domain Eukaryota; kingdom Viridiplantae; phylum Streptophyta; class Magnoliopsida; order Poales; family Poaceae; genus Aegilops; species Aegilops longissima. The sequence continues at coordinate 152,890,932 of CM038678.1, read as the reverse complement.
AAGCAACAACGCGAGCTATTGATCTACAACATAATTTGCAAAATACTACCAGGACTAAGTTCATGATAAATTTAAGTTCAATTAATCATATTACTTAAGAACTCCCACTTAGACAGACATCTCTCTAGTCATCTAAGTGATTACGTGATCCAAATCAACTAAACCATGTCCGATCATCACGTGAGATGGAGTAGTTACAATGGTGAACATCACTATGTTGATCATATCTACTATATGATTCACGCTCGACCTTCGGTCTCCGTGTTCCGAGGCCATATCTGTATATGCTAGGCTCGTCAAGTTTAACCTGAGTATTCCGCGTGTGCAACTGTTTTGCACCGTTCTATTTGAGCGTAGAGCCTATCACACCCGATCATCATGTGGTGTCTCAGCACGAAGAACTTTCGCAACGGTGCATACTCAGGGAGAACACTTCTTGATAATTTTAGTGAGAGATCATCTTAAAATGCTACCGTCAATCAAAGAAAGATAAGATGCATAAAGGATAAACATCACATGCAATCAATATAAGTGATATGATATGGACATCATTATCTTGTGCCTGTGATCTCCATCTCCGAAGCACCGTCGTGATTACCATCGTCACCGGCGCGACACCTTGATCTCCATCGTAGCATCGTTGTCGTTACGCCATCTATTGCTTCTACGACTATCGCTACCGCTTAGTGATAAAGTAAAGCAATTATAGAGCGTTGCATTTCATACAACAAGCGACAACCATATGGCTCCGCCGATTGCCGATAACCGGTTACAAAACATGATCATCTCATACAATAAAATACAGCATCACGTCTTGACCATATCACATCACAACATGCCCTGCAAAAACAAGTTAGGCGTCCTCTACTTTGTTGTTGCAAATTTTACGTGGCTGCTACGGGCTGAGCAAGAACCGTTCTTACCTCGCATCAAAACCACAGCGATAGTTTGTCAAGTTGGTGCTGTTTTAACCTTCGCAAGGACGGGCGTAGCCACACTCGGTTCAACTAAAGTGAGAGAGATAGACACCCGCCGGTCACCTTTAAGCACGAGTGCTGCATAGCGGTGAAACCATTCTCGCGTAAGCGTCTGCGTAATGTCGGTCCGGGCGCTTCATCTCACAATACCGCCGAACCAAAGTATGACATCTTTGGTAAGCGGTATGACTTATATCGCCCACAACTTACTTGTGTTCTACTCGTGCATATGACATCTACGCATAAAACCAGGCTCTGCTACCCTTTGTTGGGGAGCGTAGTAATTTCAAAAAATTCCTCGCACACGCAAGATCATGGTGATGGCATAGCAACGAGAGGAAAGTATTGTCCACGTACCCTCGTGGATCTATGGCGGGCGTTATGACAACGCGGTTGATGTAGTCGTGCGTCTTCACGATCCGACCGATCCAAGCACCGAATGTACGGCACCTCCGAGTTCAGCACACGTTCAGCTCGATGGCGATCCCGGACTCGATCCAGCAAAGTGTCGGGGATGAGTTCCGTCGGCCGACGGCGTGGTGATGATGATGATGCTCTACGGCGCGAGGCTTCGCCTAAACTCATGACGATATGACCGAGGTGGTATATGGTGGAGGGGGGCACCGCACACGGCTAAGAGATCCAAGGGATCAATTGTTGTCTCTTTGGTGCTAGCCCTGCCCTCTATTTATATGTTGAGCCCGGGTAGAAACTTGGAGCAAAAGCCTCCTCAAAGTCGGTTTTGCCCGAAGGCAAGAGTCCCACTCGGACTCCAGGACCAAACGCAATCCTTGGCGTCGGCCCAGACGCCATGGGCCTCGGCGTCGGCCCAGGCGACGCCCGAGGTCTCCGGCGTTTGGCCCCAGCCTCATAAAACTCCTTTTGCACCGACCTAAAGCCTCATGGGCTTGACCCTTAGCCTAAACATATCATCCAATATATGAATCTTTACGTCTCGACCATTTCGAGACTCCTCGTCATGTCCCCGATCTCATCCGGACTCGAACTCCTTCGGTACATCAAAACATGTAAACTCATAATATAAGCATCATCGAAACCTTAAGCGTGCGGACCCTACGGGTTCGAGAACTATGTAGACATGACGTAGAACTATTCTTGGTCAATAACCAATAGCGGAACCTGGATTCTCATATTGGCTCCTACATATTCTCTGAAGATCTTTATCGGTCAAACCGCATAACAACATCGTTGTTCCCTTTGTCATCGGTATGTTACTTGCCCGAGATTTGATCGTCGGTATCAATACCTAGTTCAATCTCGTTACTGGCAAGTCTCTTTACTCGTTCCGTAATACATCATCTACGCAACTAACTTATTAGTTGCAATGCTTGCAAGGCTTATATGATGTGTATTACCGAGAAGGCCCGAGATACCTCTCCGACAATCGAGTGACAAAACCTAATCTCGAAATCGCCAACCCAACATGTACCTTTGGAGACACCTGTAGTACTCCTTTATAATCACCCGATTCGTTGTGACGTTTGGTAGCACCCAAAGTGTTCCTCCGGTAAATGGGAGTTGCATAATCTCATAGTTACAGGAACATGTATAAGTCATGAAGAAAGCAATAGCAACATACTAAATGATCAAGTGCTAAGCTAACGGAATG